>JAPPVO010000019.1:110405725-110611831 GCA_030407325.1 Camellia japonica
TCTTGAAATTTCTGGAAAGGCCTTCACAGTGTCTGCACATCTGGAGAGGATTCTGAGAATCTATCTGAAGGTTAGAACTACTACTGCCTGTACTACAGCTTCCAAATATCTGGCTAGCTGGAGCTCCACTGGTAGCAAGAATGGTTGGCATTCTGCTCAATGTGTCCAGGTAATCTTTAGCTATCTGACTAATGAAGTAACTGGTTCCTATTTGTCTTCGGGCATAGGTACTGGCTGACTCAAAATCATAAAATCCTTTAAACTGGGGTTGTAGGAAAATATTTAACTAAGGGTTCTACTTCAGTCCAATCCTGGTAAATTACCAGGCTTGGGTCCTTTAGCTACTACATAGAAAGAAAAACTTTTTGACAAAGGTTTATTTTGAATTTTGAAAAATATACTATGAGAGAGTTTAGGGCTGATAGGCGTTTAGCTGAGTGGTTCTGATTGTTCCAAAGGTTATCTAGAAGACACTGTTGAACTGGGGTCTAACTCAATCCCTGTTAAAGGTCTGAATTTGGTTTTGCCTTCATGAATGGGAAGAGAAAATCCCCCAAAGTTCATGGTCTGCTGTTCTCCATTATCTGCACAAAAATTAAACTGGTATCTTCTTTTTCTAAATAAAATTTTCCTACTTAACCAATCTGTTAGCCTATTATCACTTCCTTTAATATGTTCAAACTCTACCTTATATCCTTATCCTACTATACAGTCAAAATTTTGCCCTCTTCTAGTACTTAATTTACGTTCGTTAAGTTTGTTATGAAATCTAACTATAGCTTTCACAATCTGTTCTAATTGTAAAAGGTTTGTGCAAAAATATAATCTAAATTTATTTATTGCATAAACTACTCCTAGTATTTCAAAATCTAAGCTTGTCATGGTTGTATCTTTCTTTTTAAACTTTCCGGAACTGTATCTACAAATGCGTTCGTTATTTTGCTGTCATATTTACTAGGTTTGGCTAATAATATTGTTCCCCATCCTAATGACTTGCGTCTGTTTCTACAACTATGTATTCTGATTCTAAGGGAAGTTGTAGGTCTGGTAGATTTTTACAAATGTCCTTATTTTTCTGACTAGAGCTATATCTTGTGATTGAAATATTTCTGTCCTGTAGGTGTGGTTTTACTATAAAGGGGTCCTATTATTTTACTAAGGTTAGGAATATACATTCGTGCATAATTTAAAATTCCTAGAAAAGATTGAAGTTGTTTTGTATCTTCTAATTTATCTGGGTAGTCTAAAATTTTCTTGACTATATGAGGTTGTAACCTAATTTTTCCATCTCCTAGCTCCATTCCTAAAAATTCTATGTAAGGTTTATTTAATACCATCTTTTTCTTGCTAATTATTATTCCATTATTTATGAATTCCTCTAATGTTATATACAAATGATCTATGTGACTATTTTTATCTGACTGAATACTAATATGTCATCTATATATACTAGTATAAAAACTTATTTATAAATATACTATCCATTTTACGCTGAAATATGGAATGTGCATTTTTTAATCCAAAAGGCATAACTAGCCATTCGTAATGTCCTTGTGGGCAACAAAAGGCGTTGTCCATGGTATGCTTTCTTTTTCCATTTTTATCTGCCAAAAATCTGACTTACAATCAAATTTACTAAATATTTTGCTGTTATATTCTATTTATGAGTTGATCTTATCTGGTATATTATATTTATCTTCTTCTGTATTGTCATTTAATCTTTTATAATTTATAACCATTCTAGCTTTTCCTCTTTTATCTCTGCATGATTTCTAACCATAAATGCTGCACTTCTATGTGGACTATTACTTGGTCTAATTACTCCTAAATCTATAATTCTTTAATCTGAGTTCTGAATTCTTCCATATCTGCTGGTGTATGATATGTCTATTTGTAAGTAATCCTATAATCTTGTTTTTTATATCTAAACTAGCTAAAATTTATTCTTTCCTAATATTTCATGGGCAGTTCTCCTAAAATTTCTGTTGTTTCAGCTAATCTATATCTTTATATCATCTAATTCAATTCATTTTCTGTTTTGTATATGGTTTTTCTTAGTTTCCCTATATTGGCAAAAATTAATTCTAAATTAACTATTTGTTGAAAATCTTCTAGGTTCCAATAGTCTCCTTTCTTCAAAATCAAACTCTTCTAACTCATAGTTTCCATATCTAAATTTTCTAAAAAAGTATTTGCTTATCATTGGGTATGTATGTTTGGGCTAGCTCGGAAAAATATTTCTACTAAGGAATAAAAAACTAGCAGAACGGAATCTATTCCTATGGTACCACCACGCTTCGCACGCAACTCTGATGACTGTGCGATGGTGCTAAGGGCATAAGCTGTGGGGCGTAGTGACAGTTCGTTTGAAAAAACTGATGTTATGTGGCTGATGAACATGCCACCTTGTAAGCTAAGTATGAAATTAAGTCCTAAAATGAAAGGATGATTCTGACGGGTATTTCCTATCCAAACTTGAGGTAATGGAACCATTCTATGTGCTGATCTTGAGAACCTAGATGATGAGAAAACTAATCTGGCGCCATTAATGCAATGTGTATATGTCTGTTTAGTGCCATCTGCTATGCTGACTAAGGCGGGGTTGTTGTTAAAGCTGTGCTCCATCCTGGGGGAACTACATGTTGTTCAATATATGATTTACTAGCTCCTGTATCTATCATGCATCTATACTAAGGGTTTTTTCTACAAATTTAATTACACAAGATATCTAAATTAAATTTGACTTGGGTATAACGGGGTAATTAAATGGTAAATATGTATTATCTGGTTGTATTTCAGAGTATTGACTAAAGGGTTGAGAATCAACTAAGTTGACTAATTCTAAAGAGTTCATATGATCTTCAACTAATTTATCTTTTAAGGGATATTTATTGTGAAATTGTTCTAGCTGCTGTTTAAGTTGTCTATTTTCTAATTCTAAACATTCTATGTCAAAACTAGTCTTAGTTTCTATCTCTCGTATTTGAAGTTTAAGTTCTCTTACTTGTACTTCTAATTCTCTATTTGCTAGTTGTAATTCTCTGCTTTCTATATGTTATCTTCTCTCTGGTATTTTCTAATCTTATTTTATGTGTCATATTTAATTTTTCGAGACAAATTATACAATAGTTATGCTGCATAATAAACACTGAGCTCTCTTATCTTTAGCTGGAAAACCAATTACAATAGCTGCATCTAGTAGTATCAAATCCTAATCCTATTTGAAAATTATGCTGGCATTCAGTATCTACATTACATTCCATCATAAAGAAAGTATCTTGAGAGGGAGTTATTCCTATTTCTTGGTTGAGTTGTCCTAAAACATTATCTACATCTGTATCACTTTCTGAATCACTATCTGAGCTATTTGCTTCAATTTGATATTCATAATCACTAATTATGCTATATACCTCTGAGTCATCACTATTTATGCTGACTATATCTTCTTCTAAGTCTTCTATAATATGTAGTCTTCTATCTGTTTATTGGTATTAGTCTCTGTCTTTTGGGCAGGCTTTTGCAAAATGATTGGGTTCTCCACATATAAAACAATTACATTTTTTACTTGGGTTTTCTAACATATCTTTGTTTTCTTTTATCTTTTCATCTTGGGTAATCTCTTATAATTTGTTCTATTAAAAATTTTACTTTTCTTAATGAATTTCTGTTTTTTCCATGGTTTTCGATATTTTTTCTTCCAATATTTATCTTTTCTATAGTTTCCATATTTTTGTATTTTTTCCTATTATATTTATCTTCATATTGCTGAGGAGTATATATTACACTGCTACAAAAACCATAACTTTTTTTTCAAGTCCTCTGTATTTTAACCTCTATACATTTTTCTCTAAGTCTATGTGGAGGTAAAAAAATTCTAGGTCCTATTCCTAAGGTTCCTCTTATTTTTACTTCTCCTGAGGCTATTGGGCTGGTAATTTTGCATAATAAATTGACCATTTATTTTCTATTTCTCTTCCTAGTTCTCCGGGTAATTTTCTAAAATATTTATTTCCTATTTTCATCAAAACTTTTTACAGTTCTGGCTGCTATGGCTAAATATTCTTTGCTGAAGGGTACTATATATTTCCAACTTCCTAATGTCATTTGATCTAATTCAGTTAATGCTATGCTTTGAGTGTAAGTATTTCGTCTAGAAGGGTCATATCCTATAAGTATCTTTTATTAAAACTGGTGTGAAAATTCCATGGGTTATCTCCTAGTTCTCTAAGCTGTCTGATTATCTCCTCATATTTTCCTTTAAATGTTAAGTATATATAAAAGCCGAATCTCTCTAAAAGTGTCTCCATATATTCCCACATATCTGTGATTCAAAGGGATTACTCATCCATGCCTTTACTGCGTCTTTTTCCCATCTTTCTATTACTTCCTGCCATATCTGAGGGTCGAATCTAGCTAAATCTAAAAGGGTTCCTTGGTTATTAGCTGGCTGTAATTGTATACTCATATCTGTTGTCTACACTTTCCATTGAAATCTGTAACTTTTATTTGGTCTGCTTTACTGTGTCCTGAACTGGCTAATGGTCTTCTTTCTCCTACTGTATAATGCATTGGTTCTATGGGATCTTCTACAGTTGGTTGGGTGTTACTAGTTCCTGTGTTTTCTGTATTCATATAAAAAGTATCTTCTATCTTAGATTGTTCTGGTATTCTAAATATTTACTGGGATGCATTTTATCTTCTATGATATCATCTACATATTTTGTATGGAATTCTTGATCTAAAAACGACACTGCTTTATCATGGGTATCTCCTTAGCTAAGTATTCGAAGTATCTAGCATCTAATATCTTGTTCATGTCTTCTAGGGTGAATTTTCTAAATCTATCTCATCAATATTATATGTCTTATTTTGTATATGGTTTTTCTTCCGTCATCATATAAAGCTGATTTATTTCACTACGATTATCTTGATTTTCTTCTCTGCCTATACTACTGAATTCATCATCTTCGGATTTTTCTGGTGCTACATAGGTATACTGAGTAAATCTTACTGCATAATTTCCATCGCTGTTTGATATAATAAATTGTCTTGAGGGGCTAATCTTTTTTGTCCTAAAAAGTCTCCTAATTTCCAATCTAATGCGGCAATATCTTCAGAATTAAATTTTTTAGCTGGTAGTGCCTTTATTCCTTTTGCGACCTAATAACTTAACTATCTGATCATTGTAAGTCTATAGTGAGTATTACTTTCTGAGACTGTTAAACCTAAAAATCCTGTGCAAACTAATAAATTCTTTTCTCTTTTTTCATTTGTATCTCTACTCTTTATTCCTATTTTTATCTTTTATGAAAGGTCGAGGTCGGTAGTAAGAAATCTGGTGTAAAATAAACTATCCTCCTTTAGAATTCATATCTAATTCATAACTGCCTAAAATACTTTGTCCTACATCATTAAATCTATCATCATAAAGACATACAAAAACTTTGGTTCCTAAATTTTCTCTGGTTAATGCCTTAACTCCTACCCTACTTACTAATCCTAAGTGGTCAGTCATTTAAGGTGTTCATTTACTGCATATTTATAGCTTTCTCTTTCTATTAAATTTAGCTCTATTTTTTCATCTTCTTGTGTTACATTAATCATTTGTTCACCATAGTGTTTAAATAAATATTGTTTTTTATGAATCTTACATATCTTATACACATATTTAGCTGGAATTAATTCTAACTTTTCTTTTTAAAATTTTTCTATCTTGTTGTTCTACATCTATAAATTCTTCTACTTTGATATCTTCGTCATCATTACGCCTTTTACTACTACTTCCTTTTATTAGTTGTTTAAACATTTTTTTATTTTCTGTAAGTTCTACAAACAGGTTTCTTTGGTAATTTAAACTTTTCAAAATATCTGGCTATGTCTTTTTTAATATTTTCTGCAAAATTAATCTGATAATCTATGATACTATTTAGCTGAGGATTATTTTCACTATGAAGCTGATGTGTAAAACTATTTTCAAAATTACAACGGAAATTATTTTTATTTATGCTAAGACGATGATTATGGCTGCTGAGTTCTAAATCTAGATATTCTACTCTTTTCATACACAAAATTAACTCCTACTTTAAAATTATTAAAAGCTACTATAATATGAAATTTATAACTAAAATGTCCAAAAATAAAAACTACTCTATTACCATAAGCAAAATGCATAAACTAACTTAAACTGTCCTAAAACCGAACACTGCTCTGATACCAATTTTTGTGGGGGGGTGAGTTAGTGGTCTACCACTATTTTGAAATTGGGCTGAGAATTATCTAACTAATTCTACAGTTATGCTAAAAGGTCTTCAAGCTGTTGTATGGTTATCTTTAAGGCTTCCTGTTTTATAGTTAGCTGTCTATTTATTTGAGAAATTTTTAAACTGTAATTTTCTAAGGATCTGCCAGAAGCTAAAGATAAAATAAACTGATATCTAAATTTTTGATCTTCTAATTCTTGTATTAGTTCAGTACTAATTTTAACTTTATTCCTAAGGTCTTCGTCTAAGGGCATACAATTTTTTGATTTTTTGAAATTCTTATATGGACAATATTTCCTTAATATTTCTACTTGGGTTGCTCTCCTTTTATTCTAAAATTCTTTTTCTTTGGCAAAAACTATTTTTAGGAAATGTTTATTTTCATTACATGTACTCCCACCTTGAAGCTAAGCCTCGTTCAACATAGTATATTTTTATTTTCTAAATTTTTACCTTTCCCTTTCTGCCTACAATTTGCCCTCCAACGCCTAACCACGGCTCACACGGGCTCTTCAGCTAAAGTCACTTAGTAATAAATTAGAAAACAATAGATACTACGAAGGTTCAAAGCATGTAATATTAATGAGCAAACAAGCATTCCATAAACTTAGTTTTTCCAAAAAGAAAATAAATTTTTAGAATAGAAGAGTTACCCTTTCGAAATATTTAAGGAAAAAGAGAAACTACTCACACTTCATATTAATAAGAAATATACTTACAAAGATTATATTACAGACTCTGAAATTCTGAAAAACTTAATACACTTAGAGGTTTTTGAGAGGGGTTGGAAAATTTACAACGCAGAGTGAAGTGGTGTTTTTCATTCTGCCTCTTCCGTTGGCAAGCATGCCAATTTATACAACTCAAAAAGAAAATAAAACAAAGCTTCAAATCTTTGGCCAACAAATTCACGTCCAAATCTTCCTAAAGAGTCAAAGCCTATGTTAGCCTATACCTTAGGCTTTTTGAAAAATGAAAAAAGACAAAACTTATATATCTATGAGATTATATACAAACTTTTGACTCATATCGATAAATTTTATCAATAAAGATTAGGATAATGATATCGGGTACTGCTTTGGGCCCCATCGCATATCATTCAATCCTCATTTTTTGACAAAATTTTGACACTATAATTTATTACAAGACACGTATAAAGATTTTCACAGCTTTTCTTTAATAAAGCAGGATATAAGATATCTACTTTATTAAAGTAGTGAGTGAAGGAAAATCCTTATCTTTGACAGACTCAAATAATTACAGACAAAATAAAATCTTTTTTGTTTTTTCTTGGCGTGCATTTTTCTGATATCTGAGGAGAATCTTTATTTTCTATGGACGTTGTCTTCTTTTGCTGGAACATCAATTATTGATGTCGACTCTTGGAGTGATTCTTCAAAGTTGGGTCTTCATAGAAAATCTTCAAAATGTAAAGAGTCAAGAAATAATAACATGTTCAAAATATATTATGAATAATTTTTAATAACATCAAAAATATATTACAATTAATAATTTTGATAATTTTATTGTTGAATAGGAGAGTAGTCAAAAATTTTATTTTTTCTGTTAATTATGTTAAGTAAAACAATTTTGATAATGGAATATTTGTAATATTTAAAACTATAAGAGACAAATTCATATTTTAAGAAAACTTTACAATATAACTATACCTTATTACTCATAAAAAAAAGGATTAATTACCAAAAAGTCCTGTCTACATATTTGGTGGTAGCTTAGGTCCTATCAAAAAGTTTTTGAACCAATAAGTCTCATTTATAGGTAAAAAGACTTTTTGCCCTTTAATCCCAAAACTGAGAATGTTCTCAATTTCAAAACTGAGAATGTTCTCAACTTTTTTCATAATAAAAATTGAGAATATTATAAACTAAGAATGTTGTCAATTTTAAAACAAAGAATGATTTCAGTTTATAATTATCAAAACTAAGAAATTTCTCAAATTTTTTTCTAATATTAACTGAGAATATTATCAGTTTTGAAAAATTTCTCAATTTTTTTCATGATTAAAATTGAGAATATTATCAATCTACTCTCTCTCTTACATTTACCTTCTCCACTGCTCCAATGGTTGGAGATGCACAGGTATAAGGAATAGGATAGGGAGATTTGGGAACAGAGATGAAAAGTAATTCTATTTACCTTTCCCTTGTTAAATTTGGAATCCAAACACAACCGTACTAGTCACAAATTAACCAATAAGCAAGACAACTATAACAATCAACAAAGTATGAGACATAAAAAATAAAAAAACCAATGTGAATCCATTGAAGCTTCCTGAAAGATGGAAGAGACTCAAAAACAAATTGGTTGGCTATCCAGAGGCAGTTATTACAATTGGAGAGACAACAAGCTCATCTTATGAATATGTTGCAGGTCTGTTAAATTTATTTGCATTGGCTCCTATATTTGCTTATCTGTCACGACCCAAACCCGCCCCTATAGGTTTAGCATCGCGACCGGCCAGTGATCCGTGATTACCAAAGGCCTGCTTGACAGTAATACAGAGTAAGGGGCTGGAGGAAGCCAAACAGTAAATAAAAGATATCCAATGAGCTGTGGCAAACTAGATGCAAAAAGACTTTCATGACCAAAACATATATATATACTTCATATACAAACATCCAGGTTAGGGACCAATTCCCTTCATCATAACTGTACAGTCAAGTCTTAAACATTTATTACAGATCAGAGACAAAAGGGTGAAACTGAGACACCCCAAAAATGGCCTTAGCTTGAACGAACTTGGAACCTCGAAGTGAGGCACAAAGGTTGGCTTGACAAAACAGGAGCTTAACTTGACGCTCCTAGCTTCGGCTCGGTGCCTGGACACCTACATACAAATATAAACAGTGAGCTAAAGCCCAGTGAATAACATATGCGTAAAGGGGTTAAGAATGAATGTCATTTCAATAATTAAAACAGTCATTTGCATCAGTGAATCAGTTATTCAATCAGTGGCTCATATTTCATGCCATAACAGTTATTTAGAAACCATAATAGTCATATGTGGTACATCCAATAGCAAAACAGTACAGTAGGTCTTAACAGACCGAACAGTTAGTTGATGGCCATCATAACAGTAAACAGTAGTAGTTCCAGACATTGGAACTGACAGAGATCTCTGTAACAGTATCAGTAACAGTACAGTAACAGTAAGTTGCTATGGATGCCACGAATACAATTCACAAATAGGACAAACATTCATTCGGTAAATAATGCCATTTCAGAAAGCAATACAATCAATCGTTCGAAAATAATTATAATTGAACGTATCTTTACAACATTGTTACTCACAGAGTACTGGGCTACAGACAGGCTAGTCAGCGTCCTCGGGTGCCAACCCTACATAGTTGCAGAAAGAACACACACTAAGTTACACACTTGGGATCAATAACTTAGCCCCTTAACTTGACTCGGTGTGGTTCTATAACATTATCCTCATTAAGATGCCTTAAACTTGATCTAGGAATGCCTAGGATGGAATGAGGATGCAAAGATATACTTTAAAACACTTTTCAAAATTTTTGCTGAAACAAGGGTCTCGCTCGAACGTGGCTTTCTTCGCTCGAGCGAGCTTACCAAAACAAAGGGGTCGCTCGAGCGTAGAATCCCTCGCTCGAGTGGTCCGTAAAAATACAAAAGTACTGGTTGTTGAAATTCTTCGCTCGATGCTCGCTCGAGCGTGAGACACAGAGTTTCGCTCGAGCGCAGGTCTCGTCGCTCGAGCGTGCGTCTGCGTCCACAAAAACTTGAGAGCTTGCAATCTATGCTCGAGCCAGCATTCCGTCGCTTGAGCGGAATTCAGAAAACAAAGGTGCTCGCTCGAGCGAGGAAGCCAAAATCTGGGTTTTCCAGATTTGCCTCCCAAGCTCAAACCAAGAATTAAACTTATCAAAACTCGACCTTTTGGGCCAATTTTCTGGAAAACGCTTGGAAACTCATACTACAACATGTCTTTGAAGATCAATCTGTAAAATCAAGCCCAAAGGTAAGCCAATTGAACATCAATTTCAAAGAAACTTCAAGAATAAAACTTAAATACAACATACATGATTCCCCTTGAATTCCAACACTTCAAACCAAGATTAAATTGGCAATTTGATAGAAAGACATGGTGAATTTCTAGAATACAACCATGATATGACCATGCATGCAAGAATTCCATGAAAAATAACCTCAAAACTCCAAAATAAGGACATGCATGTATGGATTAATTCTTAAACCAACACCTTAAGCCAATTCTTGACTCTATACTCCAATTCTCCCATGAATCATGCAAGCAACAACTTAAATTCATAATTAAGAAGATGAATTTCCTCCCTTAGGTCTTGAATTCTAAGTATGGAAGCCCAAATATGCAAATTCCCTTCAATTCTTCTAAGTCTCAAGCAAGACTCCTTGTTGAACTCAAATTTTCTCCCAATTCTCTCTCTCTCACGTTTGGTCTTGAAGGTGGATGAAGAATGGTATATCAAAATGTGAATTAAGCTCCAAACAAAGTTTTAACAAAGTGGCCCACTTCAATGGCAAAGATGTAATAAATTCAAACTAATGTAATTTAACATTATTTAATTTAATTAATTATTCCAAATCAAATTTTAATTAAACCTACCATAAAATCATATAAATTCTAATTAGCATGTAACACTATTCAATTTCTGATTCGGTCGCCGATAAGGCTTCCAATTCGCAATTCGAAATTAAGACATGAACAGATCATTTAATGACAACAAATAGAAATGCGATTAAAGCAACACGCTCATGCAAACATATTAAGATTTCATTCTAATCAATTACTTATCATGCTCAATCACAGTTTAACACTAATCAAAGGTGAGGGTTGTCACATTATCTCACTCCAGTTTTCATGCATCGCAGGATTTCATGGGTGGGTCCCATAACGGCATGGTTACTCTAGAGAATAGAGTACGGGGTCTAGAGAGAGTTGTCGAGGACATGGCACGCGACTTGTCAATATCCTCAAGTCAAAGAGGCAGTAATTTTATGATGGGATTTGAGGGATCTTCTAGTAGGCCTTCAGGCAAGTACAACGACTTCCCTGACTACTCTGGTACTAAGTTTGGGAGAAGCGGTGATGGGTGGACCCCGTTTGCGAAGAGGTATATTGCATCTGATAGTATATTGTCGGCAATGAGAGGAAGAGGACCTCCTTGGAGATCTCATGTTCCTGATGCTTGGGACTTTCACACGTATGGAAAAAATGGACAGACGGCCTTTAGGAGAGTCATGGGTGGTGGTCCGGTAGATGGTAGGTTCCCTAAGTCAGACCATGAGAGTGACCAGATTGGTAGCATGAGAGCTTGGGATAAAGGGGTTGGACCTATTAGGATGGAGGAGGTCTTAAAAGGGTAAATGGGTCTATTAAAAATTAATGGGACTTGAAGGAGCAAATAATTTTATCTAGGACTTAATGAATTATAAGTTCACAAAATGGGACTTATATGTAAATGCTCCTAAAAAAAATAATTTTAAAAAACATATATAAAAAGGTAAATTGTACAATTAGTCCCTAAATAATAGCAACTAGCTTATTTTGATAGGTTTGAATTGCCTTTGTTGTTCGCGCTATTTGACCTAATCACGAGTCTTGTTTCTATTTATTTTGTATGATCTTTTGTGTATATCATTCATAAATAAAAAATAAGTCAATCTAATAATTATAATATATTGAAGTTATTATACTTGTCATAAAAAATATAGTTGGTCTATTTAAAAAAATATACATATTATCTATTTTTTAAAGATAAACGTAATAAATTAAATATATTATGTTTATCAAATTGACTTAATTTTATGTGTAAATAATATATATAATAAGTTATACGTAATAACTAATTTAAATTATCAAAATAAAATTTATTATGGGATTATAATCTTCTCTTCGTAGTTATCTCAAGGAAGAATTCCACGTGCTATTTACTTGCCTGCAAGCCCTACGAAGGTAGGTGGCTTTTCTTTCTCTAGTTGTAGGGGTGTAATTTTGGCCCGTGGCCCGTAGGCGGCCCGAAGCCCGCCAGTGGCCCGAGGTAGGCCCGGCCCATTAAAGCCCGAGCCCAAGCCTAGCTCGATGCCTTGGGCTAGGGTCTGGGCCATCGTTTTGAAGCCCGGTCTGGCCCATTGGCCCGCTCAAGGCCTGCCTAAAAGCCCGGCCCACCAGATGCCCATTTTTTCTTAATGGAAAATAATAAAATTTTGGTGGGAAAAATAAAAAAAAAATTTGTTTAGACCCGCCCAAGCCCACCCAAAGCCCGAGCCCAGGCCCAAGCCCATGGGCTCGGCCCACTGGCCCGCCCAAAGCTCGAATATCCCTGGGCCTGGTTTTCTGGCCCGTGGGCCGGCCCAGCCCGATTTTTTTGCGGGAGCCCGTAAGGCCCGGCCCGAGCCTGAATGGGCCGGGCCAAAATTACACCCTTATCTAGCTGTTTTCTTTGCTTTAAATTATCAATTTGTCTTTCAAAGCTGGTGCTTGGGAAGCTAAATTTGGATTCTTTCGACTAAAATTTATAAAAAGATACAATAGGTTAAAATAATTAATAAAAAAAATATTATATTAAATTTATAATTATTTTATTATTTTTCTCATAAATATCACATCTAATTATAAAAAATTCAACGTTCTTTCTTAACAAAAAAATTTTAAGTTACTTAGGCTTGATTTGGGAAGTGGGTTGACTTTTTGGCTTTTTAATTTTTTTAGCTATTTTAGCCTGGGCTAAAAAGCTTAGTTTGGGAAGGGTTTTTTGGCTTTTTGACTTTTTTGGCTTTTTTGGCTTTTTTGGCTTTTTTTTGTGAGAGAAGAGTGTAATGATTATGAGTTGGATGTAATATTTTGTTTGTTGTGGCTAAAATAGCCCCAAACCCTCTTGCCAAACGGAAAAATAGTCCAAAAATAGACAATTTTTCAAATGAGGCCAAAATATCACTAAAAAATTAATCCAACACTTAATTCTTTTAATAATATTAATTTTATATCTAAATTGTTTAATTTTACATCAATTTTATGTGAGATTTCAATAGAAATCTAAACCCTAAGATCTTAAGTCAAATAAATAGAATAAAATAATAACAGTTACTTATCTGACGCCATTGGTGGTGGTAATTCAAATAGTAGACTTCTTGGTGGTTATTGTTTTCCGCTCTAGAACTCTACTCTTGTTATCTCTCACACACCGTTGGAAAACATATGAGATGGAGGTTATGGTTGAAGTGAGAACCTTATATTTTACTCTTTTATCAATTCTCATCCATGATTAAACAGAAGTTGCTGATTTGGCAACCAAATTTTATTTGACCTTCCCAAATTATTCCTAAAATATCAATTAGATCTTAAACCTTAAACCCTAAATGACGATTGAGAGTCTAATTGATATGTTAGATATAATTTGTGGGATAAAATGAAATTTTAGTGCCACATCAACAACTTCCTTTTAATTATAAATGGCAAGTAATGGCGAGATAAAATTGATCAAAAATCAAATAAAATTGATATTCTTAAAAGTGTAGAAGTTGAATTAATTTTTAAATGATAATTTATGAGGCGAAATGATATTTTCTTCACTTGATTTGAGATTGAGGTTAACATTTTTTTTTTTTGTGTATATTTTTAACAAGACAATTAGGGTAAGGGGCTACATTGAAGTAATGTGCAAAATTTAGGAATATAATTGATACAAATTAAAAATTAAGAACCAAAATAAAATAAGTTTGATACTTAAGGATGATTTGTATAATTATATATACAAATCCAGAACTTCTAAAGTGACATTTTGAATGATTGAAATTTAATTCTACAAAAGTTGAAAATACAATAATACTAAATTGAGGATAAAATAATATTGATAATCACTTTAAAAAAAATTCAACTACACAAAAATTTATTCTGAGATAATTCTACCAAAAATAGGATTTGGAGACATGTAAGAATAGAATATCTGCCCTAGCACCACAAATATGGCCTTATTTGGCATGAGTTATTTTAGTTAAAAAATATATTAATTTAGTTAATAAGATAAAATGTCACATTTAAATTATAATTATTATTATTTTTTTTTGCAATCATTAAATCAAATATAAAAAAAAATTAAAATTTATCTTAAATATAATTTTTTTTTGTCAAATTAAAATATTTAAAAAGTTAAAAGTCAAGTTAAATTAACTAATTCAATCAAGAACTAAACACACCCTATTTTTTTTGTCTCTATACACTTGACAATTAAAAAAAAAAAACACAAATATTATTATCAGTGTAGAACCCACATCATTAGAGCTCTACTTACTACTAAAGTTATCAAACATTTTTTTTTTCTTTTCTTTTTTTTTAACCAAAGTTATTGGCCTCGTAAATTCTCTAAACCCCCCTTATTGAAGTGGCGCGTGCTAATGACGTGCTCTTGTTTTTAATTTTTTTATTTTATTGTTTTGTTAGCTCAGTATGTTTAGAATGAAATAGAGAAAAAGTGAAGGGAAAAAAAAATATTTCATAAATTTATTTAGCTAAAAAATTGTGAAAAGTATGAAAAAATTAATTTTCTTGTATCACTCATATTAGTATTGTAATTAATTTTTAATTTCTTACAAAAATATAAGAAAACATAAGAAAAATTGAATGTGTGAGTTATCTATAAGTAAACTTTTAATTTTTTTTATTTATAAAATTTTCATCTTAATCAAATGTTTATAAGAAAAAATAATTTTATTTATTTATTTTCTTTTACTTTCACTTTCAATCAAATTTTCTTTCTAATCAATCGGAGTCTAAAGTAATTAGTGAGAAAGGGAGGAAAGTGAAGGAAGAAAGCCATTGGCAATGAGATTTTGTCCAACACCAATCTCAACCAGAGATGACTCAAGCTTTTTTAAAGTTAAAAGGCAAATAATAATAATAATCAGTATGTTTGGTTTGAGTTTTTTAGATTAAGTTTTTTGAAAATTAAGTTTTTTAGTTTTTGTATTTTTTTATTTTTAGTGAATATTTTTTAAATTTTAAACATTTTTTTTTTACTTTTTTAGATGCACCTTACTTAGATGTATCTAAAAAGGAAAAAAATTATGAAAAAATATTTTAAAAAATTAATAAATACATAAAAATACAAAAATGTATTGAATTATCGTATTTTTTTTTTTTACATTTTTGGTATTTAGTGAATTTTTAAAAGGTTTTTTTAATAATTTTTTTACTTTCTAGGTATATTTATGTTAGGTATGTCTAAAAAGTAAAAAAAAAAATTGCTTAAAATATTTTTAAAAATTCAGTAAAAACAAAAAAATATAGAAAATAAGAACGTATAATTTTTTGAAAAGTGTTTTTGGAAAAATGGAACCAAGCAAAGTGAATAATAATAATAATTAGGGACTTTATAAATTTTTTACACTTTTCTTATTTATTTAAAAAAAAAAAATCAAAATTCATAACTTTCTTAGGATTAAGTAATTTTTTATTTTTTAATTTAATTAGGGACATTTTTTATAATTTGTTTTATTTAAAATTCATAACTTTCTTGATCAAAATAATTTGTATTTCTTCTAATTTTTACTCATTTGCTTGACCCAAATCAACTAATATCCCTTTGATTCACACTTTTAACAAAAATAAAAATAATCTACTAAAAAAATAAAATAAATGTCCATTACTAATGTCATAACCCGAACCCGCCCCTGTAGGTTAAGGTCATAACCGGCCAGTAATCATAAAATTACTTACGACCTCAAACAAAACCAAACATACATTATAATAGTAAAGAGAGGCAAACGGAAGCAGTCTTAAAGATTTTGTCCATTAAGCTGTGTTTACATGGCATACCAAAACATTTTCCACATATGTAATAATAACTCACACCATAAACCAAAATAAACATCTTGTTCATCCAGGATCATACAAACGTATGGCTAGCCGAACAGAAGGTCTATATACATAGGTGATCCAACGGATCCACCAAAATAGCAAAAGGGGTAAAACAAAAGAACAAAAACAAAGTCTGGTGCGTGAGACATTCGGACTGACTTCACAAAAACTTGGACTCACTACAAGAAAACCTGGCTAATAACACGGAGGTTTTTGCGACGGGGTGATTACCGTCGCAAAAAAGGGCTTTTTGCGACGGGAAATAGTTGCCGTCGCCAAAAAAAGAATTTTTTGCGACGGTATGTGTTAGCCGTCGCCAAAAAAACGCATTTGCGACGGCGTGTACCTACCGTCGAGAAACATGGGCTTTGCGACGGGGAGTCTTCCGTCGCTAAAGATTGTAAAAAGATATTTGCAGAAACATTGGCGACGCAAGATATACCGTCGCAAAAAACGTCTTATTAGCGACGGTAAAATGTTACTGTCGCAAATGGTGGACCATTTGTGACGGCAGAAGCCCATCGCAAAAAAACTCTCGTAAAACGACGTCGTTTCATTTCTTAATTACGCTCATTTGCGACGGTTAAAATATACCGTCGCAAATAAATAAAATTTGGTATCCCGCTTCTTCTATCCCATTTCGCGATGAAATTCCTAAATTCCTCATATCTCCAAAATCCCTCAAATCGAAATCCCTCAAACCGAAATCCCTAAAATCATTCCGCCTCAATCAGAAATCCCTAAAATCTCCAAAATCCCAATCCCTAAACTGCTCAAACCGAAATCCCTAAAATCTCCAAAATCCCAATCCCTAACTGTTAGTAGAACCGAAATCCCCGAAATCCTCAAATCAAAATCATTCAAAATCAGAAATCTCAAATTTGTTCCATCTCCTGTGACCGACGAGGGTGAACGACGGCCTTCGCCGGAGTGACGAGCAGCAGCGACTGTGAACGACGCCCTACGACCGACTGTGAGCGACTGTGAATTTCTTAAAGGTCAGTGCATTCCTTCTCATTCCATCTCCTGTGAATTTCTTAAACATGAAAAAGAGATTCAAGTTTGATTTGGGAGGCCCAAGTTTGATTTTGGTCTCTCTCTCTCTCTCCCTCTCTCTACAGATACCAAATGGTGTATTGTTATGCTCTGTTTGATGTGATTGAGTTTCACATTGCGTTAATTCCACTTCAAAATATTTCAATGAATCTAAATTTATATTCCCATGACCTAGATTGTTTCAATAATGGTTGCTTCAATGATTTGAAATTTCATTTATATATCTGGTCTGTTGTCTTTTAGAAACCTGGTCATGGTTTACCTATGTGTGAAGAAACTCAGGAACACATATCTCCATTGGGAGTATACAAACTCAGGAACATCAAACAGAGCATAACAATACACAATTGTGAAGAATCTGTTGTAGTAAATTTGATACTATCCTATAGTTTTTTTTTATAATTTTCAGGATGGAGATATAATACTATTGCAGTTGAGAATGGAACTTGAATTGTTCTGATGGAAAATAAATTAAGTTTCATGTATTTTTGACACCATGGATTGTAAAGCAAGTTTTAGCCTTGCTATTTGTTCTATTGTCCAAAAGATAAGTTTTTAAATCAACCAATTGGCAACCCTGAATTTTGTTCAAATTGACATTCTTTCTAGTGTTTTGTCCTCTGCAATCTGTTGTCCAATTTTGCTGACGAAGGTCTACAACTCATCACTTAGCAGCCTCTTTTATAGGTGCCAGATTACAAAATGATTTAATTTGCTGATGGTTGTCTTTATTACTTATGGTTATTCTTATTTTTCTGCTTGAGCTATCAAATGCTTCGAATAGCGGTTAGGAATCTGCAAGTGTACTCTTACTGGTCTTTCTTACAGTACTCTGAGGTCTTCCTTATGCTATTATGGTTTATATTGTGCTCATGGAATTCAAAATATTTAATAATTTTATAATGTATCAAGAGAAAGTACATTTGGTGTGTTTTATTCTAGCCTTTCTAAAGTTTGGGAGTCAACAGGCTTTGCTGTAATAAGAAGATATGGGTAATTCTAAATTTTGGGTCAGGTAATATTTGTTATATATTAATCTTAGTTATAATCTTTAATTATAATATGTGACTAATAATGCGGTGATAAATTAATATGTGATATTATGTCTTGTAATTATATTTTTACCCTTACATCTCGTTATGACTCTTACATTTGTTGTAATTATATTTTTTTCTAGGGCATATTTGTTTTGTATGTGAGATGTATATCTCCCAGTAAGTTTGCCTGAAGCAAATTAATAGTGGGAAACACATATAAGGGAAGTACAGATGATGGATAAGAGTTGGATTGATTTGCCAAATAGGATGTCGAGGGAATACATTAATGGGATTGATCAATTCCTTGTGTTTGCCTACACCAATAGGGTTGAAGGTTCGATGATTAGTTGTCCGTGTAGAAAATGTGAGAATCGATACCATCTTGTGCGAGAGGGTGTACGGAACCATCTGCTTTTGAATGGTTTTTTTAAAAAGTACAAACATTGGATTAATCATGGGGAATCTTATGTATCTCTGCATGCTAATCGAGGGAATGAAACATTGGCTAATTTCGACATTGGCGACGATATGGTTGGAATGATACAAGGGGCTATGGGAAATCCACATGCCGGTACAAGTGTTGACGGTAATGAAGCACAGAGCACTGATCCCCATGCATCTGAACCCCAGCTCGGTCCAAATGCAGAGACTGCAAACTATTTCAAACTTCTTCAAGATGCACAAAGTGAATTGTATCCGGGTTGTCAGAAGTTCACATCTTTGTCATTCATTGTTCGGCTTCTACATTTGAAGGTGCTTAATCAGTGGACAGACAAGTCTGTTGACATGTTGCTTGAGTTATTGAATGAGGCGTTCCCGTTGGGTGTGAAACTTCCGGACTCATATTATAAAGCTCAAAAGGTCACAACAGATTTGGGCTTCACATATGAGACATGGGATGCATGTCCCAACAGTTGCATGTTGTTTCGAAACGAGGACGCCAATCTTGATAAATGTGTCATATGCAACAGTTCAAGATGGAAATCAAATGGTGATGGTGGTTCAAATGGTCCTCACAATGGTGGCAAACAAATAGCTGCAAAACAAATGAGGTATTTTCCTTTAAAGCCAAGGTTGCAGAGGCTGTTTATGTCATCCAAGACGGCTAAGTTAATGAGATGGCATGCAGAGGAACGAACTAATGACGGTGTCTTTAGGCATCCTGCAGACTCCCTTGCATGGAAAGATTTTGATCGTCGAAATATTGACTTTAGTAATGATTGCCGAAGTGTAAGGCTTGGCTTAGCATCTGATGGTTTTAACCCATTCAGGACGATGAACATAGTTCATAGCACTTGGCCTGTTGTACTCATTCCATACAACTTGCCGCCATGGATGTGCATGAAACAACCATTTCTAATTTTATCTGTGCTTATTGACGGCCCGAAAGGACCTGGTGACAAGATTGATGTGTATATGCAACCGTTGATTGAGGAGTTGAAAGAACTATGGAATGACGGTGTCTCCACATTTGATGCATCAACAAATCAAATGTTTCAAATGCATGCAGCTTTACTGTGGACAATTAGTGATTTTCCTGCATATGCAAACTTGTCAGGATGGAGTACTAAAGGCGAATATGCATGTCCTTGTTGCAATAGAGAAACTACATCGTGTTGGTTGAAGCATAGTAGGAAACAATCATACTTGGGTCATCGCAGATTTTTACCTAATGGCCATAAATTCCGAAAGGATAAAGTATCATTTGATGGTAGTCGGGAAGTCAGATTCAAACCAAAATTGTTGTCTGGAACTGAGATGCTGCTACAATTAGAATCTGAGGGTATTTTAACCCAATACAAGAGAGATGACCTTAAGGAGAGGCATAGGAGACAAGTAGAGAAGGAGAAAGTTGGACATCGCACCCATAGCTGGAAGAAAAAGAGTATCTTCTATGAACTGCCATATTGGGAGCACAATCTAATTAGACACAACCTTGATGTGATGCATATAGAGAAGAATGTTTGTGATAATGTGTTGTGGACAATATTAGGGGTTGCAGGAAAATCGAAGGATGGTGTTAATGCTCGGCGTGATTTACAAGAAATGAATATTAGAAAACCCCTACATTTGCAATTAAGAGGGTCGAATAAAGCTTATCTACCACCGGCACAATTCACGATGACCAAGGATGAGAAAGATTTGTTCTTAAAAGTATTGAAGGAAGTTAGAGTTCCCGACGGGTATTCATCCAATATATCGCGTCGTGTGCGCTTACATGATAGAAGTATTGGGGGTCTTAAGAGCCACGATAGTCATATTCTGATGCAACAACTAATTCCATTGGCCATTCGAAGATCGTTACCGAAGAATGTAATTGAACCTTTGATTGAATTGAGCAATTTCTTTAGACAATTGTGTTCCAAAGTCAATCGTGCGACAGATTTGCAATATATTCAAGATCGTATCGCCGTAACACTTTGTCATCTAGAGAAAATATTTCCTCCTACTTTTTTTGATATAATGGAGCACTTGCCTATACATCTAGCTGACGAAGCATTATTGGGTGGAGCGATTCAGTTTCGATGGATGTATCCAATTGAGAGGTATCTTCTTACTTTGAAGCAATATGTGCGTAATAGAGCTCGTCCAGAAGGTTCAATTGCTAAAGGATATCTTATGGAAGAATGCATGAATTTTTGTGCACAATATCTCAATGATGTGGAAACTAAATCTAATCGACCCACGAGGAACTACAGTGGTGATGATAATCTGGGTCGTGCTGTTGGTGAAATCACAAGCTTTTATCTTGATAACATTTCTTGGGTACAAACTCATCGGTATGTCTTATTCAATACAGTCGCGGTTCAACCATTCATAAAGTAAGTTATGTCACTCATTCAATATTTTATTATGTTCCATTGAATTTTGAACCAAATTTTGTTTTTTGATAAAATTTCAATTTACACAGCAAACACCTTGAAGAACTTAAGGTCAAAATGCCTCGTGTTGACGATCATCAGCTTCGGCGTGAACATTTTGAAACTTTTCACATTTGGTTCAAGGAACATGTACGTATTTAAATGTACAGATTCTACTTACCTGAGTCGAACTATATTTTCAATTTTACAATTTTTATTATTTAAAATAGGTTCAAACCTTGCGAAGGACTAGTGATGTCACATTTTCTGAAGAGATTACTGTATTGGCAAATGGTCCTCATAACCTGGCAAGGAGGTTCAACGGGTATATAATGAATGGGTTTCGGTATCGAGTAAAGGCCATGGATGACCGTCGAGCCACACAAAATTGTGGTGTAGCTTTGAAGGCAGATACCATAAGTTATGCTAGTCGGAAAGACAAGAATCCTCGTGTGGGGTCTGTGTACTATTATGGACAATTGACAGATATTGTTGAGATTCGATATTCGAATGAGAAGAAACATGTGTTGTTTAAGTGTGATTGGATTGACAACATTCACGGGAAGATACAAGATGTCTTCAATTTCACGTTAGTCAACTTCAATCATTTGTTGTATCGAGATGATAGAATTACTAATGAACCTTTCATCTTGGCATCCCAAGCAGAGCAAGTTTGGTATGTTGCAGACCCGTTACAACCAGACTGGCAAGTGGCGGTGAAGATGTCTCAAAGAGGTTTATTTGATATGAGTTCGACTGATCCACAAATTGAGCCATATATGAGCCAACAATTGGAAGAAAATATAATGCTTCGTGATGAAGAAGTTGGTTGGGTGAGGGAGGCCGCAGAAGGGGAAACAGTTGATGTTCAAATAGGTTGATATTTAATCAACATCAGTAATTCACTTAAGGCCAAGGTTGTACTTAATCATCATATTCTTAATTTACTTTGTCTTTGTAATTATATTAGTTCAATTAATGTCATATTATAGTTGATGACAAACCATTATCTATGTTTCTAATTAATGTTATATTGCTTGCAGATTATTATGGGAAGGAAGAGGAAACCTGATCATCCCCGGCGCATGATGTCCGACGTGGTACGTAAGAGGACATCAGCGGCACCACCATCAGCGGAGGCATCACATCGACCACCATCAGAAGGGCCATTAGTGCCACCATTAGAGGAGGCATCACAGCGAGCACCATTAGTGCCACCGCATCGACCACCATTAGTGGCACCACAGCAGCTATCATCTACTCAGCCACCATGCCTACCATTGGTGCGTCCACCATCAGTGGCACCACCATTAGAGGTGGCATCACAGCGAGCACCATCAGAGGGGCCATTAGTGCCACCGCATCGACCCCCATCAGTGGTACCACACCAGCTATCAGCTACTCAGCCTCTAGGCCTACCATCGGTGCGTCCACCATCAGTGGCACCGCAGCAGCTATCATCCCGACTAGAGTCATCGGCTTATGAGCCATCCGCAGGTATATAAATTTGCTTTGATTTGTATGAAAATTATTTAAATATATATTTATTTGTTCTCATTACATATAACTTGTATATTTTCATTGTATTTTTCAGATCCTTCGACTTCTTCACAGCCTCACTCAGGTATAAGAAATTGATTTGTATTGACATTATTTAAATTTGCATTTGTTTATTAATCATTGCATATTGTATCTCACAGGTCATGTTAGTTCTTCATCAATCTCGAGTAGGCGTGGTAGAGGATGTGCCAAGGGCATTAGGGAGTGGGGTACCGGTACCAAATTGGACATACAATTTGATGAAAATTACTGTCCAATAGGGGATAACGTGTCTAAGTTAACTACTCAACTTGGCATTATTGTGCGAAATGGTAACATTGTTCCTCTTACTTTTCTTGACTGGAACACTGTGCCTGATGATATTCTTGATGCTATCTGGAAGGATGTGAAGGTAAAAGTATATTTTTGTCCAAAAATTTAAATTCCAAAATTGTGTTATTATTATTTAAACCTTGAAATTGTGTTTTATAGGACAATTTGAATATATGTCCAGAGGAGTACAAGCCAATCTGCATGAAAAACTGTAACAGCATATGGAAGGATCACAAGAATAAGATTAAGTGTAAGTATTTCAAGCCTAGAAGTGAAGATCCTAATCTGAAGGATGATGTTCCTTTGCACATTGTGCCAAGCCAGTGGGAAGAACTTGTGGAGTATTGGCGTACTTCCGATGCTGAGGTATACAAATAAGTTATATGTATGATATGTAAACATACAAATCATGTTTATATACTTACATTTGTTGAACCTATTATAGAAAATTGCAACTAGGAACGCTAAAAATCGGCGAGCTCACGGCATAGCTCATACCACAGGGCGTACTACTTTCGCTCAGATACGACATGAGGTTTATATTTTACTATTTCATTTTTGTATATAAATAAACATTGTATATTTACAAATTATTTGGATTCTAATTTTCATATTTCTAAAAAAATGTAGATGACCAATAAGGGGGAGTCTACTGATAAGATGAATGTTTGGCTTATGACACGTAGAGCAGATGACCCAGAGGTTATCCAGACCTTGGTAGTTTCCAAACACCTTTGATTGTATTTAAAGTTGATTTTTTATTTTTTGTGTTAACCATCTTAATTTGGCATATACTTGTATTTCTTATTCAATACAGGATGAGTTTAATGGCCAACTCTCTATGCTATCTGAGGATTGTCGAACTTTGGAGGCTAGGAATGCCATTTTCCATGAGTTGATAGGTCATGACAATCATGGATATTGTCGCACATACGGGAGAATTGTGCCTCGGAGAGCAGTGTATAAAGATGGTGCAGGGCCATCACAGTCAGCACCCCAGCCATCGACTATTGTTCAGATCACCCAGCAGGTTCGTGCGGAGCTAAGGGATGAGTTGAGGCAGGAGCTGAGGGAGGAGATGAGGGAGGAGATGAGAGCAGAGTTCTCTACACATTTACAGCAGCTGAGAGCTGAGATGATGGCCTTTGTGTCACAGGGGGCAAGTGTGGATCCTAACAGACAGGTTCGATATAAATTAAATTGTTTGATAGTTAAATTGTCACACAACATTATGTATAAAATTCGAATATGATTAACACATTATGCGTTGACTATCATAGGCTCCTGATGCATCGAGTGGCCACCGGGCATTTAGGGAATCTGCAGAAGACGAGAATCCATATACACCACCACCAGAAGATCAGGTATAAAATGTAACTTTACATTCTAAGCTAAGATGTATATTTCACTCTAGGCAAACTATTTCTTTAAAAAAATTGAATTCGAGGTGTTAACGCCCCAAAATCACCAAAAGGGGTTGGATTGACACGAAACTTGGCACACACGACCACCTAGGCACGAAAGAATTGTGGGAGAAGACGGGACTCGAATCGGGTTCCCGGTTTCGAAGTTAGAGCCATATTTCGGTTTAGGCAAACTAGTTCCTTAAGAAACTTAAATTCGAGGTGTTGACGCCCCAAAATCACCAAATGGGGTCGGATTGGCACGAAACTTGGCACACACGACCGCCTAGGCACGAGAGACTTGTGGGAGAAGACGGGACTCGAATCGGGTTCCCGGTTTCGGAGTTAGAGCCATATTTCGGTTTAGGCAAACTAGTTCTTTAAGAAACTTAAATTCGAGGTGTTGACGCTCCAAAATCACCAAATGGGGTCGGATTGGCACGAAACTTGGCACACACGACCGCCTAGGCACGAGAGACTTGTGGGAGAAGACGGGACTCGAATCGGGTTCCCGGTTTGGAGTTAGAGCCATATTTCGGTTTAGGCAAACTAGTTCTTTAAGAAACTTGAATTCGAGGTGTTGACGCCCCAAAATCACCAAATGGGGTCGGATTGGCACGAAACTTGGCACACACGACCGCCTAGGCACGAGAGACTTGTGGGAGAAGACGGGACTCGAATCGGGTTCCCGGTTTGGAGTTAGAGCCATATTTCGGTTTAGGCAAACTAGTTCTTTAAGAAACTTAAATTCGAGGTGTTGACGCTCCAAAATCACCAAATGGGGTCGGATTGGCACGAAACTTGGCACACACGACCGCCTAGGCACGAGAGACTTGTGGGAGAAGACGGGACTCTAATCGGTTTCCCGGTTTGGGAGTTAGAGCCATATTTCGGTTTAGGCAAACTAGTTCCTTAAAAACTTGAATTCGAGGTGTTGACGCCCCAAAATCACCAAACGGGGTCGGATTGGCACGAAACTTGGCACACACGACCGCCTAGGCACGAGAGACTTGTGGGAGAAGACGGGACTCCAATCGGGTTCCCGGATTAGGAGTTAGAGACGGATTTCACTCTAGGCAAACTAGTTCTTTAAGAAACTTGAATTCGAGGTGTTAACGTTCCAAAATCACCAAACGGGGTCGGATTGATACGAAACTTGGCACACACGACCGCCTAGGCACGAGAGACTTGTGGGAGAAGACGGGACTCGAATCGGGTTCCCGGTTTGGGAGTTAGAGCCATATTTCGGTTTAGGCAAACTAGTTCCTTAAGAAACTTAAATTCGAGGTGTTGACGCCCCAAAATCACCAAATGGGGTCGGATTGGCACGAAACTTGGCACACACGACCGCCTAGGCACGAGAGACTTGTGGGAGAAGACGGGACTCGAATCGGGTTCCTGGTTTGGAGTTAGAGCCATATTTCGGTTTAGGCAAACTAGTTCCTTAAGAAACTTAAATTCGAGGTGTTGACGCCCCAAAATCACCAAATGGGGTCGGATTGGCACGAAACTTGGCACACACGACCGCCTAGGCACGAGAGACTTGTGGGAGAAGACGGGACTCGAATCGGGTTCCCGGTTTCGGAGTTAGAGCCATATTTCGGTTTAGGCAAACTAATTCTTTAAGAAACTTAAATTCGAGGTGTTGACGCTCCAAAATCACCAAATGGGGTCGGATTGGCACGAAACTAGGCACACACGACTGCCTAGGCACGAGAGACTTGTGGGAGAAGACGGGACTCTAATCGGTTTCCCGGTTTGGGAGTTAGAGCCATATTTCGGTTTAGGCAAACTAGTTCCTTAAAAAACTTGAATTCGAGGGTTGACGGCCCAAATTCACCAAACGGGGTCGGATTGATACGAAACTTGGCACACACGACCGCCTAGGAACGAGAGACTTGTGGGAGAAGACGGGACTCCAATCGGGTTCCTGGATTAGGAGTTAGAGACGGATTTCACTCTAAACAAACTAGTTCTTTAAGAAACTTGAATTCGAAGTGTTAACGTTCCAAAATCACCAAACGGGGTCGGATTAATACGAAACTTGGCACAGACGACCGCCTAGGCACGAGAGACTTGTGGGAGAAGACGGGACTCGAATCGGGTTCCCGGTTTCGGAGTTAGAGCCATATTTCAGTTTAGGCAAACTAGTTCCTTAAGAAACTTAAATTCGAGGTGTTGACTCCCCAAAATCACCAAATGGGGTCGGATTGGCACGAAACTTGGCACACACGACCGCCTAGGCACGAGAGACTTGTGGGAGAAGACGGGACTCGAATCGGGTTCCCGGTTTCGGAGTTAGAGCCATATTTCGGTTTAGGCAAACTAGTTCTTTAAGAAACTTAAATTCGAGGTGTTGACGCTCCAAAATCACCAAATGGGGTCGGATTGGCACGAAACTTGGCACACACGACCGCCTAGGCACGAGAGACTTGTGGGAGAAGACGGGACTCTAATCGGTTTCCCGGTTTGGGAGTTAGAGCCATATTTCGGTTTAGGCAAACTAGTTCCTTAAAAAACTTGAATTCGAGGTGTTGACGACCCAAATTCACCAAATGGGGTCGGATTGATACGAAACTTGGCACACACGACCGCCTAGGCACGAGAGACTTGTGGGAGAAGACGAGACTCGAATCGGGTTTCCGGTTTGGGAGTTAGGGTCGGATTTCTATCTAGCCAAAATTATTTACTTAACTATATTTGTAATTATAAAGTAATTAATTTTTTATGTTTTTTTGTAATTAAAATATTAACACATAATTATATTGTCATTAATTATTTTATTTTTTTTTTCCAGATATTTCCTGAGTAGCAGTTTGCTTCTTGTGGAATGCAGCCGTGTGAAGATTCCGACGAACTTTTGTTTATGAAGAAAACTTTTATTTTTGATTTACGTTATTTAGATTTGTGAAAAACATTATGTATGTGGTTGGATAATTTTGATGATGTGTTATGTATTATGCAAAATTATGTGGTTGGATAATTTTGATGATGTGTTGTTATAAATGGAAGAATATTTTAATTATGGATGAAATTTTATTTATATACAGGAATTTTTATATTATTATATAGTTATCGATTTTTTTTAGCTATTTTTATTTAATACAGGTAATTTGCATATTTTTAATAATTTTATAGCTGCATTTTTTTTTGTTAGAACCAGGTTTTTTGCGACGGTAGCGTAGCCGTCGCCAATGATATTGGCAATATTAACAAAAGGGCCTTTAGCGACGGTACTTTCACCGTCGCAAATAATATTTTTAGAGACGGCACACTTTTCTGTCGCAAATGACAGTATTAACGACGGTATGAAACCCGTCGCAAATAAACATTTTTAGCGACGGTATTTTTACCGTCTCAAATAAACCCTTTTGCGACGGTATTTTCCCGTCGCAAATAACCATATTAGCAAAATCTCCAGATTTTTTCACATTATTGCGACAGTATTTTGCCGTCGCTAAAAGGTATTTTTCCCGTCGCCAATATTTTGCGACGGCGTTTACCGTCGCTAAAGACCTTTAGCTACCCCTTTTTTTGCGACCCCCCTATTACCGTCGCTAAAAGCTATTTACCGTCGCAAAAAAGCTTTTGAGACGGGTTCTTGGGTAATGGCGACGGTAATTTACCGTCGCAAATAAGCGAATTTTTTGTAGTGACTTCTCTCATATTCTTCACTGAGGCTGGGGTTGGACATCTCTTTGCTCACCTACATACATATAAATAAGAGTGAGCGAAAACCTGGTTAATAATACCACAGTAAAGGGGTTAGATGAATGAAATTCACATTAAGTCATATTAAGTACATCGAACCTGTGAATTTCATATACAAATGGCCTCAGGCCCATTTTAGATCCTTATCAAACATATCAAACGGCCTCAGGCCCACTGCATAATTTTGTCAAGTTTATCAAACAGCCTCGGGCCCAATTCATATCAAACGGCTTTGGGCCCATTATATATATATACACCTTTCATATTCAAGATCATGATCACCTTTTTGGTCAAACAACCTTTGGCCCATCAAAACATTTTAACGTATCGAATGTGTCAAATGGCCTCAAGCCCAATTCATATCCTTCGCAAAGCCTTATACAAACATTAGGCAAATCGAATACTCATTCACAATTCAAAGTAGCAAATGCATGAAACTTGTACAAAAGTAGCATTTGGAAAATGACATACTTGAAGGTATTTTTACTAGGATATTACTCACAGTGTTCCGCCGATGGATTTGTCCTCGTGCTTGACCTTACACATTTCATAACACATTGGGTCACAAAAAATTCAATCCGTTCTTAACTTATTTATTTCTCTTAGGCCTCTTTCTTATCCCTTTAGTTCATTTACAATGTTCAATGTATGCCTAAGAGTGTTTAGAAATGAAAGAGAACGGAAAACGGAACATAAAACAACTCTTCAAAATTTCTGAAACAGGGTTCTCCACTTGAGCGCAACTTTGGTCGCTCGAGTGGCCTGTAAAACTTTGTAAAAGTACTGGTTGCATGAATTTTACGCTCGAGTAAGGAAGAGTCATGCAAAACAGGGTTCGCTCGAGCACAAGATTTGCTGCTGGAGCCATCGTGTAATTCTCTGCAAAACTTTTGGGAGCTAAATTTTCACACTCGAGCGAAACTTTCTTCGCTTGAGCGGACATGTCAAATTCTAGAATTTCAAGAATTCTGTTTGAAGTTCAAAACATACTCCCAAAGGTTCAAAGCTTGCAAATTGACACCAAAACATGGAAAAACATTGCTTAACATATGAACATAGATAATTTGAAGCTAATTGTCCAGAATCATGATCCATTTCCCATATTATTTCAAATTTTTCTTGATAATTTCAAAACTTATACAACCAAGCATCATGCTTTCATGAATCATGCATGCATGTAAAATATTGACTCTCATTCCATTTCAATGGCACAATTGGTGCTCAAAATCATGAAGCTCCACAAAATTATGCATGCATGTGTGATTTGGCCCTCAGTTCTTCATGTTTAATAAGCTGCATGCTTGATTTTACAAATTCATGTCAACTTTTTGTAGGACAATTTTCACTGTATTTAAAAAATAAATTCGGTTTGTGTACTTAATAACAAACGGAATACAGAAGAAATAAAGGAAAAGAGAGAGATTGTTTGATTACAAAAATCAAACCAGTAAATAAAAATAAATAAATTAAAAAATAGATTTTTATTTTGTTACAAAAACAAATTAAAATATGATATAAATAAATAATAAAACAGAAAATAAATTAACAACTTACTTTATTAATTTCTCGAACAAAGTTTTGATCAAGTCCAGTGTTTAACACTGTGTCCTTAAGACAGATTCGTCCTCTTCACAGTGCTTTCAGATTGTAGACATCTATCTCCCAGGATAAAATGATCAACAATGAATAGTAACAGCACTACACACTATTTACACAACAAACACACTAAGTGTTTGCACTCTTTCTCACAAGGAAAATAATGTAGCAAAATGCAGAGAGAGCAGGCAGAAGTTGGGATGAAAATTGGAGTGAAAAAACCAAGTGAAGGACTGTCTAGTTATAGATGTAGAGGTGGCTGTACAGTTTGAATTAAACAGGTGCAAAACCTGTTTGAACAAGTATTATATTTGTTCGGTTTTAATGAACAAGTAATGTGGCTATTGAGTTTAAATTCAAACATATATGAATCTGTTTGGTTTGAATTCAAATAGACATTCATCTGTTCGGGTGGGGAAAAAACTGAAGCCAATTTTGAAATTAATTTTCGAAATTCAAATTTCAAAAAATTAGAATTTAATTTTAGAAAAATAAAATTCAAATATTTTTGGCCCAAAAAGATAGGTATTGGGCTGGACACCCCACACTCGCGCCCAAGCCTAGCCTGCTCGACCGGTGGCGCGCGTGTGTTTATTTTTGGTCCAATGGGTCTAGCTCACTTTGCTCATAACCTTCCCCTCTACAAAACTTGGGTGACTCTTGGGGTCTATTCCAAGTTCCAAACTCAAGCCTTATAAAACCCACTCAAAGTTTGCCCACCAAATCAATGTGGGACAAGCCTTTAACCAAACCTTTAGGAAATTTCACCAAAAACACCATTTCCATGGAGTTCTCTTTGGCTTCAATTTCTCATTCACCCGATAGTGGTTTTGAGTAATCAAATATACTACGTAAATCACAATGCGACATAGAACGTGTTACTACTTAGACCTGCCAACTTTGGTGCATGGGTCCCACCTAAAAAATAAACCAAAGTTTAAGGAAAAAATTGTTTTTCCAAAACTTTCAAAACCCATTTCTAACACTCTTTACATGCATAGTTATATTGACTTCAATTTCATCTTAGACAACTTAAATCTCATTCTTAGCTTCATTTTATTTTTGAATTCACATAACCATGATCTTGGTTAGAGTTTAATTACTCACCTAAAGCTTCAATTCTTCCAACTTTAACTAATCTCTTGAGCCTAGCTTCCAAATTCCCAAGCTTTGAGCTCAAATCTACAATTTATGCCCTTTCTCTCTCTAGAACCGTCCCCCTCTCTCTTTAGAGTGTGATTCGACCAAATATGATAAAATGGGTTCAAATGTGAGCCTATACATTAATCTCCCATGTATTTATAAGCTAGACTAATCAACATTTCTAATCCAAGCTTAGTGTTAATCAATTAAGCTCAATTAAGCACTAAATTAATCTAATTATTTTGATACGAATCAATTTTTAATCAAATTTCACTATAGGCTCTAAAAATCACGTTTAACACAATGGGACCGCCAATTTCAATTTTTGTCGCCTCTACTACCTTCAATTTTCAAATTATAACAGTAAATTGGACAGATTTTTCCTACAGTGAACAGATATAGATTCAAAAACATAATTAATTACATAATACCCAAAATCATATTAAGCATATAATCACAATCATAATTAAGATTAATTAACATAATACAAAACATGATTACCACAACTAATATGATTTTGATAATTAATTGAAGAATGATAATGATTTTTTGTAACCATAATGAGTATTTTCATTGTGAAGGAAGATGGGAGAGAGGGGCACATAATTATTTGATTTTGATCCGCTAAGAGAGTGGGTAAACTTCAACTTTTAAAATGTATATTGATAGAGAGAAGTACATGTTATTTTTATTTTATTTGATGAGAGTGAAAAAAAAATAGTTACAATAATTTTTTTTAGACATGTAGTCAAAAAATTATTATGTGATTTTGGATTAAACTGTTATTGTTAATTTTTTTTATCGAAATTAATAAAAACGGTATTATACATATCACTTTTTAAAGTGGGCATGGATTTAAAAAAAAATAAAGTGAAATTAACAAAATATAAAGATAATTTTACCCTTATCTTCTCTGAACTTAAAATTAGATTAAGATGTTAATTAACATATAATTAGGGATTGATTTAAAATATAATTAAATTAAATTATAAATTAAATAATAATTAAGGATTAATATAAAATATAATTATATTAAGATGTTAGAAATTATAATAAATAATTAAATATTTAGAATTATTTTTTAGTAAATTATAAATAAATTAAAAAGTTATGAATTACAATAAATAATTAAGAATTTAGAATTAATTGAGATCTTAAATATAATTAAATTAAAATTAGATTAAAAAGTTAGGAATCATAATAAATAATAAATAATTTCTGATTAATTATAATTTAATTGAATTAATGTTAGAAATTATAAATATTATGTATAAGAGAGGAAAGAGAAAGAAAATAAAAATATATATATAGGATTTGAGAATATTATAGTTATTTCACATTTGTAGTTAATGGGCAATATTTGAACCATAGGAACGTAAAGTAATTTGGTCTCAAACTATGACAGCATAAAATAAAATTTTCATTTTGTAATATTTTGGATTAATTATAGCAAGACCCCCTCAACTATTTGTGAGTATCACTTTACTCCCCTCACCTATGAACCCGTTCATTTTAATATCCTCAACTATAAAAATATATCACTTTTACCCTAAACTATCTTCAAAAGTGGTGTATTTTTATTAATTTCATAAAATAATTGAGGAGTCTTGGTATAGTTAATCTAATTTTTTTTATTATCTTAGTGTAATTAATCCAGTTTTCAATGTATACAAAAAAAAGTCAAAGATACTTTTCAATTCACTCTACTTTTTATACATATTTTCATAAAAATTAATACATCATTTTTAAAATTAATAATTAAATTTATGAGCTTCTTCATTAATCTGTAAATATTTTATAAAACTTTCATTGACGTGTAATTTTTCCATATTTTAGTTAAAAAATAAAAAAAAATTTATTAAAAAATTCACATCCCAAACTACCCCTAAACTGAGTTTTTGAATGTTTGCTTGGCGGTCTATATTTTATTTTAGGATAAATTATAAATACACCTTTTAAGATTTTCTTATAATACAAATTACCTCATATGATTTTAAAAATTACATCCCGCTCTTCAAGTTTCTAATTACATAAAAAAATATCCTTTTTATTAATAAATTATGAAATCAATTAACAGTTTTTAATAATATCATAAATATATTTTAATTAATAATTCAAGTAATTTTATAATTATATAGGAGAACAAATAGAAAATTTAATTTTTTTGCTAATTCCGCTAAATAAAAATTTTGACAAAAAAATTATAATTTTCAAAATCACACGGGATAATTCATATTTGAAGAAAATCTCAACAGGTGTATTTGTAATTTACTCTTTATTTTATTAATATTTATTTTATGATTGGATTAAGGATAAATTACAATACGACTTATTCCTGTAATTTTGAAAATTACATCCTGTCCCTTAAAATTTCTAATTCATAACCAATGGTCATTTTTATTAATAAATTATTAAATCAATTAACAGTTTTTAATAATATCAGAAATATAGTTTAATTAATAATTCAAGTAATTTTATTATTGTATAGGAGAACAATTATGAATTATATTTTTTCAGTCAATTATGTTAAATAAAATTTTTTAATAAAAAGATATTTATAATTTTTTAAATTATAAATAACAATTTATATTTTAAACAAATGTGTATATTTGTAATTTATCCTTTGGAAAAATTGGAGAGGAGAATTTGGGAGTTTTTTTTTTAAATATTCTAAAAAATAATAATTTAAAGAATTGATCAACTTTTTAAACTATTTGGAAAACTAATCTTCTTTTTAAAATCACATTTTGAAAATGTAATTTTAAATTGAAATTGTATTTGAAATCGCATGTTGAAAATGTAATTTATGATGATATGGACTTCACTTTTTGAAATTGCATTTTTAACATGTAATTTTACAACATGCGATTTTAAAGTGAAATTACATGTTGAAAATGTAATTTCAATTTTAAAATCACATTTTCAAAATATAATTTTAAAAAATAGGTTAATTTCTTAAATAGTTTGAAAAGTAAGTCAATTCTCTAAATTATTATTATTATTCTTTTTAGAATATTAAAAAAGAGCAATGCTACATACCACTAATTTATCATCACTAACTCCATCACTAGTGAGGTGGCAATTGAAAAAAAAAAATAAAAACAAAAACCAAGGCACAAAACACATGTGGCAGTGGGTCCACCCACTGCCACATCATTAGAGTCACCACTAATTAGTGGTCTAAAGCATTTTTGATTAAAAAAAACTCGAGAATTTGGGTGAGAAAGGCAACCTCCACGCGCCATAGAAAGAGAGTGGCAATGCCGGATCATAGAGAGAGAGAGAGAGCATGAGCATGTGAATTGGGGTCTGCAATGCAAGCCAAGTCGGAGAAAAGCAGAAGATGATTTTATTTGTGGTGAAATGAATGATAGATCAGCAGAGCCTCATGGTTGCCTGTTCGGTTTCTCATTGGTCCATCGTGTACGACTGATGGGACGTCTTCTAACATCGTACGGACCACTCCCTTCATTTTTAACAACTCATTTATGTTATTTTCATTTGACAGATAGTTGGATATAATTATTTATGAGAGAATAGTTACTAATGTAAACTCATTTATGTTATTTTCATTTGACAGATAGTTGGATATAATTATTTATGAGAGAATAGTTACTAATGTAAAAATTATTAATGAAGGAATTAAATAAAAATATATTTATTTTGATGATAATATAAGATATAGTTAGTAATGAAATTATTAAATTATTTTTATATAAAATAAATAAATAAATTATTTTTATATTAAAAAAATTAAAATAAATATTAAAATAAGCAAATGCAATTGGTATTTTTTTTTTAATATATATAAAATAGACTCAATCTCTTTCCTATTTCTTAATCATGCATAAAACCTAACCAAATTAATCTCCTTACTGAGGGAGATTACTAAGCCCATTGGACTATCAATTCGCCTCTCATTTCACTATCAAACATGTCGTGGGTTGGAACCCACAGTCATGATAGTCAAATCCGATCACCCAAACTGCGAAACAAACAAAGCCTTAAAACATATATTCCTTTTTCATTTAATAATAATAACTAATATCTCCTCTCAGATTTAGTTTAAAAAAATAACAAATCAATGATATTTTGAAAAATAATTATAAATTCACAAATTTTAATTATTAAAATTATAAAAATTTTATAAATTTGTAATTTTTTTGACAAAGTACCATTATCTTATAATTTCCCTTTAATAAAAAGGGAAATTACCTTTAAATGGTAATCTATAACAATTATTACACATTAGTTAAAAATTTATAATTTTAATTATTAATATTTACTATTTTTTTGTAATTATTATTATTATTTTTTTAAATTTCACTGACAAGTTTTTTCCCCTTAATAAAATTATAGAAATTATTATGTGATTTTAGAAATTTGTACAATTTTATTAAACTTAAGAAAAATTCAGTGTAATTAGAAATTAATTTAAAAATTTATTAAATCGAGGAAGGTCAATGTATTTTATCTTTTTTTTAAAGTAATATTTTTTTTTTTGTGATAAATTACGCTAATCATTCTTAATGTAAAAGATAAAATGACTATAAGTTCTATAAATTAATATTATTGTACTAAACTTTCTTTAGTTTGGTTAAAGGTTATTTTGGATATGACTTATGAATTATTTTTATAGCAATGGTAGAGGGCCCTAATTTCTGTGGCTCAAATGGCTCGAATTTGCCAAAACGACGTCGTTTTGAGTACAAAACAACATCAAAATTGCCAAAACGACGTCGTTTTGGCAATTTTGAGCCATTTGAGCCACAAAAATTAGGGCCCTCAAACATTTTTCTTATTTTTATTACTTATTACGAAAAGACGTATAAAAAATAAAGAGATGATATATAATAGAAATAAACTAATAAGTCAATAAAAAATTTATTTTTATTGTCCCCAAAATGCAAATAGTGTATCGTTTTGAGAATTGACTATTTTCGTTAGTTTTTTTAATTTTTTATGAAAAGACATACAAAAAAATAAAAAAAAATAATTGACTTTTTGGTAATGACTTTTTGTCTACATAAGGCTTCGTTTGGGAACAAACTATTTTAGTAACTTTTTGATTTTCTAACTAAAATATAAGGTAAAAAAAATTATTATATTTGGATCGAATTTTTGACTTTTTACGAAAAAATATGCAAAAAGTAGAAAGAAAAGAGAATTTTTGATTTTTTTTTATATATATTGTGTGTGTCAATTTCCGACCACACTGCCAACTTAGTACTCAACTGGAGAACACCGGCAGAATAGATGGCACCTGTCTGACCTGCAACAGAAAGAAGAGTCTCCGGCGGTGGCTCGTCCACCCGGGGATACTCCGACGATCAAGTCAGTACTCCATATCTCTCAAAGATAACCAATAGTGCTTAACTCACTAGACAGAATATCAAAAGCCATACCTTAGACCCATTGGGGTGCCTCCCTTTTATAGCCAACATAATCCTAGTCTCAAATAGAAGTCTAGCTCTAATGGACTTAAAATTACTGCTAATCTTGGACTCCCAGTAGGATTAGGATAAACTCTCTAAGAGTCTTATCTTTACCCAAACTGAAGTCTTCTCCCATTTTAGGACACTTGTCCCTTATCCGCTTATCTCGGATTCCGGTATTCTCGCAGATAACCTCGGCCTAGCCGAGATCATCTCGGCATCATGATCAGGACACGTGACACCTCGGCTAACACTTCGGTGTCACCTCGGCCACGTGTTGTCATTTAAAAATTATGTCCCCACAACTGCCCCCTAGGTTCTATTACCTCGGCATCCTGAGGTGATGGAACCTATATCATTTATTCCACTTAGCATGTCGGCTAAGCTCGCTTCATCATCTATTATCGAAGTCAGAACTCGTCGGCTCAATATGACCAAGACCTATAGTCTGCTTTCATCAATGCCTTAGAACCAACGACCAAGTTCATTCAAGTTTCTCAGCCGAAAACCGTCCTCCTTTGCAACCATTTCGAGGTGACACACCTCGGTTATACAAACTAATGATTTAACTCGGCAAGTACCCAAGTACCTTTTCTTGGCATAACCTTGGTTTCACCTTGTAAATTTTTTCATAAAATTTCAACAAGGGTTTAACCTCGGCTTAACTTTAACTTGTAAATTGTCCACAAATTTCAACAAGCGTTAAGCAATGATTTCAGTTTAACTTCAACTTGTAAATTGTTCACAAATTTCAACAAGTGTTAAACAATGATTTCGGTTTAATTTCAACTTGTAAATTGTCCACAAATTTCAACAAGTGTTAAACAATGATTTCGGTTTAATTTCAACTTGTGAATTGTCCACAAATTTCAACAACTGTTAAACAATGATTTCGGTTTAACTTCAGCTTGTAAACTTTTCTCAAGTTTCAACAAGTGTTAAACAATGATTTCGGTTTAACTTCAACTTGTAAATTGTCCACAAATTTCAACAAGTGTTAAACAATGATTTCGGTTTAACTTCAACTTGTAAATTGTCCACAAATTTCAACAAGTGTTAAACATTATCTCGGTAAGCTCTTCTCTTCTCGGACTTAATCATCTTAGGCTGAGATCTTGTCTTCTGGGATCTGGGATCCGAGATCTGGAATCCGGGATCTGCTTTCTTGGGCTGAGCTCTTGTCTTCTCATATCTAGTGTTATCTCGGCTTCGCTACGGCGAACCATTTCTCTTCTCTGGTTTGGACGCCTTTGTCCCCGGCGTGTCCTCCTCGGCTCTGGCATACTTTTCTATCCTGGCCATCAGCTCCTCCATGCTTTTCGGCAATGTCTTTGCCAGTGATTTTCGAAGCAGGCAGTCATCCTTCAAGCCGCTTTTAAACGACACGACCGCCACCTCTTGGTTGCATCCTGGTATTCGGTTGAATACCTCATAATACCTTTTGGCATAGGCCCTAAGGCTTTCATCCTCGCCGATCTTCAAGGCCATTAGGGCATCCACCCTCAATGGTTGTACCTTGTTTGTCATGAACTTGGCCACAAACATCTCGGCCAGACCTTCCCAGGTTTTCACAGTTCCTTTCGGCAACTTGTGAAACCAATCCGATGCAATTTCTCCGAAGGATGAGGGGAACACCTTGCAGAGTAACGACTCGTTCTCGGTGTACAATGCCATCAAGTTCAGGTACAAGCCGACGTGAAAGTTCGGGTCTGACTTACTATCGTATATCTGGAACCTTGGCATACTGAACCTTTTCGGGGCCTCAGATTTGTGCAATTCTATCAAGAACAGTGTCCTTGGCTTGACAGGTGAGGTCACCTCGGCATCTTGTCGCTTTCTCTGGAGGTAATCCCTCAGATCCTTCGCGGTTTGTCCAGGAGCTCGGCTATCTCCGGATTTCAGCCTCTTTGGTGTACTACTTCCTATGTCATTGCGAGTCGTTTTGGACCTCCCTCCATTGGTCGCGTCGAAACAGAGTTCCTTCCCCTGAACATGCCGATGTTCTTTGGAGTCAGCTTCCTTGGTGCGATGTGTCCTCTGTGAATGTCCCATTCTGGATTCTCTTCGTCCGACCTCCCTTGAAGGCCGGTGAGAATGTTCCTTGGTCCTATCGTGCTGAGGAGTCATAGGAGTTGTCTTCTGCTCCCCTGCCTAGGCATCTTTCTTGGCTGCTGAAGTCGGCGTATCTTGTGACGGGAACAGTGGCTGTATGACGTTGTTCTGTATCATGAAATTGACAACCGTTTGCAAGTCCGCCAATTTGTTCGCCATTCCCATTATCTAGTCGTCCTTTCGTAAGCATCTTTCTTTCCATACCTGGAGGTCGTCCTCGTTATAATACTCACTTCGGTCTGATTTCTTCGGCACGTCACCCTCCTGGCCGACGTCCTCTTCTCCGTGATTCTTATCATGAGTTTCTTCGTTGTAGTTGTCTTCTTCGACGCCAAGATCAATATGTTTCCCACTCTCAGTAGGGGTGTCGTCCCTAACCTTCTCTTTCTATCCGTCGTTGGCCATCTATTCTCCTTTCGTTCCCACAGACGACGCCAAATTGTGTATGTCAATTTTCGACCACACTGCCAACTTAGTACTCAACTAGAGAACATCGGCAGAATAGATGGCACCTGTCTGACCTGCAACAGAAAGAAGAGTCTCCGGCGGTGGCTCGTCCACCCGGGGGTACCCCGACGATCAAGTCATACTCCATATCTCCCAAAGATAACCAATAGTGCTTAACTCACTAGACAGAATATCAAAAGCCATACCTTATACCCATGGGGGTGCCTCCCTTTTATAGCCAACATAATCCTAGTCTCAAATAGAAGCCTAGCTCTAATGGACTTAGGATTACTGCTAACTTGGACTCCCAGTAGGATTAGGATAAACTCTCTAAGAGTCTTATCTTTACCCAAATTGAAGTATTCTCCCATTTTAGGACTTTTGTCCCTTATCCGCTTATCTCGGATTCCGGTATTCTCGCAGATAACCTCGGCCTAGCCGAGATCATCTCGGCATCATGACTAGGACACGTGACATCTCCGCTGACACTTCGGTGTCACCTCGGCCACGTGTTGTCATTCAAAAATTATGTCCCTACATATATAATTGATTAATTTTTTTGGCTTTTTAAATAATTTTTTGACTTTTAAATTAAAATTAAAAGTTGTCAAACGAGACCTAAGTGATTGCCAAACCAACCCTTAAAATATACATTTGAGTGTGATAAAGATGTTAGCATCATTTTTTCCCCGTTTATATGACTGATCAATTACTCATTAAAATGAATTAAAATTATGTGGATTAAAACTTTAAAAGTACTAATTATAATTATGCTAATTTAAAGGGACTCAATATGTGTGTATATATATATTTGAATTGGAAGGAAAGTTGAATTCGTGTAATTTATTTATTTTTATTGGACTCTTTATCAACTTGAAGGGTTAAGTCTTGGTGCCTCCAAAAGTCCCTACATAATATCACTCAAACTTTCATTATTATTATTTTATTTTAAAAATTAGGCCGTACCTTTTTTTAAAAATTAAAATTGGCTAAATATACTCTTGAAAGACTCATTTTGATCAAAGTACTTTTAACAATTTTTTAATTTCTCAAGAGTATCTCTAATTTTGAATAGTTAAAATGACAAACCATAAAGTTATTTATTTATTTTTATTACAATATCTAGAATATCAAAATTTAACAAGTATTTTTTCCCACTAAATATCAAATACAAATGAAATTTGAACTGCATCAGAGAGAGAAGTAGAAAGAAGATTTTTATCAAAAAATTGATAATAATATGCGTAAGAGAGTTGACAATGAGGGGAAGGCCCAGCAGTAAAGGTTGGTAGAAGGGTCTTTTAAGTGCATAAATTGGTTTGTGATGAGATTATTATCTTGGAATATCAAGGGTATGGGTAAAAAGGAGAAGCATGGCAGAATCAAGAGGCTCCTCAAGGATAGAAACATAGACATTGTTTTTTTTCAAGAAACAAAAAGGGCAGTTATATCAGATGTTGATGCTAGAAGGCTATGGGGAAGCAAAAACATGGAATTTATGTCTGTAGATCCTGAAGGAACAGCATGAGGCCTTTTATGTATCTGGGATCCTGCTGTGTTCACACTCTCTGGTTGCTGCTGTCATAGGAGGTATATCCTACTCTTAGGTTCTTTATTCAATTCTTATAATTGTGTACTGCTCAATATTCATGCACCTAATGATGTTGGTGCCAGAGTATTTTTTTGGGATAATATTTTAAAGCTTAAATCTTCTTTCCCTAATCCTTGGTGCATGGCTGGAGACTTTAATGAGATTAGACATATTAGTGAAAGAGTTGGTTGCTCTAGGAGGGATAGGGGTATGAAACACCTTAATGATTTCATTGGGAATAGTGAGCTTCATGATCTACCACTTCATGGAAGGAAATATACTTGGTGTAATGCCCAGGAATCACAGAAATGGAGCAGAATTGATAGAGTCTTGCTAAGCCTTGAATGGCTGATTAATTTCTCAGTGAAATTGTGGGGATTGCCAAGGTTAATTTCAGACCACTGCCCTTTATTAATTATGGAGGATGACAAAGACTAGGGGCCAAAACCTTTCAGATTCCTAAATGCGTGGAATCTTCACCCCAGGTTCGCTCAGTTGTTTGTCTCAACATGGTCAGGTGCTACTTTTGCTGGTTGGTCTGGGTATATACTTACCCAAAAGCTAAAGCATCTTAAGCAAATTTTAAAATCTTGGAACATTGAGGTATTTGGAAATATTGCTTATAAAATCAAGCTTTCAGAGGAAGAGTTACATGCTCTAGATATCATTGCAGAGGAAAGAGCACTGATTACTTCAGAAAAGGCAAGAAGAAGGGAAGTTAAAGGTGAGCTGTGGAAACTCTACAGAATGGTTGAATGGATCTGGCATCAAAAATCTAGATTGAATTGGTCTCTCAATGGCGATAAAAATAGCAAATTCTTTCATGTTGTTGCAAGTTCTCGACAAAGCAGAAATCTGATCAATTCTATTTCAGTAAATGGAGTGTCTATTGAGGATCCTAGTGGAATCAGGCACCAAATTTTGCTCCACTTTAAGGCTCAATTCTCCGAATCATGGGCTAAGAGGCCTTCTTTGTCGGGGGTGTTCAATTCCATTGATCTATCTTATGTTTCTCAACATCTGGTAGCAGAGTTCAGTGCAGCGGAGGTATTCGCAGCAATGAAAGATTGTAACAATAACAAAGCTCCAGGCCCCGACGGGTTCAACCTACTGTGTTATCAGAAATTCTGGAAGGTTATGAAGCTGGACATAATGGTGTCGTTTGGTAACACTTACATTTTCAGTTTTCTGTTTATATTTACAAAAATTTTAAAAACTCGAATAAAAACTTGTTTGGTAAAATTTTTGATTTATAAATCAGTGGTCTCAGTTTATAAATTTGGCCAAAAACTGAAAACACAAAAAATGTGTTTCTGTTTTGAATTTTTAGTTTTTTTTTTTTTTTTTACCACCCAACACTAACCACCACCCGCTACCATTTTCCACCACCCTCTTCCGCCACCACCACCCACCACCAACCACCCACCCCCCACCACCACCTGCCACCACCACTCACTACCCACCTGCCACCACCACTTACCACCCGCCACCACCACTCACCAGCCACCCACTAGCCACCACCACCACCACCCGCCACCACCGCCGCCACCGCCACCGCCCACCTGCCATCCACCCGCCACCACCCACCACCCACCGCTGCCATCCACCACCTACCACTACCACCTGCCACTTACTTGCTACCACCACTCATCACTCACCACCCACCTGCCACCACTAGCCACCCACCACCACCAGCCACCTGCCACCCACCACGCCGCCACCACACCACCCCCCCCTACCATCACCTCACTCACCCCCCCCCCACCACCGCCTTCCCCCTACCACCTACCCCCCCACCACCCACCCCCCCCCCACCACCCCCCTCACTTCCCCCTCCCACCTCACACTACCACCACCACACCGTACCCACCCACTCACCACCACCACCATCTACCACCTATCCGCCACCACCGCCATCTCCGCCACCACCCGCCACCCCACCACCACCACCACCCACTCGCTACCGATCACCGCCACCGTCACCCACCCACCACCATCACCACTCACCACCCACCCGCTACCACCCATCACCACCCGTCATCCGCCACCCACTTGCCACCACCACCTATCACCCGCCCCACCACCACCATCACCATCACCACCCCTCGCTACCACCCATCACCCGCCACCGTTACCCACCCCCCCCACCACCACCACCCACCGCCTCCACCCCCACCACCCCCGCTATCGCCACCCACCTGCCACCACCCCATTTGCCACCCACCTGCCACCACCACCACACACCCACTACCCGCCGCTGCCACCGCCACCACCACCACCACCCACTCGCTACCACCCGCCACCGTCACCTACCCACCACCACCACCACCACCACCACCCACCCGTCATCAGCTACCACCACCCACCGTCACTTTCCACTACCGTCTTCCGCCGCCACTTGCCACCACTTGTCATTTCTCAGTCTTTTTTATATTTTTAAAATTTTTTAAACATTTTGTCAATTACCAAACGCGTTTGTAGTTTATGTTTTTCTAAAAATAAACAAAAAATAAACAAAAACCAGTTTATAAATTTTTTGTAAATATAAACTGAAAACGTAAACGTTACCAAACACACCCAATGCAATTTTTCAAGGAGTTTCATTCTAATAGCAGGCTTGCATATGGCATTAATAGCTCATTTATCACCCTCATCCCCAAATTGGTCAATCCTATTGGCCTATCGGATTATAGACCTATTAGTCTTGTGGGATCAATTTACAAAATTTTGGCCAAAGTCTTATCGTTCAGGTTGAAATCAGTGCTTCCCTCAATCATTGGTGAAACTCAGTCAGCATTCTTGGGAGGAAGAAATATTCTGGATGGTGTGTTTATTGCTAATGAAGTGGTGGATGGGTGGAAGAAGGCCAAAAAGCAAGGGTTGATTCTCAAATTGGATTTCAAGAAAGCTTTTGATTCGGTTAACTAGGAATTCTTATTTTCTTTGATGAGCAGTTTTGGCCTAGGGGTTAAATGGATCTCTTGGATGAGAACTTGTGTCACTTCAGCAAGAATCTCCGTTCTAGTGAATGGTTCACCTATCGAGGAATTTTCCCCTCATAGGGGTCTTAGGCAGGGCGACCCACTTTCACCATTCCTCTTCAACATAGTGGCGGAAGGCCTTAACATCCTCCTAGTCAGAGCCCTTAATCTTGGAATTCTCAAAGGGGTGGTTGTTGGATCTAACAATGTACTCATCTCACATTTGCAATTTGCAGATAACTCAATCCTCTTTTGTGAAGCTGATTGGGATCAATTGGTATCCATAAAAAGAGTTCTCAGATGCTTTGAAGTCTTATCCGGTCTCAAAATTAATTACTACAAAAGTGTTGTGTGTGGTGTTGGTGTGGCTGATGAATGTACAAACACTTTTGCCTCTTTTCTCAATTGTAAGGTGCAGAATCTCCCATTAAAATTTTTGGGGCTGCCTCTAGGTGCAAACCCTGGAAGAAAATCTACCTGGAAGTCTGTTATTGACAAAATCAAGTCTAGATTGTCAGGTTGGAAGAGAAAACTGCTGTCCTTCGCTCGTAGATTAACTTTGATAAAGTCTACTCTCTCCAGCTTACCTGTTTACTTTCTTTCTTTGTTTAAAATGCCTGAATGAGTGGCTAAAGAAATAGAAAGTTTGGAGGCCGCATTCTTATGGGGTGGTAGTGATCTTAAAAGAAAGTTCATTTAGTAAAATGGGAGGAAGTTACAAAGAGAATTGATCAAGGTGGATTAGGCATCAAAAGGATTAGAGATGTTAATATGTGTCTCGTTCTCAAGTGGTGGTGGAAATTTGGAAACCAAACCAAGGCACTCTGGAGGTCAGTGGTATGCAGCAAATATAAAATCAATGAATCCTGTTGGCTTCCACCTTTGAGCTCTTCTTATAAACATTCTAAACTGTGGAGTGACATTTTATCAATTGGGGTCTTTAACAGTCCTATTTTCAACTTCTTTGTGGACAATTGTTCTATTAAGGTTGGGAATGGTACCAGAATTAGATTCTGGCTGGACAGATGGTGCAATGGTTTGTGTCTGAAATCTTCTTTTCCTCTGCTCTATAATCTGTCATCTGATAAGGAAGGCTCTCTACATAATTTTTTTGTAAGGAAAACAAGCCCATCTGATTGGAACCTCCCTCATAGAAGAGAGCTATATTTATGGGAATTGGCTGAAGAAGCGAGATTGTATACTCTTTTATCATCTGCTTTAACTTTATGCTTTGACTGTGAAGATTGTCAAGTCTGGTGCAATGATTCAGGTTCTGGTTTTTCTGTTTCTGCTCTATATTCCAACAGTTCATCTCTTCTTGGCCCTCACCTGAAGATAAGCAGATGTGTTTGGAATTCATTATTGCTCCCTAGAGTCTCTTTCTTTTCATGGCTTGCCTGGAAAAATAGGATCAAAAGTGCAGATTTTTTGCTAAAAATTGGGATTCTGGACAGCAACGCATTACCCCTTTGTCACTTTTGTAGCTCTGAGCTAGAAACTACTTCTCATGTTCTGTTGCATTGCCATTCTTCTTGGTCAATCTGGTGTGTTGTTGTTGAGGAATGGGGACTACAATGGTGTATTCCTAAGTCAGTAGATGGTCTACTTTCTTGGTGGATGAGTGGGAAATTTAATAAGCTTCACAGATTAATTTGGAGAGCAACCCCATTAATTGTTATTTAGTCTATTTGGAAAATCAGAAATGAAAGTGTGTTTTCTAATGCACAACCCACCTATACAGGTCTTCTCGAACTCATCAAATTCAGAGCTACAATTTGGCTAAAAGCTTCCATCAAGGACTTTCCCTACTTAGTGGATGATCTTGTCTACAACTGGAAACAGATCAGAGGTGGAAAATAGTGTTTTGGAATCTGTTTTCAAATATCTGGGCTGAATTCTGCTTGTGCTGCTGTAATCTGCAATAATTTTGCTGTCTGGATTTCAGTTGTTTGGTGTTTAGTGCTGCTAAATTTCTCTATCTGTTGTATTACTGCTAAATTTCTCTAATTCTTTCTGGCTTAGAAGTAGCAGCGGTTTGGCTCCTTATGGTTTAGTTGCTGTCCACATTTATCAGAACAGTGTGGAGATTGGTTTAGTCTCTCTATCTGGTCTAGCCTTTGGACTTCACTCTACTTAATCCGCTGATCTCTAAAGTGTGGATTGGTGTGTGCTGTTGGGAGCTAGGGGTGATGTTTTGTTAATCTGCCTTGCCTGCTGTTCTGTTTTGGTCTGTTCAGTGTTGGTGTGTGAAGCTGGGTCTGGTGTGGGTGACTCTGTCTATGTGTTCACCAGTCTACCATCTGTTACTATCAGTTTGTCTCCTATCAGATTATCTTCCAGTTTTGATGCCTAGTTATAAGACTTAGAATAGTTTATCTATCTGTTTGTTTTTCTGCTGCTTTCTTTTGTTGGTGCCTCACCAACTGGCGCTTGGAGCTTTTTCTTAGCTCCAAACTCCTCTTTATTGATGTATTTTTTCATACTTTGTATGTTTCATCAATAAAGATTTTGTTTTTGCCGATCAAAAAAAAAATATGCGTAAAAGAGTTCTACATTTGTTGAGAAAGACATATGTCCCATATTCAGGGATATTTTGAGAAAATGGTTAAAGGTTAATTTTTGAATTTTTTGTGAGAGAGGGAAATAGATTAAAAGTTGGGAAGTGACTTTTAACTCACTCCCTAAAATAGGCTTAAATACATGTTGGACAGCTACATTTGTACCTAATTATGACTACAAAAAATTAAAATTTCAGAAACTAAAATTTAGAGATAAAATTATTTTTTAGGGACGAAATATTTTTGTTGCGAAAATTGTTGTTATTATATTTTTAACAACAAAAATTAGATATTAGTGATGAATTATTATCCTTTTAAGACCGAATTTTTTTCTAAAAAAATAAATCCTTTTGAGACCAAATTATTTTATCTCTAAAAGTCTATTTAGTAATGACATTTTCAAAATTTTATCGCTAAAAGTCTTATTTTTGACTTTTCGAGACGACCTTTTAACGACTATTCTCTTGACGATACAAATTGACCTTAAATGTCTTTTGCAACAAAAATTTCATTTTTAAAGACTAAAATATTTGATTTTTAAAACTTTTATATGTTGTAGTGTATATAAAAAAATCAAATAATAAATTTAATTATGTATAGCATTTTTTTGTGTATAACATTTCTGTTTTACTTTTTTCACAAAATATTAAATTACATACCAAAAACAAGTACATGACTGCAAATATTATTACAAGGGAAAATTATACCTCAATAGTATCAGGAATTTTTTTAAAGAAAATAATAAATATTATAAATACAAATAATTCAAATTAATTTATTTTTTATTTTTTATTAATGTGTAATAATTTTTCAAAATCTACCCTTAATGGTAAGTTTCCCTTATTACAACAACAGCAAAACCTTGACCCAACTTTGGAAACATTTTCACCCCCTCCAATTGGACAGTAGCCAAAGTCTCTCTCTCCTTAATTTTTCCTTTTACATCTGATATTTCTCTTTTGGCTTTGTTCGTTGCGTTTACCAAAACAAGCAATGGATGAGGTTTTCCTCCCAAACATATATTATTATTTCTTTCCCTTTTCCTAGTGGGATTTTTTTTTTTTAAGAAGTTAAGAAAAGTTAGTGAGAGAGAGAAAAAGAGAGAACAAGATAGAGAGAGATTGTGTATATGATAAAGGAAAGTTGGGTGCGTCCTGTGCTTGTGAAGTCTTTACCCTTCCACTGATTGTAAGCCAAAAAAAGACTGAAGAATCATTCTATCCCCACTTCACCTACTGTCCAACACCCCTTATCTTCCCAAAATAAGCCTTTCTGTATAGAACCTTTTTTTTTGGTATTATTGGTAGTCTTGTTCTCATCAGTATCAGACCTAAAATCAGTTTTTTCCCATATTCAGCCCTATTGTCCTCACCTCAACCCACCCCTATTATCCCTAAATCCTTTTCTGGGTTTTTTTTGCCTATTTTGTAAGATCTCTTTCTTTCGTTACATACACACACACACACGCATATATATATATATACAGTACTGTTTTTCTTGATGTTCTTCACTGTTTATGTTGTGGGTGTTGAAGATTTTTGATGGGTTTTTTTTTGTTTTCTTGATGATTTCTTGAAAGGTTTGTTTGTGTGTGTGGAGATATGGTGAGAGGGAAGACTCAGATGAGGAGGATAGAGAACGCTACGAGCAGGCAAGTCACCTTTTCCAAAAGGAGAAATGGGCTTCTGAAGAAGGCATTTGAGCTCTCTGTTCTCTGCGATGCTGAGGTTGCTCTCATCATCTTCTCTCCTAGGGGAAAGCTCTATGAATTTGCTAGTCCAAGGTATGATTTATATACATACATATATACATATATATATCTTTGCGTTGAATTGTTTTTTTGATGGTATGTATTTCTGTTTGTGTGTTGATTTTTTGGTGATTCCTAGGTTGTGAGAACATTTTTCATTATTTATTTATTTATTTTTGTAAAAGGATTGAAATTGTTTAGCTAAATGTTGTTGGTTTAGCGAACAATTTGTTAGGGAAAATCTATGATTCGCCACAAGGAAATCAATCAATGAGAATAAAAATTAATGCGGAAAAATTAAATCAAAAGTAACACAAGAATTTTACGTGGTTCCCTCAATGTGAGGTACGTTCACGGAATCGAAATCCGATTCCACTATCAACCAAATAGTTTCTAAACGATTACAAACGAGACACGAAGGGTCTCACAAAATCACCCTTAGGTCAATTCCAAATAATCACAAATAAACAAGAGGAAAGACCTCACCAAATAAATGAACCAAAATCTTTAGAACCAAAGTTGTAGAAGACCCAAAATAACACTCCAAATCAACCCACACAAAGATTGCCAAAATCCTTCCACTAAATCAAACCAGCAGCATGCTCGTCTACAATGATGATTACCAAAGATGATCACCCAGCACACACACATACAAAAACAGCCGCTGCCCTCTTCTCTCGAAAAACACAAAAACAATCTCTATCCAATATTGTTAATCCTTGGGTATTATATCAAATTCTAATTGTTATCAAATATCTATTAGGATTTCAAAAGTTAAATATAATATATAAAATATATTATACTCAAACCAAACCAAATTAAAATATACCCAACACAATTTCATAGATGAACTCTCACCTCTAGTTTGCATCAACATAATCTTTATTTTGCCCATAAAATTTTTTACAAAAAATGTTGTGGGTAATATCATGCATTTGAACTGAAGTTATGCATCTGGTTCAAAAAAAAAAAAGAAAAAGAACTGAATTTATGCATATTTAAGCCCAAGGGTTACATGATCTTTGACAATCTTTCTCTCTCCCTCTCTCCCTCTCCCTCTCTCTCTCTCTTTTGTGTTGAATCAGATCTACTTTTGTTTCTGAGAAGTATATCTTTGTTCACTAGGGAACTGACAATCTTACAACTATTTTTCGCATTTCTAAGACAACCTCATCAATATGTTTTGCTGTTCTTCTTTCTTTCTTTCTTTCTTTCTCTCTTTCTTGCCTTTTCTTTCTCATTCACTTTGATGTGAAAGAAAATTAGTGATATCTGTTAGAAGCTACTTACTACCTTAATCAACAATAAGCTTTGATTGATTTTCATGAAATGGGTCCAATGTCATTCATGGGTTTTGTGTCTTTTTTTGTGCTCATTTCGTAACGCGTCGCGATCTTTGTAAAGATGCGATATAGTCAAAATTATAATAACAATCACATTGAATCGTTAGGATCATGATTTTAAATATCGACTGCTATGTAACAGGATTTTAAGATCATGATTTTAAATATCGACTGTTATGTAACAGGGTTTTGAACTTTCGATGTTATTCACTGATATATATTGTTCGATATTAATTGATATATGACCGTATCTTGATATCAATATTTAAAACGATGATTACAAATTTACGGCTCAATATGATTCAGTTATACTTTTGAACACATTGCGTCATAATTTGAAGTACATCACATCATAATTGAGGAATGTACACTAAAAAATTTTGCTTTACATTTGTTCAAGGGTATACTGTGGATTCATACATTGAGTTTAAAACTTTGGCTTTTATGTTTGTGGGGGTTCAAAACATTGTACATGTGAGAAGAGACTTGAACTTGATACATAGGTTTGTGAGTGAAAAAAGTAGGCAAAAGAAAATTGTACTCCAATTTGAGTATATGGTGGAGCTAAGTGTGAATAAAGTGGGACACTGACATATGGGTCAGTTGGCAATGGTAACTGAGCCATTAATTACATTTTAATTGTACTAATCTTCTGTTCAGTTTTATGCTTTTCAAAGTCCATGCTCTTCAACTTCTCAATTTTCAGATTCTCTCTATTTTTAGGTGAAATAGAGATCTACATTTCATGATCAATAGTAATAAAAAAAAATAAAAAAAAATCATATAGTTAAATCTTTATTTTAAGTAAAAAAAGGGGAGATTTTGAACTTACAATGGTGTGATAGACGATGTTGATTTTAAATTTTGATAATCTATTGCAACATCATAAAATGAAATGAAATCTCTATTTAATCTATAAAATGGAGAAGGTCAAAATCCCATACCCATGGAAACATTTGGTGGAATTAGATATACAACCATTGCAGTCCCAAATCACAGTTCCTTATGACATTTTCAGCAAGTTAAGATCCATGTCCTTTCACTTGAATAATTGTCTTTCCAAACAGTTCCCTAGAGAGAGGGAGAGAGAGAGAGAGAGAGAGAAGTCATGGAACTCTAGGTTAAAACTCCATCCTTTTTCGTGTAACTAGATTAACTATTTCTTCCCTTGGTTAACTGTTGTAGTCCAACTCAAAAATCATGAAGATTTGGTTAAATCCTTTGAGCTTGATTTCCTAATTCTTCTCTCCCCTTTTTGGAGAGATTGCTTATATTCGAAGGCTAAGGTTTTCCGGTTAGCATTTTGGTGGTGTGGGTTTGAGTAACGAAAACAATCTTTTAAAAAATAGAGTAAGACTTTGTATATATTGTACTCCATTAATAAAAAAATTCCTTTGCTGATAAAAAAAAAATTATTGTACACCACAATTCTCATATTAGCGGAAATCTCGTACATTAAATTGTCTTTATTATGTCATTACTTGACCCCTCTTGTTCATGCATTGCATTCAAATTAAATCAGCTAGCTTTTCCTTAATTACTAGGGTTGTGTTTGGCATTCCCCATTATTGCTACATTCCTATTAAGGAGGGGTTATTTGGTGGTATTAGAGTATTGTTCCACACTATTCTTTGTTGAAAATATGTCCATTTGTCTCCCAAGAAGAAACATAAAAGTGCTAGGACACATTGTTTCAACCAATAACAATCAAATTGGGGCACCAAATGTACTTGCTCCAGGAGCACAATATAATTTTCCCACACTATGGAGAATGCCAAGACACAACCGATGAATAGAATTTACTAGAGCATCATACAAGCTTTTCTTTTATTTATTTATTTATTAATTGTAAGGTTTCCCTTTTGTTTATTTGAATTGTACCTTGATTGTTTTCTGTGTCAAAATGCAACTTATGTGTTACATATTTTCAATTGAAACTATGTTTTAGGATGAGTTATGAGGAATACATATTCTCATGTTGTAGGCATACTTAATTTTCATATATAGAATACCTAAACAGACTTTTAATTAATGGGTTCCAACATTAGGTTTTTGAATTGGAACTTTGAATATCTGAAGTTACAACATGTTTCCAACTTTTTTTTGATCAACACAAAAACTTTATTAATGAGGGAAAACTTTACAAGAAAGGAAGAGAGACATCAATAAAGACGGGAGGAGGAGGAGGAGGAGGAGGAGGAGGAGGAGGAAGGGGGGGGGGAAGGGATGATGAAAAGGCCAACATAAGCCAGCACCAACCCAACAACTGTTGGTGAGGGACCAACAGATACACCGACAAAACTAACATACACCGACCAACAGATACAACATGTTTCCAACTTAATGTGGATCAAAATGATGCATGACCACATTTTTAAGACCTAAATATATGTTAGTTTTATGTTATAAGTATTTTTTTTTTAGAAAATCTATTTTAGAAGATTTCTCGCAATATTCTAAACAACAAACTATGAAATCCATTATGGATGAATGAGATAAGTGAAGGTAGTAAAACATTATAACAAATCTAGTGCATGAGGTATCGTTATATTTGCAAGTGGTGTTTGGAACATCAATGGTAGTTGGCCACCATGACTCTCCTAAGGGTTTAGTCCTAAGGGAGAGGTCGTGAGTTCAACTCTCCCCAAGGATGAATTAAGAGACAAGCACTTAGTGCTTTGCAAGGATGGAGAGGCTAACTCCCATAGGTGTTAATTTAACAACGAATAGCTGACTTTTGCCGATCAAAACAAAAATGTTGGTAGTTAGAGAAATTCTATATGTCGCCAATTTTGTATCAACCATTTTGCACTGTTGCCTACATGGATACTTATGATTAGTTCCCCTTGTTTGAATATAATATTAAGTAATTAATGCAAACAAATGATATCTTTTCATGTAGGACGATGATCTAAAATGGTGAAAAATAGGTGATATATTGCAGTCTTGTGGTAGTTATTATTGGAACTAACTAAATTCAACTTTGCATTGTCTAAACTACTTAGGACCAGTTAGATGAATCTTGTTTCGCCAAGATTTCATAAGCTAGCACTTCTTTCTTTATTATCTAACCTATTTAATTTCAGTGTTTCTCGTCTCTTATTATTACCCTCTATTAGGTCCCTACTTGTTGCCAATTCCGCAAACAAACTTAGTTTTATAGAGTTGTAATTTTTCCTTGGTTTTGGTCTTCTAGCTCGAGCGGGAACATTTGCGCTCGAGCGGAGGATGCACCTTCTTAATAGTATGACTTATCTGCACAAATACTGGGAGGCGTGTTTTTGCGCTCGAGCGTGAGAGTGGAGTCCTGTTTTATTCGCACGCGTTTTAGTGACTCCGCTCGAGTGGCAAGTTCTGCGCTCGAGCGGGGTACGTAGCCCCTGTTTTCTATTTATATGTGTTTAAGTCATTTTTTAGGGTTAATGCTTTTAGATCTGCTTTGGGGGCTCTAGGGTTTTCTTTTGAGACTAGTTTGCTAGTTTTCCTTTTGTGTGTGTTAATTTCCGACCACACTGCCAACTTAGTACTCAACTGGAGAACACCGACAGAATAGATGGCACCTGTCTGACCTGCAACAGAAAGAAGAGTCTCCGGCGGTGGCTCGTCCACCCGGGGGTACTCCGACGATCAAGTCAGTACTCCATATCTCTCAAAGATAACCAATAGTGCTTAACTCACTAGACAGAATATCAAAAGTCATACCTTAGACCCATGGGGGTGCCTCCCTTTTATAGCCAACATAATCCTAGTCCCAATAAAAGCCTAACTTCAATGGACTCAGGATTACTGCTAATCTTGGACTCCCAGTAGGATTATGATAAACTCTCTAAGAGTCTTATCTTTACCCAAACTGAAGTCTTCTCCCATTTTAGGACTCTTGTCCTTTATCCGCTTATCTCGGATTCCGGTATTCTCGCAGATAACCTCGGCCTAGCTGAGATCATCTCGGCATCATGACCAAGACACGTGACACCTCGGCTGACACTTCGGTGTCACCTCGGCCACGTGTTGTCATTCAAAAATTATGTCCCCACAACTGCCCCCTAGGTTCTATTACCTCGGCATCCTGAGGTGATGGAACCTATATCATTTATTCCACTTAGCATGTCGGCTAAGCTCGCTTCATCATTTATTGCCGAAGTCAGAACTCGTCTGCTCAATATGACCAAGACCTATAGTCTGCTTTCATCAATGCCTTAGAACCAATGACCAAGTTCGTTCAAGTTTCTCAGTCGAAACCGTCCTCCTTTGCAACCGTCTCGGGGTGACACACCTCGGTTATACAAACTGATGATTTACCTCGGCAAGTACCCAAGTACCTTTTCTTGGCATAACCTTGGTTTTACCTTGTAAATTGTCCACAAATTTCAACAAGTGTTAAGCATTGATTTTAACTTTAACTTGTAAATTGCTACAAATTTCAACAAGTGTTAAACATCATCTCGGTTTAACTTCAACTTGTAAATTGCTACAAATTTCAACAAGTGTTAAGCATCATTTATAACTCTCTGCCCCCTAATGTGGACTTATGTTCACATTAAGCTTGTGCATGTGATCTTGTTCGCCGAAGTTGGTTTCAAGCCGAGGTTGTTAGCCTTGATTTCTCTGTTGATCTTACTTGGTTTCAACCTGAATTTGATTCTGCCGACATGGCAAGCCTATGTTACTCCAACTTAGTTCAACTCCATTATATGCAAGATTCGACTTTGCCATATAATGAGTCTAAGTTATTCATCATTACCTCGGCCTCGCATCGGTGAGCCGTTTTTCTTCTCGGACTTAAGTGCCGAGATCTTGTCTTCTGGAATCTTGGATCTGCTTACTCAGGTTGAGCTGTTCTCTTCTCGGACCTATTCATCCAGGCCGAGATCATGTCTTCTGGAATCTTGGATCTGCTCACTCAGGTTGAGCACTTCTCTTCTCGGACCTGCTTATTTAGGCCGAGATCTTGTCTTTCGGGATCTGGGGTCCGGGCCCTGAAATCTAGGATCTGCTTACTTAGGTTGAGCTCTTCTATACTTGAATGTCATCTCCTTGGGAGCGCTCATGCCTCCTGTCTTCGCGTCCCTTCTGGAAGGGTTTTCATTCCGTTTATGTCGACAGACTCTCTATCTTCGCTAAACTCGTCGTTTTCAACACGTTGATCTTGTACGGTGATGGCCATCTATTCTCCTTTCTTTCCCACAGACGGCGCCAAATTGTGTGTGCCAATTTCCGACCACACTGCCAACTTAGTACTCAACTGGAGAATACCGGCAGAATAGATGGCACCTGTCTGACCTGCAACAGAAAGAAGAGTCTCCGGCGGTGGCTCGTCCACCCGGGGTACTCCGACGATCAAGTCAGTACTCCATATCTCTCAAAGATAACCAATAGTGCTTAACTCACTAGACAGAATATCAAAAGTCATACCTTAGACCCATGGGGGTGCCTTCCTTTTATAGCCAACGTAATCCTAGTCCCAATAGAAGTCTAACTTCAATGGACTCAGGATTACTGCTAATCTTGGACTCCCAGTAGGATTAGGATAAACTTTCTAAGAGTCTTATCTTTATCCAAACTGAAGTCTTCTCCCATTTTAGGACTCTTGTCCTTTATCCGCTTATCTCGGATTCCGGTATTCTCGCAGATAACCTCGGCCTAGCTGAAATCATCTCAGCATCATGACCAGGACACGTGACACCTCGGCTGACACTTCGGTGTCACCTCGGCCACGTGTTGTCATTCAAAAATTATGTCCCCACACCTTTGATACTTGCTTGAGTATTAAACTCACATGGTTGGATAATACACATCAAAGGGTTGTTTGAGTGATCATCTTCAAGAGTGTGCTTCTTCAGTGGAATCCGGAGATTCAAGCGTGAAGCATTCGAAGGAGTTCGAAGCTGTGCACCGTCGTTGAGTCGACGTGGATGTTATGGAATCAACATCAATCAAATCAATCCTGAGACGAAGGTTGCGGTGAAAGATATACAAAGCGTTGAAGACAAATTGATAGAATTTGGGTAATTTGTTTGAGTATTTTGTATTCTTTGTTTCTTTCATAGTGGATTGTTTTGTGGCGTTTCGCCCGTGGTTTTTTTAATCACAATTGGAGGTGCTCCAATAGTGATTTTTTTTACGTAAAAATCGTTTGTGTCTATTTATTGTTTCTGAAACAACAATCTAAATCTTTTTCGTACGTGCCTGATGATTTAGATTGTTAGTTTTAATTGTTTGGGAATTGGTACAATAAATTCTTGATCTAATCACGAATCACTTAGGTTTTTCACCCTCAATGTGGACTATGTAGCTCATGCTATTTGGTTCACATCTTCGTTGTACATGATCGTACTATCTTAATTAGTTTCTTCTCATTTTATCTTCAATAGTTGATATCTCTACCATCTCACTAATTTTTTTATATCCAATCTTATCTTGCCTAGTTTTTCACATTTCCACCTTAGTATCTTCGTCTTGGCTACACTCATTTTGTAAACATACTATTTTTTTTATTGCACAACATACTGTACTATAAAACATGTCAAGGCATCATAACTTTGTTTTGTTAATGATATTTTCTAATGAATAAGCAAAGAGTGAGCTTAATGAGGATTTTTTTTAATTGTCAATAAGGAGTATAAAGGTTTTTACATAAGTATACTCTAGGTGGGAAATGCAGATTACTATGAATAAGGAAATAAATATGGTGAATATTCTTTCTTTCACTTTGATAGTGTAAATGGTCATTTATTTGTAATGCATCTTTCTTTAATTGTCTTTCCCATACCATTTGCATTTCACCATTGTATTAACATTATAATTTCCTTTGTCTACTTACATTGAGAAGATGACTTGGTTAATTATTTGTTTTGTGTAAATAAGTTAGTTCTCAATATTTCTAGTGCATGCAAATGTGTCCATTCATTGTAGATTGTCATAATACTGATCAATGTGGTGGTTCTATAGGTTGCAAACAACAATAATTAGGTTCTTCTCATTTTTGCATCACAGTAATCTTTGTTGTCCATGGTTATTGGCTCTTAATGCAACATGTTGGATTTATTATTGATTGTGATCTTACTTTATCTGGTACTAAAACCTCTTCTAGACCACTCCCAAGTTCCATATGCACCTAAATAGATGGATTGTAATACATGAAATGTCATAATTGGAGAACATAGTGATATAAATTTATTCAAATTTTTGGACAAGTATATTGCAAATGATCGGGAATCTTCTGCAGTGAATTCAAAATTATCTTGGGCATATTTTGAAAAGATTGTGAATTAAGGAGGGTATTAGAAAAAGGTCATCTACAATTTTCTACAATATAATTAATTTAGGTGAATGCATGTAAGTATTGAATATAGATGCATAGGAATATGAAATGCTCATCTAGGAGTGTGAGATACAATTAGTTGAATCTTTTACATAGTCCTATATAATGACATTCTATGATGATTATTGCAAGTGAAAGAAAGAGGCTTAGGAGTCATGCTAAGAAGAAGGCACAATTCAAAATAAAATAAAATAAAAAGTTTCTCCCACACCTCTAGCCATGAGATTTAGTCTATTTATACAAAGCTTGCTTTACAAATAAGGATTAGGAGTCATGCTAAGGATCTACATTATTACGTATATTGGGGATATACATTAGCAAGTGTAACAAGATGTTGTTAGTGATAAACACGCACTACTACAAAAATAGATAAAGATCACACTTTTTTTATGTGATGTATGTTATTTAATCACATCTTTTAAGTTTTATTCACACCTTTTAAGTGTGATTAATAACATTTAGATCACATCTTTTAAGTGTAATTAAAAATATTTAATTAATAACATTTAGATTACACCTTTTAAGTGTGATTAATAACATTTAGATGTGAAAAAAAAATATATTACACTCACTAGTTCTCATTTGCTCTTGTGGAAATTTGAACCATCAACCCTTTCACACCATAAACCTTATACAATACATTCTTTCCACTACACCTCTATAACACCATGTGATTATATGTGCAACATATATTATTTATATAGTACATAGACCTACATTAATATAAAAGTATATATATAAAGATAATTATTTTTTATTGAACATAATTTATGTAAAAATAAATTATTTACTAGAAAAAAAAAGAGACCACTTTTGGTGACTAAACATAATTTTAGTCGCCAATTCTATACTTTTGGCTACTAATTATTTTTTAGTCTTTAAAAAATTTAATTCCCGGGCTAAAATTACTACTTTTTGGCGACTAAACTTCTTTTTAGTCGCCAAAAAGTCTCACTTTTGGCTACTAAACATCTTTTTAGTCTCCCAGTGCCTCAGTTTTGGCTACTAAATTTTTTTTAGTCGCCAAAAAATCTCACTTTTGGCTACTAAAATTTTTTTAGTCAGTAAAAGCCTCACTTTTGGCGACCAAACATCTTTTTAGTCACCCAATACCTCACTTTTGGCTATTAATTTTTTTTTAGTAGCCAAAAAGCCTTACTTTTGGCTACTAAAATTTTTAGTCGGTAAAAGCCATATATGGGCAACCAAATAGATTTTTAGTCGCCAAAACCTATACTTTTGGCTACTAAATTTTTTTAGTCACCAAAAATCTTTACTTTTGGCTACTAATGCTTTTTTAGTCGCCAAAACCTATACTTTCAGCGACCAAATGTGCTTTTTTAGTAGCCAAAGATGCTTTTTCTTGTAATGAGTGTGATTAAATATATATGTATATAATTACACTTATTTAAAAAGTGTGATTAAAAAGTAGTAATGTATATATAATCACACTTTAATTAGAAGGTGTGATTAAAAAATATATAAATAATCACACTTTAATTAGAATGTGTGATTAAAAAAAATATATATATATATATAATCACACTTATTTAAAAAGTGTGATTAAAAAGTAGTAATGTATATATAATCACACTTTAATTAGAAGGTGTGATTAAAAAATATATAAATAATCACACTTTAATTAGAATGTGTGATTAAAAAAAATATATATATAATCACACTTATTTAAAAAGTGTGATTAAAAAGTAGTAGTGTATATATAATCACACTTTAAATAGAAGGTGTGATTAAAAAATATATAAATAATCACACTTTAATTAGAATGTGTGATTAAAAAATATATATCTAATCACACTTATTTAAAAAGTGTGATTAAAAAGTAGTAGTGCATATATAATCACACTTTAATTAGAATGTGTGATTAAAAAAATATATATATATATATATATATAATCACACTTAATTGAAAAGTGACATAAAAAATGAATATTATCACACTCAATCAAATTAAGTGTGATTAAAATATCAATCTAATTTTTTTTTATCACATTTCCAATAAAAGTGAGATATTTTTTTTTGTCAAAATGTGATCTTTAACTATTTTTGTAGTAGTGACGAGTTGACATATGCTTCAATAAGCCCCCTTGAGCTAAAGGAAACTAGAGCGTTAACTTAAGCTTGCTATGGAGAAAAATGAAGCGTGTGGAGGTGAGACCCTTTGTCATGATATCAATAATTTTATCATTAGATGACATGTAGTTGACTATTAAATCCTTATGCACGATCTTATCGTAGACAAAAAGAAAGTCAATTTTGGCATGTTTAGTGCATGCATGAAATATCGGATTTGCTAAGAGGTTAGAGGCCCCAACATTGTTACACTACATAATAGGAGCTTTAGGAAGAAAGATGCTAAGCTCAAATAAAAAAAGATTGAATCCAAGACAACTCGGTTGCAATGTCGGCAAAAGCTTTATACTCTGACTCAGTAGACAAGCGAGGAACAGTTCGTTGCTTAAGAGAAGACAAGGATGTGAGATACATTGTCTTTCTTACACAAGCATCCAATCTCTAGTTATGAAAAAAAGAAGAGAGAGAATACCACTATCTTTTTGTGCCAACCTAATTAGGATGAGGGGGGTAACACTTTGATGCTTATAGCACATCGTAGGTTTTTGTTTTTATTGATGTAAGATGTAAGGATTTTCCTTAATTCTTATTCGATAAAGTTCTTTTTTCGTCAATCAAAAGAAAAGAGCACTGACCAGCTTCCCATTATTGTAAAAATCTTTCATGAACGACATTAGGTCACCTTTAATTATGTTCCAATACTTCTTAAGGAAAAAAAAGTTGAATCCATCTAGTCCCAAAGATTCATTCCCATCACAATTCTTAATTGCTTCGCATATTTTTGCTTCAAAGAATTCCATCTCCAATGACATTGAGTCATGTGGGCTAAGCACCGCTTTCAATGAACCTCGGATTTTTGGCCTATCCTTCCAAGATTTGTTGAAACCAAATTTCTATATATATATATATATATTTTTTTTTTTGGGGGGGGGGGGTTTGTCTCCCTTATGCCATGAGTCGAGATCACTATGATGCAATTTCTTTCCTTTCCTTCCCTATATTGATGTTATTTTTATATCATTAATAAAGGGCCTCTTCTTTTGCTGATCAAAAAAAGGTTCCTAGAATCTTGCAAATTTTGTACTACACTGGTCGAATGGACACATGGAGAGCTAGTTAGAATTTGAAAGAAGAAGCGGTGTTTTCATTTGAATGAAATATGATTTCAGACAACTCTACTTAGAGCACTATTACCCATACATGGACTATTATGATTTCATTTGTTTTAGATTTCATAAATAAATAGCACCATTACTCCTCATTTTTGAAACCTTTGTTCCCTTTTTCATCACAAATTTGAATAAAATAGAAAAACTGAAACACGCAAATGAATGAAAATTTGAAATTGAATCCAAATTGATCAAATGTAAGAGAACGTAGAGAGATCATGTCATGGTCATCATCAAATGGGTTGAATGAGGAAGATCAATGAGAGAATAAACTCTTACAAGAAATGAGGCAATTAGTAAGGATTGACAATTCATCATGAGAAGTACATTTCCTAGAGTGAGGTCGATTGGGACTGTTCATCGTCCAACTCACTTACGACAACCAATCTATAATTGTTCATGAGATGGGATGCAATGACAAATCAGTCCCAAAAAATTATAATTGTGGAATGCGGACCTTACGCATCAAAATTTAGAAAGTGAAGGACTTTATTCATTAAAAATTATTGAAGTATCCTTCTTCAATGATAAAACTAACATAGATTTAAAAGACTTGATGTTTATAAGATGTTAGACTATATATAACAACACTAGCTTAACTGCAACTTCTTGTTTTCTCTAAAAAAGCACATAATAATACTATAATGTAATTGGTCCAAATTATAACCATAGATCACTAATACAACCCATTCCTACACATCTTAAGATTTCTCAAATAAAAAGTTTAAAGAGAGAATTTCATTTTTATCCCTATGCTTTGCCTTGATTTTCAATTACACCCCCAGATTTCTAATAATTTCAATTTTACCTCCAAAGTTTTTGAAATCGTATCAATTTTGCCTCTACTGTCACATTTGAAACTGAAAAAATTAAAAAAAATTACATTTGGGCCCCAAATTTCAAAAGAAAGATGCAAATCCACCGCTCTTACCCAAACTCACCCTATTTCTCTCTCTCTCTCTCTATAACTCTTTGAAAATGTGAAGTTGAACCAGTAAAGATGCAAACCCACCCACGAAGCTGAACCAGTAGAGAGAGAAAGAGAGACGAACTCACATCACACACACTCTCTCTCTAGAACTCTTTGAAAATGTAACGACCTTCAACGCCATTAACATACCTTCGATTCCTCTTCCTTCGCTCCTTCTCTTCATCATCATCTTCAATACAACGTCATCGTCTTCTTCATCCTCACCTCTCTCTCCAGAACCTCATTTCTCTCTTCTTCACAACCACCCCACCATTACCACCACCACCCACTTCGCCACCTACTTTCTCTTTCTACCCTTCTTTCTCTCATTTTCCAGACCTTTATCATCCACCTCTGACACCGATCCAAAAAACTCAGAAATAGAGATCGCTCAATCTCTCTCCCCCGAGTTTCTGTCTCGTTCTTAGAGTGTGTCTACTATGGAAGTCTCCAAAGCTATCTCTACTGCTCAGATGTTATCCAAGACCTTCAGTGCCAGACGTCAAGGCTGTGGCAACGGTGGTGGTGAAGCCAACCCTAAGGACATCGTTGGAGAAGTGGAGAAGGCGGCCACTGTCTCTGGCAATCCTTTCTAGTTTGCTTCTTCTGAGACTACTTAGCACATAATGGAACGCATAATGTCACAGTCTGTGAGTATATTAACAGAATCATTAAAGCCATGTATATATATAGACAAATTATGAGTGTTTTGTTTGTTGGGTCTGTGCCAAACTGTCTCTCTTTCTAAAATGGTTCCTATATTATGGGTAATAAGATGTTAATTTGGTGATTTCATTGCATATTTCATTATATTTGCTTGTGGGTTCTTCAAATCTTCTCAAAATTTTGAAGTTTAAAAATAGGTAGTTGCACTATCCTAATTTTTTGATTTTATGTTTTTGGGGTTGAAGTTCATGGAAATGCCAAGTGTTTCATAAACACACTGGTAATCTTGGCAATTTCTCTCTCTTCAAAACCCAATTGCTACTCTGTTTCCTCAATAATTTATTCACTTTTAAGTAATCCACAAGCCTCAATGAAGTCTATTTGCATTTATAGTGCATATATATAACATGAAATGATAGGTGGTGTACAGCAGGATGTAGAATCGAGTTAGTGAATTTGGGTTTGAGAGAAGTTGGGTTGGAAAATTAGAGGAAGAGGAAAGAGGGCAAATTTGGGTAGGAGATGGTGTGTTTGCATCTTTCTTTGAAATTTGGGGCCAAAATGTAATTCTCTTAACTTTTTCCGTTTCAAATGTGACGGCAGGGGCAACATAGATACGATTTCAAAAATGTTGGGGGTAAAATTGAAATTATTTGAAGTCTGAAGGTATAATTGAAAATCGAGGCACAGTATAGGGAGTAAAAATAAAATTCTCTCAAGTTTAAATATATAGAAAGATTTCACTGAATGGGACACAAAAGAGAGATAAATGGTATGTGAGTCTCACCATTTGTCTCTCATATGTGAAATCTTTCTATACCATTTGTCTCTCAAATGTTTTTAAAACTGACCAGCAGGATACTAATATCCTTTTTTCCCAAAATAAAAAGTTGAAAGCTAAACATCGCTAATATGCAAATGTCTTGTTCTGAAATTATTTTTCATTTTTTCCCATCATTATTAATGAGATGTTAGTAATGCACTGTATTGATAATGCACCCATTTTATGACTATTTACTTTGATATTAAGCTATAATTCATCTCCATGACACTCAATAACATAATTCATCTCCATGCTTTTTGCTCTTTTTTCCCCTTTATTGATGTATCCTCATTTCATCAATAAAGTTTTTATTTTGTTGATCAAAAAAAAAAAAAAAAACACAATTTTCATCTTCCATATTATAATTATGAATTTGGCTTCTCTCCAGTCTTTTATCGAACTGAAAAGGTACTGTTGGGCCTAGTGGGCCCACCTTTAGGTCACGTTTCGATAATCTGAAACCGTTTACATCTTAAGATTCATTGAGTACATCATCCCTGCAAAAAATCAACTCAATCGGATAATGACAACCTTGTGTTCGGAGCAATTTTGTATGAAAAAATGGACGGTGAGAAAATAAACGATTCATACAAAATTGATTCGAACACGTGGTTTCTGTTATTCAATTCACTTGATTTTACGCAGGAATGATACACTCGATGAATCTTAAAATGTGAATAGTTTGGATCATTGAAATAGACCAAAAAATGGGCATACTAGGCCCAACAATACCTCTCAGTCTAATAAAGGACCGGAGAAAAGCCAATTCTATAATTATCCATAGCTTTTGTTAACATGTGCCTTGACAGCATATGTTAAGAAAACATTAAATGAGTAGATTTATATCAACTTGTGTAGAAAAATAACACAATTTTAAAAGTTGTCTTAATTATTATTTTTTATATATTTATAATGAGACCAAAATACCCTTTTTGCTTTGCACCCTTCTCCTCCTTTATTTTTTATTGAGTTTTTTTTTAATGTTTTTCTAAAAAAAATTAAAATTTAGTTTGATGATTTTTTTTTTTTTTTTAAAATCAAACACTTATTTTCATATGATTTTTTCTTCACATAAATAATATTTAAAAATTCAAATAGATATTTATATTTAGTTTTGTCAAACTAATTTATAATTTTTTAAAATAAATTCTAAATACAAATTCTAAAAATTCAATCGAATAAAAATATTTTCCAACTAAAGTTTTCCAATAGTACCTTCATAAATGTTGGTTGGGTTCTCACCATATTAAAACCATTTTAAAAATATATATAGGATAGTTTTTATTTTTTTAATTACACCATGTAGTAGTAGTTGTTAAAGAATTTTTGTCTTACAAAAACAACGGTACTTATGTCCATATATGAATAAAAAATTGAACTCTTCCTTTACATTCCCTGTACAAGTGGATGAAGTTGAAATTCATTTATTGCTTAACAAGACCCATTATTCATTTTAAGGGTTTTGTTATGCATTAAATCCACGTAACAACCTCTACTACCATAGAAAATAGAAAACATTATAAATACATTTTGCTTGTAGATTACACTACCTTTTTTTTTTTTCAATTTCATATATTTTTACATTCTATACTTTCCGAAATAGAGTTTTTTTTTTCAAATATTTTTTTAATATTTTTCCTTTTGGTGACTACCATGTTTGGTTGTGGAATGTGAGAATTGGCGCCCAAATTTTTTGGTCATGGAATGTGATAATTGGCGACCAAACTTGTTGATCGTGGAATGTGACAATTAGCGACCAAACTTTTTGGTCGTGGAATGTGACAATTGGCGACTAATATGTTTGGTCGTGGAATGTGACAATTGGCAACTAACATGTTTGGTCGGGAAAATATCACTTTTTGTGACCAAAGTGTTTTAGCTACTAAATGAATTAGTCGCAGTAATGATATATTTAGTGATAAAAAATTTAGTCGGCAAATCCAACTTTTTCTTGACTAACAAAAGTTTTAGTCGCTAATTACTTTTGCCGACCCTCAATTGGCGACCAAAGTGGTGACCAAAAAAATTAGTCACGAATAACTTTTGCCAACTAAAAATGGACTTTTGCCGACTAAATTTTTAGTCGGCAAAAGTGTGATTTCCTATAGTGAATGTCCTTTATTTTTAAGTAACATTTCATAGTTTTTTATTTTATTTTAAATATTATTTATTTTCAATCATAAATAAATTATATGGAAAAAATGAATTTAAAAATTATAACAAATATAAAAAGAAATTTATAAGATCAATCAACAAATGAATATGAATTTATTTAAAAATAAATGTTACAACATTGTCATTCAATATCACCATTTTATATTAAGGTTCTAAGGATTCAAAATAAAGAATATTTATTAAAAAAACAAATCTACAAAATGTCATTTAAAAATAAAAGAAATTTACCTTTATGATAAAAAATATTAAAAAAAAAAAAAACTCTATTTTGAAAAGTATATGATGTTAAAATATATGAAATTGAGAAAAATGGTAGTTTAGTCTACAAGTAAAATGTATTTATAGTATTTTATATTTTCTATGATAATGGAAGTTGTTGAGTAGATTTAATGCATCTTAACAAGTGCTTGTTAACAAAATCATTCATTTAAAAGTTATGCTATGACCCAAATAATCTATCAAATTTTTTACTAAATCTCTCACACAGGTATGGGACCCACACACATGAGTTTGTGTGAGTCCCACACCCGTGTGAGAGATTTGATAGATTATTTGGGATTCATAACATTTTCCTTCATTTAAACACTAAGTAGGCATAAAGTTACTAGCATTAATTTGTTAAAGACTTAATTAATCATGACATATGAAAAGAATGAAAAGAATTAGTTGGCTTACCAATCAAAATGGTAGAGGCTATGAATATATAATATATTCATGATACAATTTAGGAAACATTATACACAAGGTAAGATTCCTATAATCAAAATAATTCTTATTCTAATTCCTATTTTAATTTCCATATTCAAACATAATATTTTGATTTCTATATTCAACACTCACTCTCAAGCTGGCGTGAAAATATTCAACAAACCCAACTTGTCAATGGAAGACTGGAGCAAAGTTGGTTCTATAGATTTTGTGAACATATCTGTCAATTGCTGAGAAGAAGAGACAAATGGTGGAGGCACAATGTAGTCCAAATCTTTTCTCGAATGAAATGTATGTCAACCTCGATATACTTGGTACACTCATGAAGTACAGGATCAGAGGATAACATAATGGCATATTTGTTATCACAAAATAAAGAGGAAGGAACAGTCTCCTTAAAACCCAACTTTGCCAGAATAGAGCAAATTCAAAGAATCTGACATGTCCCATATGCTATAGCCCGATACTCAAACCTCTACAGAAGAACTAGAAACCACCGCTTGCTTCTTACTTTTCCATGAGATAAGATGATCACCATAGAAAGTATAGAAACCAGAAATGGAATGCCGATTAGTCCTAGATCCTGCATAGTCTGCATCGGTGAAATAGGAGAGCCTAGATTGGAGACTAGCAGTACAGAACAATCCCAAGCCAGGAGAAGTTTTTAAACCTCAAAATATGATGAACCACGTCAAGGTGCTTTTTAAGAGGTGCATGCATGAACTGTCTCACAACACTAACTGCAAATGTCAAATCAGGTCTAGTGTTGGTTAAATAAATGAGGCATCCAACAAGACGCTGATACATGTCTGGGTCATCCAATAACTCACCAGACTCTGATGTGAGTTTGACAATAGGATCCATAGAAGTAGAAGTAGGTTTATATCCTAACATATCAGTATCTTGAAGCAAGTCAAGGGTGTACTTTCTTTGAGATAAGGAGATACCCTCCCTTGAGCGAGCCACTTCAATTCTTAGAAAATATTTGAGACATCCCAGATCCTTAATATCAAAAGTTTGGCCCAAGTCCTTCTTTACTTGACCAATGTCGACAGAGTCAACACCTGTGAGAATAATATCATCCACATAAATTAACAAGACTATGGCCCTGTTTGGTAGGGCTTATTTCCAATTTATTTCAGCTTTTAGCTTAATTTAAGCTATTTTGATGTGTTTGGTTCAGCTTAACAATACAGCTTATAGCTTTTTGTAAGTCAAAAATCAACTTATTCTTTGAGTGGGGGAGAGAAGTTTAATTTATAAGTCAAAAATCAGCTTATGTTCACAGTTATAAGCTATAAGTTGGTAAGGTATAAGCTATAATCACTTTCTCACAGTTCTACCAAACGGGGCCTATATACTGGCCTGCAGAATTTCGGCGAATGAAACAAGTGTGATCAGAGTGGCACTGAACAAAGCCCATAGATATAATAACAGAACTAAAGTGACCAAACCATGCTCGTGGAGATTGTTTCAGACCATACAAGGATTTGCGTAATCGGCACACTTTCCCTGAATACTCCCCCTTAGCCCAAAAATTGGGTGGATGAGCCATATAAATCGTCTCAATAAGATCTCTATAGAGAAATGCATTCTTGACATCAAGCTGATGAAGAGGCCAAGAATGAGATGTTGCAAGGGAGATACGAAAACGTACAGAAGTAAGCTTGGCGACAGGGGCAAAAGTGGCACCAAAATCCTTGCTAGGAATCTGTGTGAAACCTTTGGCCATCAAGCTAGCTTTATAACGGTCATCTGAACCATCAGCGAGGTGCTTTATAGTGAACACCCGTTTGCAACCAACTGTGTTTTCCCAAGGAGGTAAAGGTACAAGATCCCGAGTGTGATTCTGTTGTAAGGCCACCATCTTAGTCTGCATAGCCGCTACCCATTTGGGATTCTGAAAAATCTTAGATACAAAATGAGGAATGGACTCCGACTCAAGCTTGCCAAGAAAAGAATGATAAGAAGGGAAAATCTTGTCATAGGAAAGATACTAGGAAATAGGATGATAAGTACTACTCAAATAACTCAAACAATTTGGAAGATGTTGATCCCGATGTGGGGTTACGACGATGAGGTAGAGGAGAAGCTAAAGGAGAAGAGTTACTTGACCAGATACCGAAGAGGCAGCAAGAGGGGCTGAGTGCGTAGGTGACGGGAGTATACTTGCAACAGAGGAGGCGAAGGTTGAAAAGAAGGAAGGGGGACAACCTTATTCTCAACCTCGCCCAAAATGGTCATCGGGAGAACAGTGGAAATAACAGGAGGAGAAGCCTGCGAAGAAGGGTTAGTACCCAAGAAAGGAAGATCCTCACAAAAAGTAGCATCCAAAGTGTGGTGAAAGTGACGAGACCCAAGGTCATAACACCTATACCCTTAGGACATGGAGGAGTATCCTAAGAAGATACAACGAATATATTTGTCATCTAACTTTGTGCGAGTGAGACTCTAATTTTGAACAAAACAGGTACACTCAAAGATACAAGGTAAGAGTGGAAACAGAGTGGTGGTGGGCATAAGGGTATGAAACGGAGGGCGTCCATGCAACACACAACTAGGGGTCCTATTAATGAGATAAACAACAGTCACCCTCTTGGACCATAACATATAGTAGCCGGACAAACGACACACCAATCACAGGTCTAACTAAGCTCTGATACCAAAAAGAATGAAAAGAATTATTTGGCTTACCAATCAATGAGGTAGAGGCCATATATATATAATATATTCATGATATAATTTAGGAAATAATATACATAAGGTAAGATTCCTATAATCAAAATTATTTATATTCTAATTCCTATTCTAATTTCCATATTCAAACATAATTTTTTGATTTCTATATTCAGAGTTATAGGTTAAGCTCTTGGTGTTCTTTGCCTTACCAGCAGGCGGCAACCTTGCCTTGACTATCTGCGGGACCTCAACCTATTTCGCTGCTATATTTTCCTTTCAGTATTGCATTATGGTGATCTCTTCCTTTGTCCACTGGTTTATTCATATCCCAAATATCTCAATTATATATTTTTTACTCGCAATCCATTTTTTTTGTGCTTTTGCTCCACTCTATCTTTCCCTCTGCTTCAACCTCAAATAGGTTTCTATCTTCAAACCTATTTGAGTTTGAGAGGGGTATTATATATATATCATGGTGAGCATGGTTATACACCATGTGAACCACCCAAGCCTATCCATTGGCGCACTATCTCAGCCACCCCCTATTGCACTTTCTCATAAGCAACCCCCTGGCGCACCAAAGTTATACACCATGTGAACCACCCAAGCCAATCCCTTGGCACACTATCTAAGTTGCCCCCTAGCGCACTTTCTCATAAGCCACCCATCACCATCGACTGCCTTTTTTCTTCTCTCCAGCCTCCGACAGCCCTTTCTAACTCCTTTTCTCCTTCCAATAGCCTCAGCCCAGCCTTCGCAGCTCCTCTCCTTCCTTGTCTTCGCCTCGGTAGGCCTTCTTTATCCCTATCGAGGCTCTAGTTATTGCCAACCAGACTTGGTTCTGGTCTTATGCGCTTCGGTTGCTTCTTTAGGTGGTCCGTGGCTATTTTTTTCCCCTTCTTGGGGTGATTGGACTGATGTATTAAGCCCCTTTGTCTGTCCTTTTATTCTTTTAGGTTACCAGGTTTATTTGGTAGCATTAATTTAGATAAGCCGTTGAGTTTTTTTCGGCTTCTTAATTCACCCTCCTGAACCACAACATATAGTAGCCAGACAAGCGACACACCAATCACAGGCCTAACGAAGCTTTGATACTAAATTGAAAAGCCCAACCCATATGGAGTCCCATCGAACTTGTGGAGTAACACTACATTCAGTAGCATTGGGAAGGTTTGGGGAGTAGTGATTGGTATGGATGATGCTACTAATAGACTATCTTCTCTCCATTGTGGAAAAATGAAGATAGCCACAAGATGTATGGATGCCATTAACCAAGTCATCAAGTTAGAGTGCAAAGGTATAATAATATACCCAGTTAGGGTATGTGAAGATCAAATCATAGTTTCTAATGCTACGAAGGAGCAGTTTGTAGAAGAAGGGGAAATTTATGACTGCTTGGAAATTGGGGGAATCATCACTAAATTTGAGAAAGGGAGCTGTTTTCAGGTCAGCTGTAGCTGCCATTTCATTATCAATGACTAGTGGAACCAGCAGAGGAAGGAGAGTGCTATCGGAGGATGAAGCTTCACTTCAAATTGGCAAAGCTCTTGGTCTTGATTGTGTAGGGAAAGAAGATGAGGTGATTAGAAAATTGAATGAATTTGAAGCCATGGACAAAAGAAAGGCAGAGGGAGGGTGATGCTATCTAGACTAGCAATCTTGGGTGAGTAAGAGTGTTCTGGTGTGATAATGAAGATACAATCATGGAATGTAAGGGGGTTAGTAAGACCAGAGAAAAGAAGGAAGTTAAAGAAATGCATTGCTGATCCTTCGAAGATATTTTTACCGACTTAGGGGATCTACCCGGCTCGTATCCTGACAACATGGCTGGTGAGTCGCTCACTCAATTGGCCAGACGGAAAAACGCCGAGAGGATGGCTACCCGTAGGAGAGCTGAAGCCGAGCGAAACGAACCTCCACTCGACGCTAGGGAAGAAACTCCTCCACCTGTTTCTGTTGAGGAGGTGGTTCAGACTGAAGTGGCCGAAATGGAACCTATTGTTGATCAATAGGAGGGTCAAGTGACGGAGCACAGGGGGAAAAACGTCCGGCTGAGCACGAAGCCGATTATTTGGAAGACCCAGTGGATAAACGGCCACGCATGGAAGAATTGGACTTGGTTGTGCCGTTTATAATACAACCAAGGATAAAAAACATGCCGGTTGCCTTTGATGCATCGGCTTTAAGAGACCCAGCTGTGGCCTTGAGCTTGGCCTCCTCCATTTCTCTGCCGGTTGACAGAGCAACTTTTAGGGTAGAGGCCGATTTGCTGGCCATCGCATTAGCCGCTCAATCGGCGATATTGGTATGTGATCCTTTATAATTTTGCAAGGCTAACCAAAAGAAAAGTTTCTGTATTAGCTTATTGATCCTTTGTTTTGTAGGCGGCGGGAAGGATAGTTGAAATTGGCCGTCGCCAACATGATGCTGTCGAACAGATCGACTTTCATACAGCCGAGTTGGAAAACGAGAAGGGAAAGGCAGCAGAGGTCTCTCTTCGAGCCAAGTTTGAGGCTATGAAAGCGGCGACAGAGTGAGCTAGGGCAGATGTCGAAGCAGATAAGGCCAAGACTGTTAACGAACTGAGAGTGGTCGCCGAGGAAAGGGCGAATGCCAACGAAGAAGCGCTCAAATTGGCCAACGAGACAATTGCCAAGCTGGGGGCCAACTTGGAAGAGTCAAAGAGGGCGATGGCAATGGCAAACGCCGAGTCCGAGATTTCCAAGTCATTCCAGGCTGGCAAGGATGCGGCCTTGGCGGACTACGTAGAAGAAGTGTCGAAGTTCGAAAACAAGGAGTTCAAACACGGCTGGCTCAAAGCCTTGGCTGCAACTAACGTGGTATCGAAGCAGCCGATTCCGTATGAGTAGGTAGACATTGAGCCGCTGGAGTTTGACCCCGAAGACTGACCTAGAGTCAAGTATTTTTCATTTTGTTTTTGGTATTGTGTGTATGTAGGTTTTGTTAGAGTTATTAGGTTTTTGATTGTTCATTTTTGTGAGAAGCTGACGTAGGGTAGTTTTCATTTGTAAAATGACTTCTGTTTGTGTTCAGTGTATGAATGAAAATTACTTTTGCCTTTTTGCCTGATGAATGTGCTTGTTAACGGCTAAGTAAGATGTAAAATCATGAAATGAATGGAACAAACTACTGAATTAATCCAGCGCAAAAATAACTGTATAGCACTGCAACTTACTGAATTAATCCAGCACACAAATAACTGTATAGCACTGCAACTTAGCCGATTATATTAGTGAATATGCCCTTGCCCCAGCAAGTTGAACAAGACCGCCTAAAAACGGCAGTTTAGGGGTTTGCTGGGGCACAATGGCAATTCGGCTAGGAGCTCTGGTATTTAGGCCGAATAGATTGATGGATCTGCCCTTGCTCCCAGCAAATTGAACAAGACCGCCTAAAAACGGCAGTTTAGGAGTTTGCTGGGGCACGATGGCAATTCGGTTAGGAGCTCTGATATTTAGGCCGAATAGATTGATGGATCTGCCCTTGCCCAACAAGTTGAACAAGACCGCCTAAAAATGGCAGTTCAGAAGTTTGCTAGGGCACAATGGCAATTCGGCTAGGAGCTCTGATATTTAGGTCGAATAGATTGATAGATCTGCCATTGCCCCAACAAGTTGAACAAGATGCATAAAAAGGGCAGTTCAGGGGTTTGCTGGGGCACAATGACAATTCGGCTAGGAGCTCTGATATTTAGGCCAAATAGATTGATGAATCTGCCCTTGCCCCAGCAAGTTGAACAAGATCGCCTAAAAACGGCAATTCAGGAGTTTGCTGGGGCACAATGGATATTCGGCTAGGAGCTCTGATATTTAGGCTGAATAGATTGATGAATCGGCCCTTGCCCCAGCAAGTTGAACAAGACTGCCTAAAAACGGCGGTTCAGGAGTTTGCTAGGGCACAATGGATATTCGGCTAGGAGCTCTGATATTTAGGCCGAATAGATTGATTAATCTGCCCTTGCCCCAACAAGTTGATGAACACGGCCGCCGAATTAATGAACTAGACCGCTATCCACGTCAGTTTGTGGTGCAGGGCATTGAAGGGAACGCTTTGGGAACGCTGCACCCGCGATTAATAAGATGGGTGGGGGCTGCGTTCGTTTAGGGTCCATATTGGTGTCCAAATTTGGCAGATCACAAGAGGGAGAAGAGTAGTGAGTTTGAACTAGATGTCTAGAAGGCTATTTTTCAACAGAGGAGAAAGGAGAACACTCGCGGAGTTGGACGTAGAGATGAATCGAGGTGGAAAGTCTACGCACACGGGGAGTAGGATGTCGAGGGAACGTGAAAAACGCAAGTCCTCGCGTTGTCGAAGTAGGTCACCCAAAAGGGAAAAACAGCAACGGGGCAGCTCTCTTATACCACGCTCGAGAGAAGAAAGCAGTGCGGGACCGCACCTATTAAGTTTTGCGATTTTTGTGGAGAACAAACCGATGACGGAAGTGAATTCAGTTGTGCATGACCCGAATGTGGCAGTCGAGTTTGCTCGACAAATTTTTCCACCAGAAGTCTAGCAGTCGATGGTTGGTCGACCCAACTTCGAAGTGTTTCGGGAGGGCATCCATGGAGCGGTGAAAGGGCTGTATATTGCCTATGAAATCAGTATGCGTCTTCGTGCCGCGCGGCGGGAGATAGAGCAGAAGGATGAACGCATTTGAAGCTTAGAAGCTCGCGCGGAGAAGGCTGAGCGCGAACTAAGGTAGGTCAAAACTGTCGAGACACAATCGACCGGCCAAGCTAACCCGATTGTGGAGGAAAGGGTGACCCAACGGCTTATAAGTCATGGGATTGCTGATTGAGAGACGGCAAGCATGTTTGCAATAGAGGCCGCAAGGACCAGGGCTTATGAAAAAGGCTTCCATGAGGGCCAAAAAGTTAGGATACAGAAGACTAAGGAAAACCTCGCCGGGGAGGTTTGCCGATGCGAGAAACGTGGATTTAAGCACGGGTGGATCAAGGCTCTCCAGGCCGCAGAGGCTCTCCAGGCAGCAGGCGTTGATTCGGCGTCGCCGCTATATCAGAGTCATCATTTTCCCTTTTCGATTTTCGAAGTCAAGAAGAGCGATGACGAGGGGGATGCCGAATAAAACTGAACATATTGTATCGCTCTAATGTAGATTGGGAGCGAATTATGTATTATTAATTAATTCAATGAAACATATTATTTTAAATGTTTGCATGTTGTTTCAATTTGTGTTTATAAATTCAATTATGATAATCTTCTATTTTTTTCGCCAACTACGTTTATGCTTGTCAATCATAATACATGAAAAGCGTGCCGAATTCGGAGGCTTTTATCTTGGCCAATCGTGAAATCCACGAAGGGCGCTCTGAATCCGGAGGATTACTCGGCCCAAAAGTGGCATTCACTGATGGGGCTCCGAATTCGGAGGCTTTTAACTTGGCCAATCGTGAAATCCACGAAAGGAGCTCTGAATCCGGAGGCTTACTCGGCCCAATCGTGTCTTGCACGGATGGGGCTCCGAATTCGGAGGCTTTTAACTTGGCTAATCGTGAAATCCATGAAGGGCGCTCCGAATCTGGAGACTTACTTGGCCCAATCGTGCCTTGTACGGATGGGGCTCCGAATTCGGAGGATTTTAACTTGGCCAATAGTGAAATCCACGAAGGGCGCTCCGAATCTGGAGGATTACTCGGCCCAATCGTGTCTTGCACGGATGGGGCTCCGAATTCGGAGGCTTTTAACTGGGCCAATCGTGAAATCCATGAAGGGCGCTCCAAATCCGGAGGCTTACTCGGCCCAATCGCGTCTTGCACGGATGGGGCTCCGAATTCGGAGGCTTTTAACTTGGCCAATCATGAAATCCACGAAGGACGTTTCGAATCTGCAGGCTTTTAACTTGGCCAATCGTGAAATTCATGAAGGGCGCCCGAATCTGGAGGCTTTTAACTTGGCCAATCGTGAAATCCACGTAGGGCGCTCCGAATCCAGAGACTTACTCGGCCCAATCGTGTCTTGCACAGATGGGGCTCCAAATTCGGAGGCTTTTAACTTGGCCAATCGTGAAATCCACGAAAGGCACTCCGAATCCGGAGACTTACTCGGCCCAATCGTGCCTTGCACGGATGAGGCTCCGAATTCGGAGGCTTTTAACTTGGCCAATCGTGAAATCCACGAAGGGTGCTCCGAATCCGGAGGCTTACTCGGCCCAATCGTGTCTTTCACGGATGGGGCTCCGAATTCGGAGGCTTTTAACTTGGTCAATCGTGAAATCCACGAAGGGCGCTCCGAATCCGGAGGCTTTTATCTTCTAACTAAAATTTCATATAGTGAGATAAGAAGTCTTGCATTATAAAAGTGAAAGTTGTACACGGCGAACACTCAAAACAAGTTATCATGCCCCACATGTCGGGTTAATGATAAAATTTATGCAAATGCGTAGAATTCCAAGGACGTGGCAGACTTCTCCTAGACATGTCTTTGAGCCGATATGTCCCTGTTCCCGCGATTAAATTGATCTGATAGGGGTCGTTCCAGTTAGGACCTAGTTTTCCATCAGTCGGATTCCTGGCAGCCGGAAGTACTTTCTTAAGGACCAGTTCCCCTGGTGTATAGCAGCGTAGCTGAACACGTTGATTATACGACTTAGCAAGCTGTTGCTGGTACCGTGCCATGGACGCAAGGGCACGGTCTCATCGTTCTTCAATCAGAGTCAAATCCAAGGCCAACATCATGTCATTTTAGCCCATATCAAAAACTTTCGATTTCAAGGTTGGGAGGCCGATCTCCAGGGAGATGATTGCCTAGGTTCCGAAGCATAAAGCAAACGGCGTTTCCCTAGTGGATCGCCTCGGCGTAGTGCGATGAGCCCACAACACATTCGGCAATTCTTTGACCCATCTGCCTTTAGCTTTCTCCAGCCTCTTCTTGATGCCGTCCAAGATGGCTTTGTTGGAGGCTTCAGTTTGGCTATTGCTTTGTGGATAAGCCGACATGGAGAAATAGGGCCGAATACCATATGTGCTGCACAATTCTCGGTAGACGCCACAATCAAACTGGGTGCCGTTGTCTGAAATGAGTGCTCTTGGGATGTCGAATCGTGTTATGATATTTTTCCTTACAAAATGCCTAACATCAGTATCTTGGATATGTGTTAGTGCCTCCGCTTCGACCCATTTTGTGAAATAATTTGTTGCGACAATCAATAATCGCTTGTTTCCTGGGGCCCGTGGCAATGGCCCGTTGATATCAAGCCCCCATTGAGCGAACGACCAAGGACTGGTGATTGAGCTCAACTCTTCGGCAGGCAAATGGGTTAAAGGGGAAAACTTCTGGCACTGTTCACATTTCTTGACGTAACACTCGGCGTCAGCTCTCATAGTCGGCCAGTAGTACCCCTGTGTTACAGCTTGATGAGCTAAAGAATGCCCACCAGAATGGGCACCAGAACTACCTTCGTGTATTTCGGTTAAGAGTTCTTCGACTTTATCCGGATGAACGCATTCTAGGTATGGACTAGAAAGGGATTTTTTGTAGAGCTTTCCTTGCGGATCTAAGTAATATCTCAGGGCTTTGTTTCGTAGTTTGTGCGTTTCTTTCTTGTCCGTCGAGAGCTGTTCGGAAGATAGAAATGCAGTGATGGGGTCCATCCAACTTGGCCCTGATTCTACGATATTGATTTTAATTGACTCTAAGGGGGAAATGCTCGGCTCAAGGATAAATCCTACTTCAATTGTCCGCTTAATTTCTGAGTTGATGGCGGAGACTAAGCAAGCCAGGGCGCCTGCATGTGTGTTCTGATCCCGGGTTATTTGATTTAATTCATGGTGGTCGAATTTCACCAGCAAAGAATTCGTCGTTTTTATGTAAGCTGCCATATGGTCATTTTTGGCTGCGTATTCCCCCTTCAATTGGTTGATGACTAGCTTAGAGTTGCAGAAGACAAGCAGACACAGAGCACCAAAGAGATGTGCGTTCCGTAAGCCGATTAACAATGCTTCGTATTCGGCTTCATTGTTCTATGCTTCGAAGCCCAGTTTGACAGCATGTTCAATTATTGCCCCGTCGGGAGCCATGATCACTACGCTCGCCCCACTGCCACGTTGGTTGGATGATCCGTCACAATACAACTGCCAAATGTCCCCAACATAAATTCTCCAGTTCGGCTTAGGTTGAATTTGATCAGACTTAAAGTCAGCGAGACATCCAGTGAATTCGGCCACAAGGTCGGCGAGCACTTGCCTCTTGATTGAGGTTCTGGGCAGAAATTGAATATCGTACTGGTCGAGTTCGAGAGCCCATTTTGAAACGCGCCCTGATGCTTCTACACTACGGAGTACTGAGCGGAGGGGGTAGTCCGTTAGTATCTCAATGGTATGTCCCTGAATGTAATGCATCAGTTTTCTTATTGCCATGATGAGAGCAAGGACGAGTTTTTCTAACGGAAGGTAACGTGTTTCGGCGTCAACCATTGCTTTGCTCACATAATAAACTGGCCGCTGCTCCCCTAGTTCTTCCTTTAACAGTACGGCCCGGTCGGAGACTGCCAGATATAAAATGAGCGGATCACCTGCCGAAGGTGTTGTCAAGAGTGGAGTTGATCGGAGATAAGTCTTCAAACCTTCCAAGGCGGCTTCGCACTCGGGGGTCCATTCAAAAGCTTTTCCCTGCCGAAGGGTATGAAAGAATTGTCGGCAGCAATCTGTGGAACGACTGATGAATCTGTTGAGTGCGGCGCCATTCCCATCAGCTTCTGAACCTCTTTGACCGACCAAGGAGAGCCGAGTTCTAGAATTGCTGTGATTTTCCTCGGGTTGGCTTCGATTCCGCGGTGGTTAACAATATAGCCAAGGAATTTGCCGGATCCGATGCCGAAGGCACATTTGAAAGCATTCAGTTTCATTTTGTATTTGCGAAGAATGCCGAATGTCTCTTCCAGATCGGCTAGTTGAGTTTGCTCTTCTTTGGACTTGACCACCATATTATCGATGTACACTTCCATAGTACGGTCGAGTTGCTCCTTGAACATGGCAGTGACTAGTCTTTGGTAGGTTGCCCCCGCATTCTTCAGCCCAAAAGGTATAACCTTATAGCAATAGGTTCCTCTGGGGGTGAGGAATGTGGTTTTGTCTTGGTCCTCCGGATGCATGGCAATTTGATGGTAGCCTCTGTATGCGTCCAGGAAGCTCATACGTTGATGATGTGCCGTTGCATCGACGAGTTGGTCAATTCTGGGGAGGGGAAAGCAATCCTTGGGACAAGCTTTATTTAAGTCCGTGAAATCCACACAAACAAGCCAAGTTCTATTTTTCTTCTTTACGACCACAGTATTCGGCAGCCATGTAGGATAGGTCACTTCGCGGATTGCCCCGGCATCAAGTAACCAGTCAACTTCTTCAACAACGGCAGCAGTGTGCTCCGCGGCTGACCGCCGGCTTTTCTAGATAATCGGCTTACATTTGGGATCAACGTTCAAGCGATGCTGTGACACAAATGGATCCACTCCCGGCATCTCATATGGTGACCATGCAAATACATCAAGGTTGTCGAGTAAGAAGGAAATTAGCTCCTGCCTGTCAACTTTATTCAGGGAGGCGCCGACCATGAAGAACTTGTCAGGATTTCCATCAATTTCAACCCCGATCCAGGGCTTCGGTTGCCTTTTCACTTGGGAGCCGCCCAACGTCGTCGAGGCTCTCTCGATCCAGCACCTCAATTGAACTCACTTCCAACTCCCTTGGTGTTTTTGTGGTAAGAAGACAACATGCCTACGCCGATTTCTGGAAACCTCGAATTTGCTCAATGCCGATTTCAGTCGGAAAGCGAAGTAGTTGATGATAGGTGCTTGGCACGGCCTGCATGGTATGCAGCCAAGTTCGTCCCATGATGAGATTATACGGCGAAGGGAGCTTGACAACCAAAAATTCTACATCCATTGACCGAGAGCCTGCCCGAACTGGTAGTGTGATTTTGCCCAACGGATATTCCGGATTAGCGTTGAAGCCGAATAACGATAATAAGCTAGAGACAGGTCCGACTCAGTGAGACCGAGTTTGACGAAGGTCTTGTAGTACATAACTTTTGAAGTGCTCCCCTGGTCAATGAGAACACGTTCAACGGTGAATTGGTTTACGCGTAGGTCGATAACCAAGGGATCAATGTGGGGGAGCGTTACGCCGGCCAAGTCAGAATCGTCGAAAGTAATACTCGGAGCTTCATGGGGCCGTTTCGCTGGTGTGATTTGCTTTTGGGGGTCAGGATGCGACTGGATTGTATGTATCGCGGATGCTGTCGGCAAACTATATATCATATGGATTACGCCGAGTGGGAGTGAATTTTGCCGTAAAGCAACTGTTTTGGTTGAGTTGTTCTTTTGGACGTGTTGCTTAAGCCGACCGTCTTGTACCAACTCCTCAAGGTGATCTTTCAACGCATAACAACTGTCGGTATCATGACCGTGGTCTTTGTGATATTCGCACCGTCTGTCCCGTCTCCTCGTGTCAGGAGGTCCCACCATCTTGGGTGGCCATTTGAAGAACGGAAGATGTTGAACTTTAGACATAATTGTGCTGATCGGCTCCGACAACTCGATGTATTTCTTATCCGCTTGCCTGATGTGTCTGTTATCCACTTGAAGTTGTTTATTAGCCTAGTGTGAACATTGGTCATTTGATTGGCGCGAATCTCATCTTTTGTCTCGTTTAGCCCGATTCTGTGGTTCAGGGCTCCGTGATGGTACAGAATTTATCAGTTGAACGATCTCAGATGGGGTCGTCTTGTTGGCCTTGTGCCCAGCTTTAACCCGCAGGGCGTCACCCTCACTTTGTAGTATTTCTCGACTTTCTTCATTAGCGACCAGACTATTTTGGGGGGCCTTCTGGTCAAGGAGCTATGGAGGGCACTATCAGGGCACTATCATGGAGTCATTGCAGGCATCATCTACGAGATTAAAGCATTTCCAATAGCGCACCGAATAAGCACGTAGGGTTTCCCCTGGTTGGATTTGCATTGCCCAGAGAGAATCGGCCTGCTTCGACTGGACCTCATTAGTGATGAACTTTGCCCTGAAGGATTTTTGGAGTTGATGGAAGCTCTTAAGTGATGTCGGTTCCAATTTATAATACTATCTGACGGCCAATGGTCCCAAACTGCTCGGAAATATTCGACACATGAGGGCCTAATTGTCTGCATGTAGCGTCATGGCTTGCTTATAATGACGGATGTGATCAGTGGGGTCCGATTTTCCATCATATAGGGTGAACGATGGAGCTTTGAACTTTTTGGATAACACGGCCCTTGCGATCTGTCGCACAAAGGGGTCATGTTGATCTTCTTCGCCTGAATCATTTCTTCTTCGTTTATTCCGTGCACGTGGACTCTCTTCGAAAGAACTGGAGACTTCGACTCATTCCTTTTTTTTGGATTCTGGGGATGACGAGTTAGAATCACTGCCACTATCTTGTCTCCGAATTCGAGGTCGTTGACCATCCTTTCTCAAAGGTTGTCCCGGATCTGGGCGCGCGGCCTATTGGGATTTTGCCACCTCCAAGGCCAAATCCTGTCGAAGGCGCTCGTTCTCAGCCATCATGTTTTCCAACCTCTGTTCGTTTTGCTTCGCCTGATCCATAATCGGTTGCAATGTCTCATGTGCTGATGTCGAGGGTGAGGTCTGGGCAACTGAGTCGAAGTTCAAGGCTCTTCATGTAGTAATGTTTTTTGGTCCAAGCATGTTGCTTGGAGTGGTATCAACTCGTGGCGTAAGGTCGTCAGCGACTACCGGAGGATCTTCCGTCACGCCCGCCATAGATGTGTTGGAGTATTCCTACAGACGGCGCCAATTGTGTAAAAGTGGTTTGGAAATACTCTTTGGATCCAATAGGATGCTCGAGATCCTCAGCTAATTACCTGAAAATGAATGAACACTCCGATCGGGGGTGTCGGAATTAGCACTCCAACGGATAAGTCAGTATATACTCTTTTGGTTGCTTATATCTTAAGTTAAACTTACTTGTTCTCACATGTCCTCTCTTAGCTGATGCTCTTCTTATTTGCAGTCGTCCTTGATGTTGATGGTTAGGCCCACCTTTCGTCCAATGAATAATCCCTCATTCGGTTAACTGTTCGTACTCGGCCAGGTCTACAGCTGATTCTTCAGCCGATTTGGTTATTCGGCCTCCGTCCTTCCGGGATAGAGCCGTATAATACATAACTTGGTTTCTTTCCTCAAGTTACTCGGCCTCCGTACGTAATAGTCTTATTCGGCCCCTACAATTATTATGATGTAATTTTTATTATCTTTAATGAAATAGTCATATATATGACATATAATAAATATATAAAATTAGATGTTGTGCTCTACACTTTTGAAAATTGACGTATCTACTTGTCCATGTCCTATTATATATCCATATACATGCTTCTTAGATGATAAATTTCCCCAATCACTTGTATTTATTGTAGAAATAATAAATAAATAAAAATTAGTATCAAATTTACCCTTTCTTAGATTTTTTATATATATTTATAGTGATGATGAATACTTCAATTATGGATGAAAGGGTTTTGGCTTTTTTAAGAATAAATCGTAAGGGCATGAGTTTTATTTTTACATAGTAGAAGAGTAATATTGAAAACTGATGATACAGTTCGTTCCCTGTGGATGGACTGGACCGATCCAAGCTCCTCGAGCTCACGTCCGAATGGCGAAGCCCACCAGATGACCTGCAAATAAGTTCAATGGGGAACGGGGTAGTCCCCAGCGAACCCTCCGACGAGCAAGTTAGCAGGTAGTAAGAGAAAATGGGGTATGTAGAGAGAGATTGGAGATAGAGAAGCTTAACCTTCTTCTTGTCTTCCATGCTTGCTTATATCCTTTGGTAATCATTTCACTGTCTCTTTCGACGTGCCCCTCACGCCGAAAGTCTGTGTTGTAGCTTGTCTTGTACAGGGTAAGGTGGCGCTGTTCCGACGGGGAGGTGTTGTCGTAATAAATGCTGTGATGGGCTGCATTAATGGTGATGTATTGTAGCAATAACTTTGCAGATCTTTGTTTGCTGACGTGGCCTGTTCTGCACCTGCCCTGTGTCTGACTGCCATTGGTCCTTCATGCCCAGTTGGCCTCCAGCTGTCATGGGCTTTACCACCCGGGTTATGCAATGGGATCCAAATGGTGGGCTCAGGTCTGTTCACTGTGGGCTGTGGCCTTCATGGGCCTATCCATGTCAGTAGTCCCCCATTCCCAAGTGCAGCTTCAGTCCAACGAAGGGAATAGTAATGAGGAAGATGTGTCCGGCCGTGGGGGGGTTGGTGGGGGTGCGAGTTAGCGGTCCGACCGCGAGGAGCGCCGACCGCGAGTGGAGCCAAGTGGGAGGGCCGTCCGCGAGGAATGCCGATCTCGAGCGGGGCTGAGTGGGAGGGCCGACCGCGAGGAAGTGTCGACCGCGAGCGGGGCTGAGTGGGAGGGCTGACCGCAAGGGGTGCCGACCGCGAGTGGAGCCAAGTGGGAATCGAATGGGAGGGCCGAGGAGTGCCGACCGCGAGCGGGCTGAGTGGGAGGGCCGACCGCCGAGCGAGGGGCTGAGTGGGAGGGCTGACCGCAAGGGGTGCCGACCACAAGGGGGAAGGCCGACCGTGAGGCGAGCCGGTTGGGAAGGCCGTCCGCGAGGAGTGCCGATCGCGAGCGGGGCTGAGTGGGAGGGGCCGACCGCGAGGAGTGCCGATCTCGAGCGGAGGGGCGCGGGGCTCAAGAGGCGGCATGTGAAACGGGGATTTGAAGTGGAAAAGACAGGGGAAGTTGTTGGGGCAGTGCATCGCGGCCATACACGTGGCGGTATCGTGGGGGGTAAGTGAGGCGTTGGAGTAAAGACGAAACGATAGGTCATTATGGGGTTGAAAAGACAGTTTTGGCGGATGATTTGAAAAGTTTTCAAACTGGCGAAAATTAATTGGGATCCTTGGAATACGGGCAAACCGTGGGCCTTTGGCGTTGTGCGATTCACTTACTTCTTTACAAAAACTCGAAATATCCCTAGTGTTAATTCCTTCGTTGCTCACGATACGCCTTTGCAACACTTTCTCAATTTCCTTGCTCCTGCGTCAGAAGCGATTCGCAAACATACTCTAAAAATGGCACAAGAAGGAACTGCGACTGTGAGAGTGGATCCGCTTGGGGACGATGATGCAGAGGAGTTAGCGGTACAGTACAGGTCAGAGAGGGTGGGGGAAGCGGTGGTGCGATCCCATGGTTCCACCATGGTAGCAGCGCCACAGCCAATCAGCCAGGTGGAACCAGATCACTGGCAATCGAGGGCTGACAGGTCCATTATGACGGCGGCGGAGTTGGAGGCTATCCGCGAAAAGTACCAGATTCCGGCAGAGGTGGAGTTGTCTCTGCCAACATCAACGGAGAGGCCGTCTGACGCCAGGCTAGGAGAGTTTCTAAAGGGTGGACTGAGGTTGCCACTGCCGCAAATCGTGGTGGACGTGCTCAACCGCTTAGAGGTAGCATCAGGGCAACTAATGCCCAATGCGTGGAAGATTTTGCTATCTTGCGCAAGTGCATGGCCGAAGGCAAATGAAGGGCAGGCCATGACAGTGGACGAGTTCTTTTGCTGCTACAAGGCTTCAGGGCAGCAGGAGACTTGGGTCACCCTACAGGCAGCGGCAGGGAAGGGTTTGGTGGCGGGGTTGCCAACGTCGATCAAAGGCTGGAGACCACGGTGGTTCTATGCGTCCACCTTTGGAGGGGCTGGTGTGCGCACGACGTGGAAGGTGCCGACCAGATCTATGGAGCTAAAGTTGGGGGCGGCGGCAGAGGAGAGGGTAAAGAGAGTAAAGGAGTGGAGGGAGAGGGAAAAAGTCAAGTGGGACGAGCTTGTTCAGCCGTCCGCACTGTTTGAGGCTGGGTTGGGTCCACAACCGATCGGTGGGGATCTCGACCGCTCGGAGTTGGAGGCAAGGAGAAGAGCGCAAGAGGCAGAGGACTAAGCCATCCTGGTGAAAGCCCAGAAATTCAAGGAGTCTCAAGTCGACCGACCACCCAAACCAGTTGCGAGGGAGAGGATCCGACCTCGGCCTAAACCCCTCGGAGGGAAAGACTTAGGTGAGTTTGTACCACGACCGCTTCCAAAGGACACTTTAAAGGAGAGGTCGTTCTGTAACAAAAAAAAGGAGAGGTCGTTGAAGGAGATGGAGGCGTTGGGCGTGGGGAGGAAGAAGAAGAGACTGAGGCGGAGTGAAGAAGAGCCTGTTCAAAAAAAGAGAAAGGAGGGGAGGGTGGAAGAGGCCAGTTTGGCCAAGGAGGTGGAGGTTGGGCGAGTGGAGGAGATCCCAAAAAGGGTGATCGTCCCAGAGGTGGTGGACCTAACCTCAGAGGTCAGGGAAGTTGTGCCAGTGGTGGCGGCGGTCGGCGCAGTGGCGGGTGGAGTTGCCCCTGAAGTTGGGAGGGGGGAAGAGCCCCAAAGGGGACCTGCCCCCCAAGGGGGAGGAGTGAGCCTGACCACAGCAATTTATCACGCTCGGGCGGTGGCAGGGCGTCTGGAGGGAGAAGAAGGCCCAGCCAGAGCTGGGGCAGATCGTTTGGTGGGCATCGTGGAGGAAGCAGCCCTACGCTCGGCATCTAGATTCAACGAGGCAGACCTGATGAGGGGGTTGTGCTCCGCTCAAATGGAGGTGGCTACCTTAGCAGGGGCCCTCTTGAGAAAAGCGGGGGCTGCCAAACTCAGAGCGAATGAGACCAAGACCCAGTTGGCGAAGTTGACGAAGGAGAGTGCCGACTGGAAGACTGCCCACACTGATCTGCAAGCAGTTAGGTTGGAGTTGGAGGACACACGCCGCCAGGTTGTGTCGCTCGAGTTCCAACTGGATGGCGAGCAGAAAAAGTTGGAGGAGTCCAAAAGAGCCTGTGTCGTTGCGGTTGAGCGGCATGAAGAGGCCATGATCGGCAATGAAGAGCTGGTCAGGCAAAAAGATGAGGCAGATATTAAAGTTGATACTCTGCAAAAAGAGATGGAGGGTAAGCGTGCCCGAGCGATGGAGCAGAGGGAGAGCCTGCAAAAGGAGTTGCAGGCAGAGGGGCAAAGCGACCGTTGAAAAGGAGACTCTGCAGAAAGAGCTCGAAGTAGAGAGGGCGAGGGCGGCCGCTGAAACGGAGGCTCTGCGTAAAGAGCTAGAAGAAGTAAGATCCAAGGCAGCCTCTGAGAAGGAGATCTTACAAAAAGAGCTGGACGAAGAAAAGGCGAAAGCGGCCTCGGAAAGGGCAGCCTATCCCGATCTTTGTGTTGCAGCAGTTACTCAATTCAAAGGGTCTCCTGAATTTCAGATGGCAGTGGATGCCGCAGTCGCCAGCAGCTTAGCTGGGTTGGAATCTGGGGGGGCTGGCCTATCAAGGACGACTGCTGGGGGGAGAAATGAGTCTGAGGTCATTGAGAGCTTCCAGCAGTCAGACTTCTACAAACATGAAATGGCTGAGTACTGGGACAGCGGGTGGAAGATGTTCAAACGTAGAGCTGAGGAGCTGTTCCCAGAACTTGACCTGAGTAGTGTGACGGTTGGGGAGGATGATGTGGCCCAGACCCCCCTAGATGAGGGTGTGGAAGAAGAAGACCTCGTCTCCAATGGGGAAGAGGAGTGAATTGGAGATGTGTGTTTTTAAGAGTTTTTGTTTTGTTTGTGTATACACACTTTGCTCCTTTTTGTTTGTTTGTTTGTTTTTGTTTTTTTTTAAAGTACTGTAATGGACTGATGTCCACATTTTTGAATGAATAAAATTTCCTTTTAGTTTATGTGATGCGATTGTGTTGGCTTATGTATAAGTCAGTGTGAATGAAATTTGGGAATGGCGTAAAAATTTAATATTGAACAAAGTTAAAAACTGCCTTATGTATAGGAAAACTGAACCTGTATAAAAACTTAAAAACTCAATGCAGAGCCAGATTGGAGTGGTATGAAAATTCAGTGAAGTTCAAAGTGGTGCTGAAATAGGACTTGTATAAAAATGCAATGCAAAGTAAGGTAAAGAACTCCTTAATGCGCAATGTAGGCTGACATGGGATTTGTATAAAAATTCACGCTAGGTGGTGGAGGAAATAACCTGATTAGTAACTGAAACATGTGAGAACATCTTGGGAATTTGACTAAGTAAAGGATGGTGTAAAAACTTTAATCTGGAGCTGTGACTGTCAAAGGAAAGTAAGGTACTCCTTAATGCGCAATGTAGATTTTATTAAGGATATAATTATGGAGTGTCATTGATGGTGGAATTGAGGTTGTAGGTAAGGCATTCTGGACCTGCATTGGTGGCACTCAGTCTGGTTGAGTCTTTTGGAGCGCTCGGTCATGGCTGAGGGCTTTGGAAGGGCTCAGTCTGGCCGAGGCTTTTAAAGTGCTCAGTCTGGCTGAGGCTTTTGAAGTGCTCGGTCTGGCCGAGGCTTTTGAAGTGCTCGGTCTGGCCGAGGCTTTTGAAGTGCTCGGTCTGGCCGAGGCTTTTGAAGTGCTCAACCTGGCTGAGGCTTTTGAAGTGCTCAGTCTGGCTGAGGCTTTTGAAGTGCTCAGTCTGGCTGAGACTTTTGAAGTGCTCGGTCTGGCCGAGGCTTTTGAAGTGCTCGGTCTGGCCGAGGCTTTTGAAGTGCTCGGTCTGGCCGAGGCTTTCTGGAACATAAAACGTCATTGAGACACCATATATATGACTGAGAGATATAAATGTCAATAAATTATATTGCACAAAAAGGATGACAGGAATGTTCAAGCATGTTACTTCTCGAAAAGAAAGTACAATAACTGAGCAACTCAAAAGCAGTAGTTTATTGAAAATAACGTTTCAAGTGTTCGGCGTTCCAGGGGTGTGGGAGGTCTCGTCCTTCCAGATCCTGAAGCCGGTAAGTGCCTGGACGTGGTCTGGCCTTCACAATGTAAGGTCCCTCCCATTTGGCTGCCAATTTACCCTCAGTCGGATTCTTGGTGGCAAGGGTTGCTTCTCTCAACACTAGGTCCCCAACAGCGAACTCCCTTGGTCGGACCTTGCGGTTGTAATGTGTTCTCATTTTTTGTTGGTATGAGGCCAGTTTGACAGCAGTGGTCTCCCTGAGTTCTTCAATTAGGTCTAGGTCGGCTCGGCGGAGCTCGTCAGTGAGTGCTGGATCCGGATGTAAAACTCTGGGGGTTGGCAGACCGACTTCCACTGGAATAACCGCCTCAGCGCCGTATGTTAGGCGGAAAGGGGTTTCCCCGGTGGGAGTCCGAGCTGTAGTTCGGTAGGCCCAAAGTACATTTGGTAGTTCTTCGGCCCAGAGTCCCTTAGCAGCTTCCAGCTTAGCCTTGATGATCTTTAGAAGAGAACGATTGGTGACCTCAACTTGGCCGTTGGCTTGGGGATGACCAGGGGAGGAGAAACATGGTTGGATCTGGAGGTCTGCACAAAACTTTCTGTATATGGCGTTGTCGAATTGTTTGCCGTTGTCTGACACGATGGCCTGAGGGATGCCAAACCTGCAAACGATTGACTGCCAGATGAACTTGGTTGTGTTCCGTTCGGTGATGGTGGCAAGGGGTTCTGCCTCGACCCACTTGGTGAAGTAATCAATGGCAACAACCGCGAACTTGGTCTGGCCTCGGCCGGTGGGAAGTGGACCAATTAGGTCGATCCCCCATTTTGCGAACGGGTACGGGCTACAGAGCGTAATCAGTTCAGTGGGAGGAGCATGGGGGATGTTGGCAAAACGCTGACACTTATCGCATTTGAGGACAAAATCAGTAGCGTCTTGATTGAGAGTCGGCCAGAAATAACCCGTACGGAGTATTTTGTGGGCCAAAGACCTGCCGCCCGAATGATTGCCACAAATTCCCTCATGGATTTCTTGCATCACATAGGTTGCTTGGGTTGAGTTGAGGCATCGCAGATATGGTCGGGAAAAACCTCGTTTGTACAAGACGCCATTGACCAGGACGTAGTTAGACGACCGAGCCCTGACCTTGGCAGCCTGCTGTTGGTCATTTGGGAGTTCCCCTGTTGTCAAAAATAGGGTGATGTCGGATGCCCAGGGGATGGGTTCATTTTGGAGGAACTGCACTTCGTGCGGGTCGGGTGAAATAGCCGGGTGAGATAGGTATTCGAGGCGGACTCCATGGCTGAGGTCGGACTGATCTGCAGAGGCCAACTGAGCCATCTCATCAGCTTTGGAGTTTTCCGTCCGAGGTATGTGCTTGATCTGGAAAGTATTGAAGAGGCGAACAAGAGGGAGTGCCATGTCCCTGTAGGCCCGCATTGTGCCGTCCTTGGCATCGAATTCCTCAGTAATCTGACCGACGACGAGCTGTGAGTCACTGAACACTCGGATGTGGCTGACACCAATGTCCTTGGCCAGACAGAGTCCTGCTATCAATGCTTCATATTCGGCCTCATTGTTGCTGGCCTCAAACAAAAGGCGGAGAGCACATTTGAAGTAACCACCCTTCGGGGAGGTGAGGATGAGGCCAGCCCCACTACCTTCCCTCCGGGATGACCCGTCGACGTTGAGAGTCCAAGAATGGGGGTCTTCTGGGTCAGCAGGGGTCGGTGGGGGCGGAGAGGTAGTGGTTGGGGTAGGGTTGGTGAATTCCAGGATAAAGTCGGCGATGGCCTGTCCCTTGATTGCTGTGCGAGGACGGTAGGAGATGTCAAACTGGCTGAGTTCCACTGACCACTGCATAAGTCGGCCAGAAAGCTCTGGTTGCTGCATGACCTTCTTCAGGGGTTGGTCGGTGAGGACCACTATAGAATGGGCCTGGAAGTAAGGACGAAGTCGTCTGGAGGCGATGACCAAGGCCAAGGACAACTTTTCTAACAATGGGTAATTCTGCTCTGCTCCTCTGAGAGCTCGACTGATGTAGTAAACCGGCCGCTGGACCGAGCCGTCTTCCCTGATAAGAGCTGCACTGACGGCGGTGTTCAATACTGCTAAGTAGAGGAAGAGGGGCTCGCCCGTGATTGCTTGTGAAAGAAGGGGGGGATTAGCCATACATTGCTTTAACTGCTGAAAAGCCTCCTCGGATTCAGTTGTCCATTCAAAAGTCTGCCGAAGGACTTTGAAGAATGGTAGGCACTTATCTGTGGCGCGGGAAATGAAGCGGTTGAGAGCTGCCACTCTGCCAGTGAGTCTTTGAACTTCTTTGACAGTTTTGGGTGACTGCATCTCAATCAAGGCCTTGATCTTCTCAGGGTTGGCTTCGATGCCGCGCTGACTAACCATAAAACCCAAGAACTTTCCAGATCCTACGCCGAAGGCGCACTTCTCGGGGTTGAGCTTCATCTGATACTTGCGAAGGGTGGCAAAGGTCTCCCGGAGGTCGGTCAGATGGTCAGTGGAGAGTTTGCTCTTGACTAGCATGTCGTCCACATACACTTCCATGTTCCGACCGATCTGATCTTGGAAAACAGCATTGACTAACCGTTGATAGGTGGCCCCAGCATTCTTTAGTCCGAACGGCATTACACAGTAGTGGTAGGTACCTCGGTCGGTAATGAAGGATGTGTGTTCCCGATCGGATGGGTGCATCATGATTTGGTTGTACCCAGAGAACGCGTCCATGAAGCTGAGCATTTGGTGACCGGCCGTGGCATCGACCAGCAGATCTATGCGGGGGAGTGGATAGCTGTCTTTGGGGCAAGCTCGGTTCAGGTCAGAGTAATCGACGCAGAGTCGCCACTTGCCATTGTTCTTGCGGACCAGAACCACATTGGACAGCCACTTAGGATAGTCCACATTTCGGATGAACTGAGCCTCAAGGAGTTTATCAACTTCTGCGGCTATGAGATTATTGCGCTCTGGGTGGAAAATACGCTGCTTTTGCTTGTAAGGTCGGAAATGAGGTTCGATGCTGAGGCGGTGGGTTATGAAGGCGGGGTCAATGCCTGGCATGTCTGAATGGGTCCAAGCAAAGACGTCATTGTGCTCGGTCAAAAGGGTAGTAAGTTCGGATTTCGCTTGGGGGGGATAGTTGGCTGCCGATCTTAGCAGTTTTCAAAGGGTTGGTGGGGTCAATAGGGACCTCAACGAGCTCCTCCACTGGTTCTCCCCTGACCAGCTCGTCCTCATCCCGGGCGTCAAGTCCTTCGATGATCAGTGCCTCCTTCAGCTTGACTTCTTTAAGGGAAGCAACATAACATTCCCTGGCCACGGTCTGTTCTCCTCTGACTGTTCCGACCCCGAGGTCGGTGGGAAACTTGAGGGCAAGATGATAGGTGGATGTGATGGCTTGGAAAGCGTTTAGGGCGGTGCGGCCAAGGATGATGTTGTAGGCAGATGGGCAGTCGACCACAAGGAAGGTGAGCAACTTCGTTGTCTGCCGCGGGTATTCGCCGATGGTGATGGGAAGGTCAATGGAACCGATGGAGGTCACACGGTCGCCAGTGAATCCGACCAGGGGGGTTTGGAGTGGAGACAAGCTTTCTTCTCCAATCTTGAGCTGGCGGAAGCAGTTGAGGAAGATGATGTCTGAAGAGCTGCCATTGTCGATGAGAACTCGTCTGACCTTATAGTTGGAGAGGATGGCGGAAACGACAAGAGGATCATCATGAGGATAACGGATGCCTGTACAGTCGGCGTCCGTGAAGGTGATGGGCTCTGTCCACTGCTTGGGCTGTTTGGGGGGTCGGTCTACTGTGGTGACTGCCTTGTCTGAGCCCTGCCGTATTTTTCTAAGTTCTGCCCTCTGAGCTGAGCGAGATGGTCCCCCACAAGCAAAGCCACCTGAAATAACTCTAATTTCACCAACTGGTGGAGGTGGATTACCTTGTGGCCGAGGTTGCTGAGGGGGTCGGTCATGGCCCTGATTTGGTTGGGCTGGCTGCCGCGGTGGTGTACGTCGGCGATTGTCTCTGTGGGGTTCGGTTCTTTGCCTTTGCTGAGGGCGGGTGTCTGTGAACCGGCTTAGACGCCCCTGGCGAATGAGGGTCTCCACCTGATCTTTGAGGTTGATGCAGTCGTCAGTATTATGGCCATGGTCCTGGTGGAAACGGCAATATTTGGACTGGTCTTTTCGGTTGGAAGGGTTCCGTGGAGGGGGAGGCCATTTGAGGGGGTAGTCCCGTTGAATCTGGTTGAGGACATGTTCCATGGGAGAATTGAGGTGTATACCGCTCGAACCGGCGGGCGGTCGGATTGGTGCCGACCGGTCTGTACGAGGGGTCGGTCGGTATAGCAGGGGTGTTTGGCTATGATACTGGGCGTTTCTGGGGTTCTGGGTCCTTTCTCTTTTCTCTGGGGGTCGGGTTTTTAGCTGTCGGATCCTGCCGAGCGGCTAGTGAATCTTCGGCATTCATGTATTTTTGGGCTTTGGAGAGTAGGGCTGCCATTGAGGTGGGGGGGTTTTTAGAGAGAAAAGGAAATCAGATGACCGCAGACCGGCCATGAAAGCTGTGAGGATGACCTTGTCGTCATTTTCTGCGACTTGCAGGGCTTCGGTGTTGAAGCGAGTAACGAAGCTGCGCAGTGATTCCCCCTCGGTCTGACGAATGTTGAGAAGTTGGGTTGCCGGGCGTCGCTGGCGCTGGGCTCCGATAAAGTGGCTCAGAAAGGAGTCACTGAGATGTTGAAAGGTGGAGACAGAGTCTGGTGGTAACTGGCTGAACCACAGCCGAGCTGACCCCTTCAGTGTCACGGGAAAAGCTCGGCACATGATCTCGTTTGGGAAGGAATGGAGAATCATGAGGGTGTGGTAGGTCTCCAGATGGTCGACTGGGTCTGTCGTACCGTCGAAGGAGTCGATGAAGGGCATTTTGAACTTGGGGGCAGAGGTTTATCTCGGATGGAGGCAACAAACGGTGAGGTGGCCGTAGTGGAGGGCTTATGCTGGATGTCTTGCATAACCCCTTGGAGCTGGAGTTTCATGGCGCGGAGTTCAGCGTCCCAAAGGGGAATGTTGTCACCACCAGAGGGAGACAGGTGTTGGATGCTGCTGGCCTCTCCCTCTGGGGCTGGTGCTATGATCGATGGGTGCGGGGGTGGAGGTGGTGGATTTATATGGGTGAGGAGGTTGCAAACTTCCCAAATTAGGTGGATTGGGTTGTGGGGCAGTATGGCCCGGAGTTCGTTCTGGGTTGGGTAGAATATCTGGAGTGGTGGTGGAGGAATGGGGAGGGTTCCTTGGAGTAAGGCGTTTATCAGGGCCTGGTTTTGCTCGGCCATACGGTTAATGCTGTTGGTAAGCTCGGTGAAATACTGTGGTGGGTTGTTTGGATTGGGAGGGTCGGTTTGATGGTCGGCAGCATTAGGGTGGGAAGCCATGGATCTAGTCGTGACCATACACTTGACGGGTGAGATGTAGAGGTTACTGGAACAGGGTCTCCGGCGGCAATGAACACAACTGGCGCACGGATCAACTAGTTCCCACAGACGGCGCCAACTGATGATACAGTTCGTTCCCTGTGGATGGACTGGACCGATCCAAGCTCCTCGAGCTCACGTCCGAATGGCGAAGCCCACCAGATGACCTGCAAATAAGTTCAATGGGGAACGGGGTAGTCCCCCAGCGAACCCTCCGACGAGCAAGTTAGCAGGTAGTAAGAGAAAATGGGGTATGTAGAGAGAGATTGGAGATAGAGAAGCTTAACCTTCTTCTTGTCTTCCATGCTTGCTTATATCCTTTGGTAATCATTTCACTGTCCCTTCCGACGTGCCCCTCACGCCGAAAGTCTGTGTTGTAGCTTGTCTTGTACAGGGTAAGGTGCGCTGTTCCGACGGGGAGGTGTTGTCGTAATAAATGCTGTGATGGGCTACATTAATGGTGATGTATTGTAGCAATAACTTTGCAGATCTTTGTCTGCTGACGTGGCCTGTTCTGCACCTGCCCTGTGTCTGACTGCCATTGGTCCTTCATGCCCAGTTGGCCTCCAGCTGTCATGGGCTTTACCACCCGGGTTATGCAATGGGATTCAAATGGTAGGCTCAGGTCTGTTCACTGTGGGCTGTGGCCTTCATGGGCCTATCCATGTCAAAAACTACAAGAATTTCTAACATTTTAATTAAGAGTTGTTAATTTTGTTTTGAAAAATTGATTGACATTATTAGATACATATATATTGCATTAATTGTTGCTAAACAAGTGTTACTAGAGCATTTGTTAGCATGACCAATTCATCAATAAAGTTCATTTTCTTTGTTTATAAAAAAAAAATGAAAAAAAAAAAAATTTGGCAGACAGATGATGGAATGGAGATTCACTTAGGAAATTAGCAATAGCAATCATTCCAAATAGGTTGTACCTTATTGGGATTTTCCAATAGTCTATAAAATGATATCAAAATGATTAAGTTACTTGGCTTTCAATGTATAATAAACTTGTTAATTAAGTTAATTGAAAATCAAGGGTGATTAGAAGGAGCGATAAATATCTTTTAGTGTTGGTAAAAAAGAAAATTGGCAATGTTTTTGCTATAGGAAAGCCTTAGAAAACTTGGATTAAATTTAAGACTGCCTACTATCAAAATTGTAATAATGGGTAATGGTTATGGAAAAGTTTCCTAGGTTATATAAAAGATAAAAGAAAAATTCTAAGATTTGAAGATGAATAAATGTGAGATTTGGCTGGAATTGCAAAAGGGCAAGTTTCAGAATTTTCATAACAGTAGTTGATGAAAAGTCTAGACAAAATCCAATTAGTGTTAAATGGTTCAATTGAAACCTAGTAGGAGGACAAGGTTAGGTATGATTTATGTTTGAAAAGTTGACTTCTTTATGTTCGGTGGTAAATTTATCTTTTACAAAAATGCGTCATATTAAGTATATTTGCATAGGAATATGAAATGGTTATCTTGGGGTGTGACCTAGAATCTTCTATGCAGTCCTATATAAGGTACATGGTAATGTGATTATTATAAGCTAAGAGAGGAAAGATTAGTAACATAGAAAATATTTTGATTGTGCTCCAAGCCTATATTGAAAGAGTCTTCTACTGCTCCTATAGTTGTACATCTCCATACATATTTGCATCATTTACCATACATTTTTGTTTTTTATCTTCTGCCACCCCTAACAAATTTGGTATCAAAGCCAATATACAAGTCAAGATTACTTTCTGAACACCCCTAAAAAAAGTCAAGATTACTTTCTGAACACCCTCCAATTTTTTGAAACCTCCCAAATGTCTTGCCGAAACCATTTTTTAAAACAAGTCAAAAAATGTATCCATGATCCAAAATCAAATTCTTGGAGGCTAGTAAGTGTTATCCATTGATCGAAGAAGCAAAGCTAGGAGGCAAGAAACAAATCAGGAAACAAATCGGCTATCTCAGTGTCTTGTTTGGAACTTTTCATATCATAGTCAAACCATAGTGACCGTGTACGTAACCTTAGTTTTTTGTGAATCACATAAATCTCGTGTTCTTGTGTATGTGGTTTACAATTCTTGTTTGTTGTTATTATATGTTAATGTCTCACCAATCCTGATTAAGTGTTTCTTAATTTTTAACAATAAATTCCTCATCGTCTTTCCTACTAGTTACCCCAGTAGGATTGCAAAATATCACTCAAACCGACAAAAGGTCTACACAAATTTTCTATAATTCGATTTTAAGGCTACATGATTCTTTTAATTCTGCTAAGGTTATGACTAAGGAACTATGTACTATTTTACTAAATAGAATGTTCCAAACATAACAAAGACTATATAAGACTAAAAACAACATTTGACATGTAATACAACTTGTGAGCAACTACTATAGTTATGTAGTAAAGTTTAAAATTATCATAGTACTGTTAGCTTTTGATAGGAATTTTCTGAAGGTTCAAATATTATTTTTTATTGTATTGATTTACTTTGGCAGTAGGTTTACAACAATTTATATAGAGTGTCATAAATAAGATACATGAACAAAGAATCACAAACCTAAACAACCTTCAAAGAACTAGGTACATGAATAGAATCTAGATAATGTATCTAATATTATGTATCTAACATTAGAGACATGAATACAAAGAATGCAATGTATCCAAAGTATCTAATGCATGGCATTAATTTTACAATCCCCCTTAATGCCATATTGTTGACACTCAAAACTTCTTCCTTGGTACAACTTTGGTGAAGATGTCCATAACTTAATCTTCGGTCTTGCTTTGTTCTTTCGAATAGAGCCATATCCGAGTTGAACTTTGTTTTGAAAATCCACTTCACACAAATTATTTCTTTTTATTCCCGTTTCTCCACTAACTCCCAAGTCTTGTTCTTCTCAATTACATGAATTTCATCTTCCACCGCTTTCTTCCATGCTTCATCTTTAATGGCCTCTTCAAAGTTCTCAAGTTCAATAATGCATAAATTGCATCTTGCATACACATCATTTACATTCCTCATTCTTCTTGGAGTTGAGCTTTGAGATGAAGAACTTGAACTCAAAGTTGGAGAAGATTTTGAAATAGCAATGGGTGACAATCTTTGTGGAGATCCAAATGCTTCAACATCTTCAATTTGTTGACTTTTTGAATTTTCATTGAAAATAATGCCTTGATTTTGAACTGTCTTTTATTTCCAATCAAAAGATGCATTCTCACCAAAGAGAACATCTCTAGAAATAGTCACTTTCTTCTTGTCCAAACTATATAGTCTATAGCCTTTAGATTTTGAGCTATAACCCATAAAGATGCATTTTTTACTAGTGTCATCAAATTTATGCCTCGCTTCTTTTGGGATATGAGCATAACAAATGCAACCAAACACCTTCAAGTGATTCACCGATGGCTTCATTCCACTCCAAGCCTCAAATGGAGTTTAGTTTTCAAGAGCTTTTGTAGGACATCTATTTATCAAGGAAACCGCCGTATACACAGCCTCAGCCCCAAAAAGTTTTGGGTATATCCTTTTCATATAGCATAGATTTGGACATCTCCACTATGGTTTTATTCTTCCTTTCTACCACTCTATTTTGTTGTGGAGTGTACCCAACGGGAAGTTGCCTTTTCATGTCAATATCCTCACAAAATTTCATAAATTCATTTGAGTTGTATTCTCTGCCTCACTTTTCAAAACTTTCATTAACTACTTTGCCTTTACACAAGACTTTGAATTTTTTTAAGATAGAGAAAACTTCACTCTTGTCTCATAAAATACACCCAAGTTATTTTAGTAAATGATAAGGTACTTGTTACCTCCATAAGTTGGTGTATCCATCGGCCAAAACAACATCCGTATGAACAACTCTAGGAAGCATGGATACAGATACGGATACAGGATACAAGTACGATACGATATGGATATGACGATACGGCAAAACTTAAAAAAGAATGATGCAGGTATGGTGATGATATGTTTGTAAAAAAAAAAATATAAAATAATTTTTAGTATGTAGTATTTATAAAATAAAACATAATGCAAGAGTACATTCATAAAATATTTAGTACTAAATTCCTTACTATCAAAAAGAGAATTTTATTTTCATCAAAGAGCAATCAATTAATAACCAGGCATATTGACAAAGAATTAACAACAAACAATAACAGAGGATTCGATCAAATATTCAAAGAAATTTAAAAAACAACAATAAGCTAACAAAATTAAGCAATAATAACAATAGCACTAAGTCATAATATCTAAAATTTAAAAATAAAATAAAACGACAATAGAAAGAAATTAAAAAATAGAAACAATGTGATTTTTTTAACACGTGAGTAAGTAGCCCTTATAGCAAAGCTAACAAGGTAGAAATTGGTTTATCACGAGGGAATAAATAATGACAATATAAGCCCCATAGAATATGAAGAGACATAGAAAGAGAGGAAGAAACAAGGAGAGAGCATTGACCTTTGAAAAAATATAAATATAAAATAAGAAAAAAATTGAAAAAAAAAATTAGATACTCATTTGGCGTGTTAAAATATAAAATATAAAAAAATAAGAAAAAAATTAATTTGGATCCTTATTTGGCATATCCCTTGTGTATCCCTCACGGATCCTATTGTATCTCTCAAGTATCCTTTGTGTATCTCTCCTATATCCAAAATTTTAAAAAATAAATCGGATACTTATTTGCCATATCCAATATGTATCGTGCCATATCGAACTTGTATCTATATCTGATAAATATCTGATACTCATACAACACATTTTTTGGAGTATATGTGCTTCATAGGAACAAGGTCTATTGGTTCTTTTGCTCTCCATGCTTTCTTCTTTGGAAATGACTCCCAGTGATACTTTCCAAGAGCACAACCTTCACAAACTTGTTGCACTTCTAAAATAGGCGGCAACGCAAAAACGATATTCTTTTGTTGTAGATTCTTTAAGCTTTGAAAATTCAAGTGCCCAAATCTTCTATGCCAAAACCATGAATTATCAACCACATCCACTACAACATTTTCTTAGTTTAGTGACATTTGAAAGTGCCACAAAACATTCTTCTAATGACATTTTTTGGTCTTGTGGCATTTTGAACAAGTGCCACTTCTATCGGTGCCACGGTAGATACGAGTGCCACGATAGATACTTGCAAGTGCCACTACACCATCATGGCTAAAAACTTTCAATGACATTTTAATGTCATGGTAGATATTATTTGTAGCACTATCAAGCGCCATTAAAAAAGAGTTAGTGACACTTATAAGTGTCATTACACCATCAAGACTAAAACCTTTCAGTGACACTTTAATGTCACGGTGGGCACTATTCGTGACGCTATCAAGTGCCATTCGTGACGATAATTCGTTGTAGAACAATTTGATCTGCTCTTGCAGAGACTCGAACCGCCAACCTCCCGCACCATAAACCTTATACACCACACTCTTCCCACTACACCTCTATAGCACCATATGATTATATATGCAGCATATATTATTTATATAGTACATACATCTATATTAATATAAAAGTATATGTATAAACATAATTATTTTGTTGAACATAATTTATGTAAAATAAACTATTTACTAGTAAAATAAAAAAAGACCACTTTTGGCACTAAAAATATTTTTTGGTCGCCAATTCTATACTTTTGGCTACTAATTGTTTTTTAGTTGCTAAAAAACTTAACTTTTGCCGACCAAAATCGGATTTGATCATCGAAGATGCACTTTCAGCTACCAAAATTTTGGTCGCCAAAAAATTTAATTCCCGCCTTAGGATTTTAGTTCTCCCGTGCTAAAAATAACCACTTTTGGCGACTAAACTTATTTTTTAGTTGCCAATTATAGACTTTTGGCGACTAAAATTTTTTTAGTCACCAAAAAGCTTTACTTTGGGCTACTAAAATTTTTTTTGTCACTAAAACCCATATAATCAGCGACCAAACTTAGTTTTGGTCGCCAATTGTAGACTTTTGGCTACTAAAATTGTTTAGTCGCCAAAAAACTTTACTTTTGGCTACTAATGCTGTTTTGGTTGCTGAAAGCTATACTTTCAGCGACTAAATTTTTTTTGGTCAGGAAATTTAGTCGCCGAATATGTTTTTTCCTGAGTGTATATTGAGTTTAATTTATTTATTTTTAATCATTTACTGCATTGTAAAAATTTTAAAAATATATTGGCATTTTTTGTTTTTTCAAAAATGCCATTACAAGCTTGGAAAGTTTTTGACTTAGTGGCATTTCTCAAAATGCTATAAAATATTTGTTTATGAAACTTTTCACCTAAGTGCCATAAAAAATAATTTGCACCTACCTAGTGTCCTGACATTTTTTAAAAAATGCCATTGCTACTAAAGTTTAGTGGCATTTGTTGGTAAATGTCACGAACATAATTTTTTGTGTCATTATTTTATAAAATGTCATAAAATTGATGTGACATTTCTTTATTAAAATGCCACTAGAGCCTTATATGTTTGTGGCATTTATTTAAATGTGTCACCAAATATTATTTTTGTGGCATTTTCTAAAAACATGCCACTAGTATAGTGTCACTAAAGTGTGTTTTTGTTATAGTTTTGTGACACTTGTTCATTGAAATGTCACTAGAGCCTTTTATGTTTGTCGTTTTGTGGCATTTTTAAAAAACGTGCCACTAAATATCATTTTTGTGGCATTTTCTAAAAATATGCCACTAGTGTAGTGCCACTAAAGTATATTTTTGTTGTAGTTTTGTGACACTTGTTCATTGCAATGTCACTAGAGCCTTTTATGTTTGTCGTTTTGTGACATTTTTCAAAAACGTGCCACTAAATATCATTTTTTGTGGCATTTTCTAAAAATATGCCACTAGCGTAGTGCCACTAAAGTATGTTTTTGTTGTAGTGATCCATCTTCAAGGCCACATTTTTGTTATATCGAAAATGAGAGGAAAATTTCTATTCTTCTCCATCTTAATTTTTGTAACAACTTGACTTCTTCTCCATTTTTCATAAATCTTGCAAGAGTCTTCTTTAAAATGAACAAAGTACCCATGCTCCATAAGTTATTTAACACTTATCAAATTTGCTCCAAATTTGGAACTAGGAAAACATCGGAGATGTATTTGGTACCCATCTTGGTCTCTACGGCAATAGTACCATTTCTTTTTGTTTGGACTAAGCCGTCATTCTCCATTTTTACTTGAGAATTGAAGGAAGCATCCATCTTCACAAAAATGCTCTCATCTATGGTCATGTGATTACTACATCCACACTATCAAGAAACCATGCATCATTCTTTTGTTCCAATGCCGAATGACAAGCATAGAACATGTGGCCTTCACTTTCTTGCTCCTCAAAGAAATTGGCTTGTTGATTGGTCTTTATTTGGCAATCCTTTTTGACATGCCCAAATTTGTTGCAATTGAAACATTGTGGCTTTCTTCGAAACCAACAATCTTTATCAACATGACTGTTTCAGTTACAAATTCCACACTTTTGTGAGTGGACTCTTCATTTTCCCTTCTTTGAGAATTATACCTTCCTCTTGTATTTCTTCCTCTTCCTCTTTCTCTTCCTTGGAAATTAGAAGTACCAACATTGAGCTTGGATTGAAAAGCACTTTCAATTGACTTTTTAAATTGGTTACTCAACCTTTGCTCAAATGTTTTAATTGAACCCATTAATTCTTCAATACTCAAATTAGTAAAATCTTTAGTTTCCTCAATGACAACAATAACAGGATTATATTTTTTCAACAAATTTATCAAAATTTTCTCAACAACTCTTTGATTAGAAATATCATCCCTATAAATTTTCATTTGATTCACAAATATCATAACTCTAGAAAAGAAATCTTTCAACAATTCCATATCTCTTATCTTTAAATTTTTAAAATCTCTTTGTAATTATTGAAGTTTGATGGTTCTTACCTTCAAGTTGCCTCTATACTCTTTTTGAAGAATATCCCATGCCTCTTTTGCTTTTGTAGAATTGATAATCCTTGAAAAGATTGCTTTCGAAACTCCTTGTTGAATCAATAAGAGAGCCTTTGAATCCTTCTTCCTTTTTTTTTTTTTGATCAGCAAATGTTAGTTGTTAATTATTAAATTAGCACCTATGGGAGAAAATCTCCCCACTCTCAGCAAAGCACCTAAGTGCTTGCACTCCTTTAATTCAACCCCTCTAAGGGGAATTGAACCTATAACCTCCTTCGGACTAAGTCCTAAGTCCTAAGGAAGGCATGGTGGCCAACTAGGCTAGACCTAGTTAGTTTGAATCGTTCTTCCTTTGTTCTTTCAGCTGTCCCTTTTGAGCATTTGTCAAAGCTCCTCATCTTTGGGTTCATCAAATCCATTTTCAACTAGATCCAAAGATCCATGTAAATAAAAAATAGTTCTCATTTTCAAAGACCAAAAATCAAAGTTTTCACCATCAAAGGCAGGAATAGGCACATTTTGGTTGTTGGAATTCGCCATGGTAGTTGTCCTTTTTCGGGATTGTTTTCCTGTATCCGATCTCTACACCTAGCTTGTTCTTGACCCAACCAAGCTCTAATACCACTTTTGTTAGCTTTTGATAGGAATTTTCTCGAGGAGGAATTATTATTTTTTATTGTATTGATCTTGTATTGAGAGGGTCATAAATAAGATACATGAACAAGAACCATGAACCTAAACAACCTTAAAAAACTTGGTACATGAATATAATCTAGGCAATGTATCCAATATTATATATCTAACATTTGATACATGAATACAAATAATGCAATGTATCAAAAGTATCCAATGTATGGCATTAATTTTAACAAGTACAACTAAGTAATAAAAACTACTTAATATGCCCAACACCATTATACCTTATGAAATACAAAAAAATAAGATATTAAAGTCAAATTAACCATAAACATGATTATATAAAGCTATTGGCATACTCCGTATAAAGTTCTAGATTTGTCTGTTTTTTTCTTGGCTTGATTTAAAGCAAATTAGTTTAATTGTTGCTAAACAGGACTAAAATAATGAAGAATCATCAACTTTTATTATCTGTCATTATTTCTAGTTACTAATGAAAAATCTAGAAATCCCCTAGATGTTGATTTGTGATTATGTATCAATTTTATGCAGTAAACAACAATTCCAATCAAACAATCAAGACAAAATGACATAACGATTTTACGTGGAAAAACCACAATTGGACACCTCCAATTGTGATAAAAAAACCACGGGCAACAACCACAAAACAATCCGCTAAGAAGATATAAAGGAATTACATAGGTATACTCTCAATTACCTAGCGAATCCATGCCCGAATTGAACCAACCCCTATGTGCCTCTTCCAACCCCGTCTTCACCTCAGAATTGTCTTGACGATGAGCCACTCCAGAATCCACCAAAGCTTCAGCCTCGAATTCTTCGGAATCCACCGAAGAACAACTTTCTCTTTTGTGTAGAACAAACAAATAATCCTTTGATGTATACTCTTTAAACCATGAGTTGAATACTCAATCAAAACATCAAAGAAAACTAGCAAAATATCCCTAGATATAAACCTTAATATCCAAGAAGAAGATTTGGAGGAGTAATCCTAAAATTTGACAGAAACACGTACTTATAGAAATCTGGGACTGCGAAGCTCGCTCGAGCAAGGAACCAAAAACGCGTGTTTTCTATAAGTGGCTTCGCTCGAGCCATGCACCTTTCGCTTGAGCGTACGTTTATCTCTTTCAGGTTTTTACACAGACGCAGCCTTCGCTCGAGCGAGAACTCCTTCGCTCGAGCAAGCAAGAGCGAATAGGCACTTTGAATGCAATTTTGCATTTTGCTTCGGGGGCGCTGCCCCTCGACCCCGCCGTGGCGCTACCCCGGACCCACCAAGGGGCGCTGCCCCCTGGACCCTCGCGAGCTGACCGGGCAGCTCGATCCCCGTCATAATCAGCGAAGTGACAATCTTGAAAGTATTAACATCACAAACTTCTCTGCAAGGCACAATTCGGATTGGATTCACATATAAACACTCATAGCCTCACTGAAATAAAAAGTGCGAAAATAAGTACAACTGAAAGGAGTTTTGTTAAACGGGATTGCCAAGAATAAAAACTTAACAACTAACTTTAGTGTCACCTTATTTTGTAACGTGCTTTAGAAACTTTGATAATTTCTTTTAATGATCCATGAAAGTCCAGTTTATAACTCTTCCTTGGTTAAAAGGCCAGCATGTAAAATTAGTTGTCAAATTCTTCACTGTATTATCTTTCCATTTCTGTTTTTGCGGATTGTCTTCAAATTTTTATTTAGGAAATATAACAGAGACTTTGTGTTGTGAGGTACCTGAATTTTTACTATACACTTAAATTTACTGTAAGGGGTTTTTTAAGGAGGTGGGAATTCCAAGTGCAACAGGCTTGGCCTGAAGTTTTTGCAATATTTATTGTTATTGTGTTTTTCAGCTAGGGTTTAGTGTGAGATTGTGACAGCACTGTAGAGTGATAGAAGTGAGATTCAAATTTCTGTAATCTTTATTATGCATAGTGGATTTGATCTCCTCGCCTTTGTAGACTTAGACACATTGCCAAACCACATATATCTTGTATCTAGTGTAATTATTTGTTTCTGTTTATTGTTTTTTAATTGGAACCGTTTATTTTTTTGCATAACACTTTGAATAGCATGACAAATTTGATTGAAGAAACATTCTCAAATTCATAAAAACTGAGTAATTCAATGACTTGGTTATTGGCATTATGCTGCATTGGCCATTTCTTTAACGTGAAATTCATCAAAAAATATATATATATATATTATTTTCATCTTTATTATCATCCTTATGGTTTTGACTCTTTTGAGTTAATTCTTTTTGTTATTTGATAATTGAGGGTAAAAAGGGACAATGGAGTGACTTCATTCGTGGTGTGTTCAATTTCAAAATTACTCAGCATGCAGGAGACGATACAGCGCTATCAGAGGCATACAAAAGATGTTCAAACTGACAACTCATCAGTGGAAGAAAACATGCAGGTTATACCCCCCTCTCTCTCTCTCTCTCTCTGTGATTATACTAACTTCCTCTTCACAATTGTCGACAATTTTAGATAATTAACTGGAATAATTTTATTTATTTATTCATCTATTTTTACTTCATGTAACTTCAGTACTTATATTAAGACACATATATATAGCTTAATTTTGTCGCTCCATATTTATCAAATCACATGGCTGATGTCGTTATATTAAGGCATTTTTGCTGCCTTCACTGAGGAAAGCTGATTTTATGTTGGAAAAAATAATCGACAATCTTCTAAAAGTTTTATGGTACATTTAGATGTTAGTAAAATGCATGAAAGTAGTTAATAAAATTGCATACGAATATGAAAAGTTCTTTTAAGAGTGATTCTGAAATATATATCTAGAATGTCATATGAAGCAAGAGTTATTCTGATTTCTCAAAGGAGCTCTGCTCGGTTTCTATAGCCACATATCTCCATTGATTCTTATGTGCGCCAACTTTTTTTTTATGTTACGCTTCCACTGTCCAACAATTTGTTTTGTAGCTAACAAATGTTTTCATGTTGTGTTTGTTCGTTTGTTCTTTCCTCCCTTTGGTAGAGCATTATTAATGAAGCAACTCTCTCTCTCTCCTTTTTGTCCATCCTCTTGTGGGAACCAATTAATCTTCTTTTTTTCTTTTTACCGGAAGATGAAACCTTATGTTAACTATTAAAACCTTACTAACTTAATTTTCTGGCAATTATTGATTCGGACTGGCAGCATTTGAAGCACGAGGCAGCAGACATGGCAAAGCAGATAGAGCTTCTTGAAGTTGTGAAAAGGTTGGATGGAAGGCCTAGCTAGTTCGAATTTGTTTGGCACACTAAACATATAAACTTTTTTTTATTTTTTTATTTTTAATTTGAAGCATTTCTAAACTCTGAAATTGGAAAATATGTATTAGGAAACTCTTGGGAGAGGATCTGGGGTCATGCACCATGGAAGAACTGCAGCAAATTGAACAACAGTTGGAGCGGAGTGTAAGCAGAGTCCGGGCTAAAAAGGTTGTTATTATTATGTAGTACAAAATGTAATATTATTTCCTAAAATTTTGTAATTACTTGGAAGTCTAATTTCTTTGATTATTGTCTGTGCTTCAGATGGAGGCTTTCATGGAACAGATTGATCAACTTAAGGAAAAGGTAAACTATTAAAATTTGTGATATTAGGTTGAGTGTAGCACGTTTTTCCACTAAAGTCATTTTTTACAACTGCTTCAAAATTTTGAAATAGCTATGTCAGACACTTGATACCTTTGTATGAGCTGATTATGTGTCCGATGACATTTCTAGTCGGATATGCACCCAACAAATATGCATAAATAGTCAAGTTACTAAATTCCATAAGACTTCCATTTTATGGATAACATGCTCTATATTAGTTTGTAAATACCATTTACCCTAAAAATATAAAATAATTATTTAAAAATTTGACTTTAGTTTGTAAATACCATTTTACTTAAATTATCTCACTAATTGCTGATGGTGTATGTCTTTTGGCTTCAATTTAATTTAGGAGAAAGTCCTAACAGCTGAAAATGCAAAGCTCTGTGAGAAGGTGATTCTCTCTTTCCCCCTTTTGGGCTTTATTTCTATTGTTGTTACCTTTATTATTATTTTTTAAAATATTTCTTGAGTTTTTTTTTTTAGTTTAATGCTAAATATGATCTTTATTATTTTGTGATTACCCAAATTTTGATTGTTTGTTGTTTGTACTTTACATGCAATGCGATGTGATTTAATTATACGATATGTTTATTTTTATATTGTAATATATCTTCTAGGATTATTATGCGAATTGGTTTGCTTTATAATTTGGGGTTTTACTATATTCCAAGGTTGTGATCATATGGTATGGCAAAACCACTAACACATTTTTTAGAGTCGCATTTAAATATAAGAAAATGTTTTTTGAAGTTTTTGACAAAACAAATTAAGTGTAAATTTTGCAACCGCATCAGTCTTATAGACATGTATATATTTTTTCTAGTATGGCTTATTACCGCGACAAGAATCAAACGAAGAGAGAGAAGTTGTGCCATACACAGAAAACAGTGAGATTTCAGACATAGAGACTGATCTGTTTATCGGACCCCCAGAAGGGAGAATCAAGCGTGCTTCGCCTCAGAAGTAAACAGCAACTTGCAATTGTGCAGCATACATATATCTACATATTTATGATCATAGTCATTTCCGTATATTTTGTATGTCTAACTGTAAAATTGTTGCTGCCACTTAAGTATTTTGGCCTTGCTCAAGCAATAATGTGCTTTATATTGAGTGCAGCATTTAGCTCATTGCAACTTTAATCTATCTATCTATGTATCTATGTCATTGGATATGTCATTGGATATGCTGCCACTATGCTTCCTCAATAATCTTTTTTTTTATTTTATTTTTTTTGTTTTTTTTGTGGGAAGCACGCAAAAATATGTTGTAAATGGAATATATAGGTAAATTGCAACTAAATTTGGTGGTTCATAGTTATATATATACAAGACAGCCACTAAATCATGGTTGATGGCATGGAAGAGACTTGATCGGGGTAGAATGTTTGAATTCTATTGTTTGTGTCTTCGTTTTCTGTGTTTCTATAAAATATATAAGCTATTTCAATATATTAGCTATTTGATACATAAATGTACTTTCAAGGATCTGAATACAGAGACAGGCTTCTTCCAATAGATTTCTTCATTTGCTTTTATTTCCCGAGGGAACAACAGCCAATGGAAAACTTCTCATTTCTTTCCAACTTGGTGCATTTATCCCTGGATATCCTGTCCAGCCAGTGATTGTTCGCTATCCCCATGTACACTTCGACCAATCCTGGTAGGAGTTTTTTTTACTTGAATCCAATTTGGTTTAATCTTTTGAAATATCTTACCAAACTGCTTTGTATGGCCTGCCATTTTGTGTAGGGGAAATGTTACTTTGGCGATGCTCATGTTTAGAATATTCACGCAGTTTCACAATTTCATGGAGGTATACTGTAGCTGAAGGAGTCCCCCATTGCCTCTGTGGCTGAGTGATTAATTTATTTATTTTTCTGTAGTTGCATATTCTGAAAATGTAGTTTAGCGTGTATTTGTTTTCTTGTTAGATTTCTGTATAATAAGGTCTGAGGTGGCAAATCATTTATAGTAATGTCCCAATTTGCCATATTTTTTTTGAAAATTAGTGAGCATATGAAATTTATAAAGCAAAAAAAAAAAAAAAAAAAAAAGACACGAAAAAGTGCCCATATGATTCTCTTCGTGTTTTTCCTCATATTTCTTTGTCATGTTAATAATTTTTATATATATATTTTTTTTTTGGTAAGTGAGGAAATATTATTAATAAAGATTTAGAGAGGCACCAAGGGAGTGCAACCTGTATGCAAAGGAATACCTATCTCATCTATACATATAAAGCCTATTCAAAGGCCTGTACAAAATAAAAAAGTTGGTTCAAGGATGGATTGACCATCACGAAATTAATTATACAAAAAAAGACCCTATCTCATCGATACATATAAAGCCTATTCAAAGGCCTCTACAAAATAAAAAAGTTGGTTCAAGGATGGATTGACCATCACTGAAATTAACTATACAAAAAAAGACAATATTCTAGTCTTGATGCTCAAAATAGCTCTTCCCTTCCTTCAAAAGTTCTTCTATTCCGTTCCTCCCTTACTAACCACATTAATTCTACAGGAACCAAACACCAAGTCTTCTTCCTCCTCTCACTCAAGCTCCTTTGACCTGTCCATTAACAAAGAAGCTCCCCCACCCTCTGAGGGAACATCCATTTCACACCAAACATGAGGATCAAAGACCATAAATACCACACCACTTCATAATAAATAAGAAGATGGCTTAGTGACTCATCCATCAAGCTTACATATGCAACACCAATTAAAATGTTCTTGCCTTCGAATCGAATTATCAATAGTAAGTATTTTTCATACATCGCACACCACACAAAGAAAGCTATGTTGGATGGGCCTTTGTAGCCCACACCCCTTTCCAAGGAAAAGAAGATCTCTTATGACCCTCTAGAGTAAAAAGAGTAAAAACATTAAATTGGCTGAAATGTCATCCATCGGATGGAATCTCCACATTCTAATTCATTTCTTTGAAATCAAATGGTTCTTCACTATTGAAACAGACTAATATAATTGAGTTTCCTATGTGCACGTAAGTGGTCTCTCTCTCTCTCTCTCTCAAATTTATTATACCTGGGGTAGCTGTTGTCTTCAAAAGACATTCATACTGCAAATGACATTTTCCACGCCAAGAGCAGAACATGCCATTCCATAATATAAAGTGTTAGGATCAAGGCACACCCAGAAATCAATCACACACAATCACACAAGAGATTTACGTGGTTCGGCAATTGCCTACGTCCAAGAGAGAGATCCATTATAGAATTTTTTTTGGAGGGAGTTTACAACACTCACACCTCACTCTCTGTATAGCACTCTCACTCTCTTACACAGATTATACACTGTGTTTGATGCCTCTGTCTGTGTGTTTTCCTTCTCTTCCTCCCAGCCTCTATTTATACATAAAAGAGAGGGAACAAAGCCAAGTGAAGGGAGTTATTGGGTTGCCAAACTGCCAACTGCCAACTTCCTTTTTCCTTCTTGACTTGGAGAGCCAACCAGCCAACCTCCAACCACTCCATGTGGGCTGGAGTTAACAATTCTCCCCCTCCACACCCATATGGATAACTGACTTCTTACTTGAAGTCCATCCCGGTCAGATTCTTGCAAACTTCCAGTTTGTCTCTGGTGACAACCTTGGTCATCATGTCAAAAGGATTCTTGTCTGTGTAAATCTTCATCAGTTACTTTTCCATCACTTCTCGTATCCAATGATACCGGACATCAATGTGCTTTGTGTAGGAATGGTACATGGAATTCTTGCTTAGATCAATTGCACTCTGACTATTACAATGTACCTTGTACTCTTCCTACTGTAGACCCAATTCTTGGAGAAACCGCTTTAACCACAACATTTCCTTTCCAGCATCTGCGGCAGCAATGTACTCTGCCTCTGTTGTAGATAAAGCAACACACTTTTGTAGTTGGACTGTCATGAAACAGCTCCCCCTACAAAGGTGAACAGAAAATCCTGATGTAGACTTTCTACCATCAAGATCACCCGCCATATTGCCATTTGTAAAACCCTCTAAAATTGGTTTAACTCCCTCGAAACAGACACGTCTTTGAAGTTCCCTTCAAGTACCGAAGAATCCATTTGACTGCCTTCTAATGCTCCTTTCCTAGATTGGCGAGGAATCTGCTCACAACGCCAACTGCATGAGCTATATCTGGTTAGGTACACACCATTGCATACATCAAACTCCCTACTGTGAAAGAATAAGGGATTGCCTCCATTTCTTTCCTTTCAGAGCTGGTCGTGGGACACGAACGCTTTGTCACCTTGAAATGGTTGGCCAGTGGTGTGCTGGCTTGGCATCTTTCATGTTGAACCTTTCAATCACCTATTCAACATATTTCTCCTATGACAGCCATATCTTATTGGCTTTCCTATCACGAACAATCTTGATGCCCAAAATCTGCTGTGCTGGGCCTAAATTCTTTATGTCAAAATACTACGACAAGTCCTTTTTCAACTTGTTGATCATAGCAATATCATGTCCAACGATCAGCATATCATCGACATACAATAGTAGGATGATGAAGTTTCCATCTGAAAACCTTCGGAAATATACACACTGGCCTGCTATCGTTCTTGTGTACTCATGATCCACCATAAATGAATCAAACTTCTTGTATCAATGTCTTGGCGCCTACTTCAGGCCATAGAGACTCTTTTTCAGTTTGCAGACTAGATTCTGTTTCCCTTTAACTTCAAATCCTTTTGGTTGCTCCATATAGATCTCTTTCTCCAAATCACCATGGAGAGAGGCAGTTTTGACATTCATTTGTTCTACCTTCAGATTCAAGCGAGCTGTTAATCCTAGAGTTACTCAAATAGAAGTCATCTTCACAACTGGGGAGAAGATCTCATCAAAATCAATTCCTTTCTTTTGCCCAAAACCTTTAACCACTAAGCGAGCTTTATGCTGTAATATTTTACCGTTGCCATCTTTCTTCAATTTGTATACCCATTTGTTTTTCAATGCCTTCCTACCATTTGGAAGTGAAACAAGCTCATAAGTGTGGTTCTTCTGCAAAAAACTCATCTCCTCCTTCATGGTTTGCATCTAGCAATATTTCTCTGTATGACTCTTTGCTTTCAAAAAACTTTCAGGCTCCCCCTCATCAGTAATCAAAATATACTGAGAAGCGGGATATTTGGTTGATGGCACGACAGCTCTTCTAGATCTCCGCAACTAAGGCCCAGTTGTCTCTGGTTGAGGGGGTTGTTCTCCCTGCTCAACACCCTCTTCATCCGGGTCTTTATCTCTTTCCTCCTGATCCTCAATTTCTGGCATAGGATCTTGTAACTCTAGCACTTTTTGTTGCACATCATCACATCTAGCATTTTGTGATGACTCGGGAGATGGGAACAAGTTTGGAGTGATGACATCTCTAGACTTTGCAGACTTCTTAAAATCTACTATTGTCTGGTCTTCCTGGAACACAACATCTCTGCTCCTGAACATCTTCTTGTTCACTAGGTCCCACAACTTGTACCCAAATACTGTATCTAAATAACCCACAAATATGCATAAAGTGGACTTGTCATCAAGCTTTTGTCTGTTTTCCTTGGAGATGTATGCAAACACCTTACACTCGAAGACTCTCAAGTGAAAATATGACACCTTTCTTTTGGACCAGACTTCTTCAAGTATCACAAAGTTCAACGGGACTGAAGGCGACCTGTTGATGAGATAACAGGCTGTACGGGCGGCTTCAACCCAGAATGACTTTGGCAACTTTTCCATTTTGAGCATACATCTAACTCTTTCAACAATAGTGCGGTTCATCCTCTCTGTCACACCATTGTATTGTGGGGTACCGGAAACTGTTGTCTCGTGCCAGATACCTCTGTTAGCACAATATGCTTCAAAAGCATTGGAAGTGTACTCGCCACCATTGTCTGTGCGAAGACACTTTAACTTCTTCTCGGTCTCTCTTTCCACCATTGCATGGAACTCCTGAAAGTATTGGAATATCTCATCCTTCGTCTTCAGGAAATACACCCACAACTTCCTTGATGCATCATCAATGAAGGTCAGAAAATACTTGCGGCCGCCAAGTGGACTCCACTTCGATTGGGCCATAAACATCCGAGTATACCATGTAGAGCACTTCTGTTTTCCTCTTGCTCATTGAACTAAATGATACTCGATGCTGCTTGCTATAAAGGCAATGATTACACGACTTCAGGGCACTCCCTTTGGATAAGGGTATCTTGGATTGCTTTGCCAACAGATGCAATCCCTTCTCACTCATGTGAGCCAGTCTTCTGTGCCATAAGTTTGGTGACTCCTTGTCTTTTGCTGTATTAAGACTTCCCAGACAGATCTTCGTTTGAGTCTTGTACAGTGTTGAAGACATCTCTCCTCTGGCGATTGTCAAAGCTCCTCCTGTCAGCTTCCAACGGCCATTTCCGAATGTACTTGTATAGCCCTGTCGGTCCAGGGTGATTCCAGAGATAAGATTGAGGCGCAAATCTAGAACATGCCTCACATCTTTGAGAACCAGCTTGTGTCCGACATTAGTCTGAATACTAATGTCTCCAATACCCACAATCTTTGAATAGCTAGAATTCCCCATTCGAACAATGCCAAAATCTCCAGTGTTGTTGTAGACACCCTATTTTTGACCGTCCATAAGACTTGGACGCGACTGATGGTTTACATGGTGGAGAAAATTGTGCAGGGGAAAGGTCCAATTTCTTCGGCAAAGAGAGAGAGTCAAATCTCAACTTCATACCCCTGTTCTGGACCAAAACGATCTCGATCAAAAGATTTTAGACTTAAAAACCCTCTCTTTCAAAATATTTTTGAAATAAAGTTTCTGCGATGTTCCGAGGCTCGCCTTTTGTCAAACGTCGCGTTTTTCGGTAAACCGAGCAAGGACAAAGTGGAAATGAACAAAAGAGAGATGAAATCTTTGAAAAATCTTTCAAAACACCTTACTTAGGGGTTTGGAGTTGAAGAAAAGAGGAGAAGAGGGAAGAAATCCAGTTGGGGGAGAAAATGGGCATGAACCGTCAAGAAAAGTCGAACAGCCCTCGCCGAATTGGGCCTATTCGTTCGCATACTTGGAATCAAGCTACGAGGCCACCACCGTTGGAAAGCTTACTCCCGGGGCTTCATTTTGCACTCAAGAATCTCCTAAATTCAATTCCGGACAGAGGAAATATCGTTGATTGAAGTAAGGCATCACTCCGGTTGAACCGAAATCTGCGCGGCTTCACGGAAACGGGCATAACTTTTTCCACAAGAGGAATTTTGATGCAAGGTTTGCGCCATTGGAAAGCTAACTTCCGGGGCTTCAATTTGGATACTTGAATGGCTACCATTGGACCTCCCAATCACCCACCGGACACTTTTCTTCCCGGTAGGCCATTTTTCTTGTCCTGAAAGTAGCTGGCCGGCCAGAAAATCTAGCTGGCCGGCCACCTATTTGGTGAAATGACTTTTTTTGCCCCTTTAAACTAGCCGGCCATGCCCCCCTCCCCAAGTGTGTCCTAGAAGTGAATTTTGTTTTCCACTACACCCATGTCCGAGGGTTTGGCCATTTTGGAGGGAAACTTGGCTTGTTTTCCCTCCATTTCCCCCCCCCCTTTTTTCCACCCATTTTGCCTATATAATAGCAGCCCAACTCTGGTTTTAGGGTTGAGAAAAATTGGTCTTGGAGCTCTTGCATCATATCTCTCTCCATCTCTCTCATTTCCTTCAAAAATTCCTAAGTTCTACACCCTTTGTTCATCACCACCTAGCACCACCACCACTACTCCATTTCCAGCAGCTTGGGGAGCTTTCCAGCAGCTAGGAGGCAGCATATCTCAAGCCAAAAGGGAGTCAAGGGGTAGTCTTCAAGGGTAAGCATCATTTCCCCTATTTTTGACTCATTTTGGTATCATTTTTTAGCCCTATTTGCTTGCTGTTTTGAGCTTTGACCCTAACTGAAAGGAGCATTTTTTTGAGCCATTCTTCATGTTTGTTTAAGGGCTCAACCCTGTTTGAGCCCCCCATTGTGCACTTGCTTCAATACCCTCTTGTATGCCATTATCTTGCATGATTTTTCTAGCCTATGTGTGATCTGTTTTCGAGCATGATATAAACTTTAAGTTGGCTTATTTTGAGCCCCTCTACAACATTGTAGAAGGGCTCAACACTGTTGGGGGCCTCCATGTAGCACTTACCATTATACCCCTCTTTGGCCCCCATTTTTGCATGCTTTGTTAGCTCATTTTAGCTTCTGTTTCCGGCCATGATCAGAACTAAAAATGGCCATATTTTGACCCCCTGGACATATCTTATTAAGGGTCTTTGGCTGTTTGGTGAATGTTTTGTATACCTCATGTTATAGCCTCTTGTTGGCCTACTTCTTGCATGGCATTTTTAGCATGTTTTTATATTGTTTTGGGGGTTGTCATCTACTGAAAAACAGCATTTTTTTAGGCCCTCTTCAGTGTTGTAGAAGGCTCTTTTGCCATTTGGGCTTTGCATCTATCACTTGCTTCATTGCCTCTCTTGCGGAGCCATTTTTGTATGCCATTTTAGCCCTACTTGTGCTTGCTGTTTGGCCATGTTTTGAACTGTAGAAATGCTAGTTTTGGGGCTTCCTTGCTTCTGCTTTTTCATGTCATGTACCAATTATGCATGTATTGTATAGCTGTAGGCCATTTCATGTGCTTAATTCCATGTTTCGGGACTCGTTCCTTGCATCGGGTGTCATTTCGCCTTGTTTCGGGGCTGTTTTCCCCCTCATTTTGCCACTGATTTTTGCATGTTAGCATACCATATCCCATGTCTTTGCCATATCTCATTAGAGTGGCATTTTGGTGCCTGAGGGTCCGTTCTCGGTTTGCGTGCACGCGCGCACGCATTTCGAGGTGTCTTGTTTTCATCTGCTGGCCTCCTATGTGAGTGTGGCTGAGGCTCTCTCATGTTGGTATAAGCCCATTATTGCATTGCGTATGCCATTTCATCCATAGCATTGTGTATGCTCGGTTGTGTATCACCTCGTGTAGCGTGTACGCCATTCCATAACATTGTGTATGTTAGGATTGTATCTTAGTTGCATTTCATGCATGTCATGCATGTTGCATCGCGTTCGGGATAGGAGTTAGCCCGGGCACGGGAAACGAGGTACGTTCCGTACTCCGAGTTACGGAACGTGTCTCAATTCTCTAGTCACCGACACTCCGGATTATCTATGATGGAGTTAGGTTTTGTTGTAGTGTTCATATGCATTCATTCTATATTGAGTTGTGCAATTCGGCTCCTTGGCCATCATACATCGATATGCGTGATTGGTGGCACGAGGATCGAGGCATGCATACATTTGTGAAAATACATTGCTATGCCCTTTTCCTGCTCTCTATTGCAGCATATCAAGAATCAGCAGTCTTTCGAGGCTTGGCGCGCTTTTCAAGAAATAATTGCAAAACAGAGGCTAATCGGGGCATCGCCGTGGATTTCCGCGCAAAGCGGCCCAAGCATGCATCATTCCATCATCCGGAGCAGAATCAAGGCAGTCCCTGGCTTGCATGCCAGTTTTATTATTTTCTTAGTTAATTTGTTAATTAATTAGGAATTTGTACATTATTTGGACTGTATTATTTGAACTGTACTATTCTTTCATTCGGGACTGTATATTTATTTGGACCCTCTGCGCGAGGGCATAATTGTAATAAGTGTGGGTGAGTGTGATGTATGTCTTCCAAACCCACGTCTTTCTTCCCTTTTATTTACCTGCTTATGATGGTTAGATTAGGGCATATTTCAATTAGCATACAGTATGACAGCATGTTTGCATCATTCCTCTGTTTCGCACGCACCGGGCTCGGCGCATCATACAAACTGCATTTGTATTTCAATTCCAAATTGAGTACGTGATAGTTGTAGCATTTCATATGCCATGTTTAGAATAGCCGAGCCTGCTATAGTTTGCATCTTTGCATGTGTTGCATTAGGCAATTCTGTGTATCTAGGATCATGCATGATTTCTAATGAGCTTCTGTTTTGGCTTGGAGTACTCGGTGAGTTTTATGCTTTAGCATCCTTGCATGCGTGTGAGTGACTGCCATGAATAGCATGCTTACCATGAGGCTATGTGCTTATGTGATATAACTGCCTTGAATGCCTGTGGGTGGAGGTTGAGTTACTTGAAGTGGAACAATTCATCAAATGTTTGTTTTAAGCCCACTAGATAGTGACAAAATCATATTTTTCTAAGCCCACCCGAGGGTGGCAAATTCACGTCTTAGCCTACCTGCGGGTAGCACCATCAAACCATTTTCAAACAAACAAACATGAAATGTTTAGTTCCGATTCAGGCGACTCAGTCTATACTTGTTTGCTGTGCGCATCACATAGTAACCTAGGCTAATAACCAGAATAAGAACATACAATGTTTTCAAAATAAGATATCATGGTTAGTAGAGGCCGGTCTTTGACCGGGCGAGCGGGGGTGCTCACGAAGTGACCTTCCCCAATCATACCCAAGTTCCCGAGCCGAGGCAACTTTGGTGATGACGGACACGTGGCCTTCGGCACCGAGTCAGGGTTTCCTAAATTTCCCATAAAAAAACATTTAGGTGGCGACTCTGTATCTGGCAAAGCAGTCCATGTTTGGCACTTCTTTTCAAAAAATCTGTTTTCAAAATCGATTTGCCGGATTTGGACTCTTTGGTTCAAGATTAAGAACCGTGACATTTGAGTCCTTGAACTGTAGTGACCCCAATATGAACGGAACGGGACTTAACCCTCCCGGGGCGTTCGGGGACGTCTACAGTTGTATGAGCTGAAGAGTTCTCTGTGGGAAGTGGCGTCATAGGATGCAGTTGTGTCTATCACCTACTCTGTACAGCTGTGGTCAGCCACGTGAAGGCAATCCTCCTCTTCACCAACTACAAGAAGTATTTCATCAATTGTTGTGGTTGTCGTGTTCGCATCTCCCTTTGGCTCACTGCTTTAGCCTTTATATTTCCGGCTTGGGCAATTCGTCTTTATGTGACCCTCCTAACCACAGTGAAAGCAAGTGAAGCTAGAGTTACCTTGACTTTTACTGTCTTTGGATTTGCCCCTGTTGTTCCATCTACCTCTACTCTTGCTTCTTCCTCTCCCTCTTCCTCTACCTCTGTCTCTGTCTCTGCCTCTATCTTCTGTGACAAGAGTATGGGACTGATTACCTTCCATGTCTTTCCTCCTTGCCTCTTCATTGTACATGGCCTCTGTGACCATGCTCATGGTCAGCTTCTCCTCTGGTGCAGAGTTGCTGAGAGAAACCACCAACGTCTCTCAACTATCCGGTAAAGAACTGAGCAGTAGTACTGTAGACACCCCATTTTTGACCGACCTTAAGACTCAGACGTCACCAACTGAGCGCTCGGTGATGTTGCATATTGTGTTCGTTCTGAGGTTTCAAAGTCTCGGCTGCGTGTCTTGCCTCCGGACTTCCGGGCTCTTTTGTGCTTTGCCTCGGTTTGCGAACCAGGTCTTGTTTTCTCTGTTTTCTCTTCCCGAAAGGAGGAAGAGGTCTCGTAGACCATGTCTCAGCGGCCGTAGGCTACGTTTCGTGGTCGTAGGCCATTTTTCCCATTTGCTCCGGTTTTCGAAGCCGTCGGCCGTGTGCCTCCGTTCGGGACCGCTTAATTACCTCCGTTTGCTTCGGTTTTTGGCACAAACCTTGTTTCCTCTCCTTAGAGGGACACTGTGGCCCGGAAGACCACCTTCGTGGTCGTACGCCACCTCCAGTGCTTCACAGCCTGTTTTCGGGGCCCCGGACCGCGCGTTTTGGCCCCCGAACCCTCGTTTTGCATCGGTTTGGGTTCATTTTTGGTATGGACCCTATTTTCATTGCTAGGAAGGTGGTAGGATGGTGGGAGATTAGCAATTCTTTTGAAAACCATTTTCTCTCTCCTCCAGCCGATTTTCTTGACAGAAAGCTGGTTTTTCTCACTTTTGGGCCATAATTTCTGGTTTTTCATATCACCATTGTGCTGTGCACATCTGGGAGGCCACCAATATGGGTAGGCCGACCAGTATTTCTTCTTGACCCTTTTGAACCTTGCTAAAAAGCTGCTTTTCCTCTCTCCTGGGTCACATTTTCTGGTTTTCCACCATACAGCTGTGTTGCACTCATCTGGGAGGCCACCAATCTGGGGTGGCCGACTAGCATTTCACCTTGACCCTTTTGACCCCTGGTCGGCCGACCAGGGAGAGTGGCCGGCCGACCACCTTAACTGGTCGGCCAGCCATCTGCTTTTTGCTCTCTCTAAATGCTACACAGTTGTGCCAGCTGGGAGGCATTTAGACCATCCTCCATACACGTGTATGGAGGATATTTGAAGCTTCCAAGAGAACCTTTGGCCTCTCTTCTCTATAAGAGAGGCCCTCCTCTTCCATTTTGAGGGTTGAACAATTTTGCTAAGGCTTATACACCTCTCTCTCTATATCTCTACACTTGAGCTCCAAAACCCTAATATTCTTGCACCATTTGCACACCAACCCTTAGCACAACACCTCCACCATCCATCCAAGCATCTTGGAGCTGATTTCCAGAGGTTGAAGGCTCACCATCTTGGTCCAGAAGCTGCTGGAGTCATTGTCTACAAGGGTGAGTCTCTATTTCCCCCATTTTTGCATTATTTTGCTTCCTATCTTAGCCCTATTTGCAAGCATTTCTGGGTTTTGTCATAAACTGAAAAGTGTCTTCTTTTGAGCTCCTCTTAAAGTTTGATTAAGGATACTTTTCTGTTTGAGGTCATATACCTCCTTGTATGCTCTATCCCTCTTTGTAGGCTTATTTTGCTTCATATCTTAGCCCTACTTGTGAGCATTTTCGAGATTTGTCATAAACTGAAAAGAGTCTTATTTTGAGCCCCTCTTGATGTTTGATTAAGGGCATTTTTCTGTTTGAGGTCATTTACTTCCTTGAATGCTTGTTTGCCTCTTGTTTTGAGCCTTGCATCTAGGCCTTTGTTGCATCCTTTGTTTGGCCTTCTAGCCACTGAAATCCAGTGGATTTTCAGTGGCTAACACACTGTTTTGAGAGCCAAAATCAGAGGGGGGTGACCCCCTCTCTCCTTGTCTTGTTTGTTGGCCCTTTTGGCCTTCCAAAGGGGCTCCATCTTGCATGCTTTGAAGTCTTGTTTCAGGCCCTATTCGGTGAGTTTTAAGGTCTGCCTTGACTCTGTCCAGAGCCCATTTTGCCATATTTTGTGTCCCTCATGCATGTGTGGAGCAATCCTCCTCAAGGCCTTTCAAGGGGACCTTTCATTGCATGTTTCATTGATCCATTTCAGGGCCTTTTTGGTGAGTTTTAGGGCTGTCATAACTGATTTCCAGAGTTGGTTTTGCCATTTTACATGTCTATCTTGTATGTGTTGAGTAATCCACCTCATGGCCCTCTAAAGGAGCCCATCATTTTTGCATGCATTGGATACATTTCAGTGGTTATTTGGGCATATTTTAGCATACTATGTTCCTATTTGTGGCTGGTTTGGTGACCTCTCTTGTGCTTCATATACATGCCATGTAAACCATGCTTACTAGCCTATGTCGCATTTTGTTTTAGCCCTTCATGTTAGCACTGTTTGGCCATGCTTGAAACTGATTTGGTGCATGTTTAGGACTGCCTTGGCTCTGTTTTCATGCCTCATGATCAAATAATGCTTGCTTTGCATACTTGTGGTTCAATGCATTTGCCTAGTTTTGAGTTTCGGGGCCTATTTCATGCATTGGGTGACATGTTTCCATGATTCGAGACCATTGAGCATCTTATTTCAGAGCTGGAAATTGCGTGTTTGTATGCCATCTTTCATCCCTTGCCATGCTTTGGTAGAGTGGCATTTGATGCCTTAGGATCGGTCCCTTGCATCATGCATGTTTGTATGTGTTTCGGTTCTCTCATTTCCATCATATTGGCCACTGATGTGAGTGTGGCTGAGGTCCACTCATATTGGTATAAGTCCATCTTGCATCGTGTATGCCATTTCAGTCCATAGCATTGCGTATGCTAGGTTGCATGTTAGAGCATTGTGTATGCCATGTTACATCACGTGCATTGTGTATGCCATTTTAGTCCATAGCATTGCGTATGCTAGGTTATATGTTAGTCGCATTGTGTATGCCATCTCATTTGCATTGTGTTTGGGATAGGAGTTAGCCCGAGCACGGGAAACGAGGGACGTTTCGTACTCCGAGTGACGGAACGTGTCTCAATTTCCGGTCGCCGACACTCCGGATTACCCATGATGGAGTTTAGGTCTTGTTGTGTTTTCATATGCATTCATTTCACATCGAGTCGTGCAAATTCGACTCTTCGGCCATCATGCATCGAGATGCGTAATTGGTGGCACGAGGATCGAGGTGTGCATACATATGTGAAAATACTTTGCCATGCCCCTTTCTTGCTCTCTGTTGCAGCAAATCAGAGATCAGCAGCCTTCTAGAGCTTTGCACAGCATTCCGGCATTAATTGCAAACAGAGGCGAATCGGGGCATCGCAATGGATTTCTGCGCCAGGCGACGCGAGCATGGATGCATCTTTCATCATTCGGAACAGAGCTGAGGCGGTCCATAGATCTGCATGTTAATTTATTTGCTTTCCTAGTTAATTTGTTAATTAATTAGGGTTTTGTAATATTTAATTATTAGGCGGCTTGTATTATTTGTTCGGACCCTCCGAGCAAGGGCACAATTGTAATAAGTGTGCGTGTGTGTGATGTATGTCTTCTAACCCCACGTCTTTCTCCCTTTTATTTACCAGCTTATGATAGTTAGTTTAGGGCACGTTTCAATTAGCATACTTATGCTTGCATGTTTGCATCATTCATCTATATTGCATGCACCGGGCTCGGCGCATCATACTAACTGCATCGTATTTCAATTCCGAGTTGAATACGTGTTAGTTGTAGCATCTCATATGTCATTCTTAGAATAGCCGAGCCTATTATAGTTGCATTTTTGCACGTGTTGCATTAGGCATTTCTGTATAGTTAGGATTCATGCATGATTTTTTTAACGTAGCTTCTGTTTTGGCTTGGAGTAGTAAGTAAGCTTTTATGCTTTAGCATCCTTGCATGCATGTGAATGACTGCCATGATTGCATGTTTACCATGAGGTTATTTGCTTATGTGATTGTAGACGTTCCTGAATGCCCCGGGAGGGATGAGTCCCGTTCTGTTCACTTTGGGCCCACTACAGTTCAGGACTCAAATGTCACGGTTCTTAGTCTGAACCAAAGAGTCCAAATCCGGCAAATCGTTTTGAGAAAACAGATTTTTGAAAGAAGTGCCAAACATGGACTGCTTTGCCAGATACAGAGTCGCCACCTAAATATTTTATTTTTGGGGAAATTTAGGAAACCCTGACTCGTTTGCCTAAGGCCACGTGTCCGTCATCACCAAAGTTGCCTCGGCTCGGGAACTTGGGTACGATTGGGGAAGGTCACTTCGTGAGTACCCCCGCTCGCCCGATCAAAGATCGGCCTCTACTAACCATGATATCGAGTTTTGAAAACCTTATGCATTCTTATTCCAGTTATTAGCCTAGATTTACTATGTGATGCGCACAGCATACAAGTATAGACCGGGTCGCCTGAATTGGAACAAAGCATTTCATGTTTATTTTTGAAAGATGGTTTGCTACTCGCAAGTAGGCTTAAAATGCAGATTTTGCCACCCTCAGGTGGGCTTAGAAAAGATGATTTTGCCACTATCTAGTGGGCTTAAAACTCACAGTCAATGCATTGTTCCAATCCAAATAACCCAACCTTCACCCACAGGCATTCAGGCAGTTATATCACATAAGCAAATAGCCTCATGGTAAGCATGCTATCATGGCAGTCACTCACACGCATGCAAGGATGCTAAAGCATAAAAACTTACCGAGTACTCCAAGCCAAAACAGAAACTATGTTAGAAATCCATGCATGATCCTAACTATACAGAAATGCCTAATGCAACACATGCAAAAATGCAACTATAGCAGGCTCGGCTATTCTAAACATGGCATATGGAATGCTACAACTAACACGTATTCAACTCGGAATTAAAATACAGATGTAGTTAGTATGATGCGCCGAGCCCGGTGCATGCAAAACAGATGAATGAATGCAAATATGCTATCATACTGTATGCTAATTGAAACATGTCCTAATCTAACCATCATAAGCTGGTAAATAAAAGGGAAAGAAAGACGTGGGGTTGGAAGACATACATCACACGCACGCACACTTATTACAATTGTGCCCTCGCTCGGAGGGTCCGAATAAATAATATACAGTCCCAAATGAATAAATACAGTCCGAATAAATAGTACAGTCCGAATAAATACAAAAACCCTAATTTAATTAACAAATTAACTAGGAAAAACAGTAAACTAGCATGGAAGCTAGAGGACTGCCTCGACTCTGCTCCGGATGGTGAATGATGCATGTTCGGGTTGTCTTGCGCGGAAATCCATCGCGATGCCCCGATTAGCCTCTGTTTACAATTAAACTCGGAATATTGCGCGAAGCCCCAAAAGATTGCCGGTTTCTGATTTGCTGTAACAGAGAGCAGGAAAGGGGCATGACAATGTATTTTCACATATGTATGCTTGACTACTCTTCAGAGAGCGTAGTCTTCGATCCTCGTGCCGCCAATCGCGTATCTCGATGCGTGATGGCCGAGGAGTCGAATTGCACGACTCAATTTGAAATGAATGCACATGAAAACACAACAAAACCTAAACTCCATCATGGGTAATCCGGAGTGTCGGCGACTGGGGAATTGAGACACGTTCCGTCACTCGGAGTACGAAATGTACCTCGTTTCCCGTGCTCGGGCTAACTCCTATCCCAAACACAATGCAATATGCATGATATGCATGAATACAACTAAGATACAACCTAACATGCACAATGCTATGAAATGGTATACACGATGCACGAGGTAACATGGCATACACAATGCGCTAACATACAACCTAGCATACACAATGCTATGAAATGAAATGGCATACACAATGCATAATGGACTTATACCAACACAAGTGGACTTCAGCCACACTCACATAGGAGGCCATTAGATGAAAATGAGACACTCGAGATGCGTGCACACGTGCACGCAAACCGAAGACCGACCCTAAGGCACCAAATGCCACTCTAACAAGACATGGCAAGGCATGGAATATGGCATACTAGCATGCAAATTTCAGTAGCAAAATATGATGCAAAACAGCCCCAAAACATGGAAACATGGCACCCGATACATAGAATGAGACCCGAAACATGAAATTAGGTACATGGAATGACCTATGGCTATGCAAAGCATGTGTTATTTGAACACGAAGTATGAAGACAGAATCAAGACAGTCCCAAAACAAGCATATTTACAGTTTTAAGCAAGGCCAAACAGTGAACCCAAATAGGACCAAGCTAGCATGCAAAAATGGCCCTGTAAGAGAGATAGTGAAGCAAGTAGCAATTTCTGGCCCTAAATGGCCAAGAGCCCTTCAACAAAGTTGAAGAGGGGCTCAAAATGAAGCACTTTACAGTTTACAACAAGCCACGAAAACAAACACAAGTATGGCTAAACTATTATGCAAGAAATGGGCCAAAATGGAGACAAAGAAGCAAGTGATGGTTGCTGGCCTCAAACAGGGGAGGGCCCTTCAACAAAGTTTAAGAGGGGCCCAAAACATGGTATTTTACAGTTAGTGACCAAACCCAAAATAGTGCACAAATAAGCTTAAAATATTATGCAAAAATAGGCCTAAAAGGAGGTTTAAACACAAAGAGCAAAAAGGAAGCCTCAAACAGCAAAAGACCCTTGATAAAACATGAAGAGGGGGTCAAAATAAGGCTATTTATAGTTCGGACCAGAGCCCATAAATACAAGTACAAGGAGCTAACAAAACATGCAAAAATAAGGCCAAAAGAGGGATAAAGAGGCAAGTGACAGATGGAAGCCTCAAACAGTAAAGAGCCCTTTAACAAAGTTTAAGAAAGGCTCAAAAAAAGCCACTTTACAGTTTGGCTCGGAGCCCAGAAATACTTAAAAACAGGGCTAACATATCATGCAAGAATAGGCCCTAAAAGAGAGGTAAAGAACAAAGGGGGAGAAGAAGACTTCAAACAGCAAAATGTTCTTAATCAAACATAAAGATGACCTCAAAATATGATCTTTTTCAGTTTGGCTCGAAGTCTAAAAATACTTGCAAGTAAAGCTAAACAATCATGCAAAAAAGTGCAAGTTTAAGGGAAATAGGGACTCACCCTTGAAGAACAACTTTCCAGCAGCTTTTAGTCCGAAAATCTGAGCTTTCAACCTCTTCAAATGTCCTCCAAGGTACTGAAATGAGTAATGGAGGTGATAGGCTAGGGGTTGTAGTGCAAATGGTGCAAGAAAATGGATGTTTGAACTTGAAAATGGAGAGTTATGGAGGAGGAGGAGGGTTATGAGCCTAAGCCAAAAGTGTCTAACCCTTCAAAATGGAGCTCAAGGGTGTATTATATAGAGGGACTCATCTTTGAAACCCAAAAAAAGGGGGGAAAAAAGAGGGGGAAAAAAAAGGGGGGAAAAAAAAACCAATTTAAATGGAGCAAAACAAGGGGGGAAATTTCGGAAGTGGCGTTTTGACCACGAAGTTGGTCTCTCTGGCCACAGTGTTCCTCAAAAGGGAGGAAATAAGGTGTGCGCCAAAAATCGGAGCAAACGGAGGTGGTTAAGCGGTCCCGAACCGAGACAGGCCGACGGCTCCAAAAACCGAAAACCGGGCTCCAAACGGGAAAAATGGCCTACGACCACGAAGTTGGTCTCCCAGGCCACAGTGTTCCTCAAAAGGGAGGAAACAAGGTGTGCGCCAAAAACCGGAGCAAACGGAGGTGGTTAAGTGGTCCCGAACCGAGGCACACGGCCGACGGCTCCAAAAAACCGAAAACCGGGCTCTAAACGGGCAAAATGGCCTACGACCACGAAACGTAGCCTACGGCCACTGAGAGATGATCTACGAGACCTCTCCCTCCCTTCGGGAAGAGAAAACAGAGCCTGGTTCGCAAACCGAGTCAAGACACGAAAGAGCCCGGAAGTCCGCAGGCAAGGCTCGCAGCCGAGACTCTGAAACTTCCGCATGAGCACAATATGCAATATCACCGAGCGCTCAATCGGTGACGTCTGAGTCTTAAGGTCGGTCAAAAATGGGGTGTCTACAGTGATATATTTGCCTGAATGCCTGTGGGTGAAGGTTGGGTTATTTGAATTGGAACAATTCACCGATTGAGAGTTTTAAGCCCACTTGAGAGTGGCAAAATCACGTTTTCTTAAGCCCACCTGAGGGTGGCAAATCCACGTCTTAGCCTACTTGTGAGTAGCACCTTCAAATCGTTTTTCAAAACGAACATGAGATGTTTTGTTCCAATTCAGGCGACCCAGTCTATACTTGTATGCTGTGCGCATCACATAGTAATTCTAGGCTAATAACCGGAATAAGAACACATAATGTTTTCAAAATTAGATATCATGGTTAGTAAAGACCGATCTTTGATCGGGTGAGCGGGGGTGCTCACGAAGTGACCTTCCCTAATCGTACCCAAGTTCCCGAGCCGAGGCAACTTTGGTGATGACGGACACGTGGCCTTAGGCAACGAGTCAGGGTTTCCTAAATTTCCCCAAAATAAATATTTAGGTGGCGACTCTGTATCTGGCAAAGCAGTCCATGTTTGGCATTTCATTCAAAAAATCTGTTTTTAAAAACGATTTGCCAGATTTGGACTCTTTGATGATTCATCGGTCTTGCATTGCACTCTGCGAGATTAGATACAGGACCGTGTCATTGAGTCCTGAACTGTAGTGAGCCCAATGAACAAAACGGGATTTCCCTCCCAGGACGTTCATGGACGTCTACAAGTACGCCTTGCATTTCATCATCCAAGGGCATCTTGACGGTTGCAAGTTGATTCACCAGATTCTCGAATTCACTGGTGTACTCGGCGACAGACATATCATTTTTCAACTTTAGATTCACAAGAATTCTCATCACCAAGGCTTTGTTTCGGGCGGTCTTTGACTAGTACATTCCTTCTAACATTATCCAAAGGACATATGCATCTGTCTGATGGTCGACATGGTGGAACACATTGTGGTCTATCCATTATCTGATACAACCGATAGTCTTCCGGTTCATCTTTATCCAGTCTTCATCCTTCACTTCTTCCGGTTTAACCCCTCTTAGAGCAATAGGGTCAAACAGGTCTTTATAATATAGGATGTCTTCTATCCGCGACTTCCATATTACATAATTGGAAGGATTCAACTTGATCATGGATCCTGAAGTTGATGTGGATTCTGCCATCATCTACTTTCTTTTTAAAGAAAAATCCGAATTAAAAATCTGACCGTACGGATGTCTCTAGAATACTCCAAATAGTTGAAAACCACAATTGGATCGCCAAAATCGGACTTCAAATGACTCAGATCTAACCAAAATAAGTTTGATGGTTTAAATCTGCAGATGTACCTTAGCCGCATTGCACTGGATAATCCGCACTTCTGGATCGGGTCATGTCAAACCAGCGGGTTGACTGGGCTGACGTGGCATTGACGTGGCGACACATGGTGATGACGTATGGCACGTGAGCTGACGTGGCTGCCACGTGGCGCTTACGTGGACTGCCCAGATCGTATGTGGCATGGCAGTGACGTCACGCACACACACACACACACACACCACTCTCCTTCCTTCCGACACGCGTCGGGCACGTATTTGCGACTAGGATGACTCGCCGAGCTATCAACAGCGTGTGTGGAGCGTGTCTGAGAGTGGGATTTACGCTCTTTCTTTAAAGGGCGCGTGAGGGTGTGTGGGGCCTCTTCTTGGGGTCGACTTTGCAGTTCTGGACTCCTCTCGTCAAGAGCTTTCTCCCGGTATGCTCAAAATTGAATTTCGAGCAACTTGATTTCTGGGCAATTTTGAAAAATACACCATGTTTTTTCGAAAATCAACCAACGCGGCTCTGATACCACTTGTTAGGATCAAGGCATACCCAAAAATCAATCACACACAATCACACAAGAGATTTACGTGGTTCGACAATTGTCTACGTCCACGGGAGAGATATCTACTATAGAATTTTTCCCGGAAAGAGTTTACAACACTCACACCTCACTCTCTCTCTATAGCACTCTCACTCTCTTACACAGATTATACACTCTGTGTTTGATGCCTCTATCTGTGTGTTTTTCTTCTCTTCCTCTTAGCTTCTATTTATACATAAAAGAGAGGGAACAAAGTCAAGTGAAGGGAGTTATGGGGTTGCCAAACTACCAACTGCCAACTTCCCTCTTCTTTCTTGACTTGGAGAACCAACCAGTCAACCTCCAACTACTCCATGTGGGTTGGAGTTGACATAAAGTTGAATAGTTTTAATGGGAGAACAAAGTGTCTTGGAGAATTGAAGTCAATGAGCCAATTTCTGCTTTGGGTAACTTACAGGCAGTACAATATTAGTGTTTTGGCTTGTAACAGCCATTGTGTTTTTTTGTTAATCATCTACTGTTGCAACAAGATCGTGGAAAGAACACTGTAGTGCTTTTACATCATACAACAGATATTGTCTTAGAATTTGCATCTTGACCGTACATGTGCATGTATATTTTATAGACCGCAGCAGACAATACTTATTATGCATCAGCTTAGATATACATGCATACAAACAAGGCAACCATACCTATTTAATTGGAATTTTTTGGTACTGCATTACTTGTATTGTATGTTGGTAATAAATTGATGTAGGTTATTTGTTAAATTGTACAGGTGGAGTATCTTCCTGTTGTTTCACCCCTTGAAAATCAAAAGGAAAATGCTGTCCATTTTGCTAAAAGAGTGAGTCGCACTATTTTGTTTATTCTTGCTGCTTTATTGGTTTATTTTGATATTAAGATTTGTGAGAATACATTGTGAATCTTACAAATTAGGCATGATTGTGGTTGTACATATTAGAGTCCTATTAGAGGAGTGATTGTATTAGAGTCCTATTAGAGGCATGATTGTATTCTCCTTTTTGGTTTAGGAGTTAGGGCTATATAATCTAAGGTCTGGTTATAATCAAATATACAATTGAATATATAGAAATACAAAAAGCTTACATGGTATCAGAGCCACGTCCGAAACCCTAGGTCTGGCCTTGATCATTCGAAGTTCTTCGTTCTTGCTTGCTAGGTCTTTCTGGGTCGATCGAAGCCAGCCCTCTCCGAAGCCATGAAGGTCTTGCTGGGTCGTGACAATCTTCTCTGAAGTCGTGGCAGCCCTCTCTGTCTTCGTCGAAATTGCGATTGCCTTCTCTTGTTGGGTTTAAAGTCGCGAGTCTGGTTTGGGCTTGAGGGATCTCTCTCTCTTCGCGACCTCTACGTTGGCTCTCTCTCTCTGGTCTTTGCTCTCGGTCTTGCTCTCTCTATCTCTGATTTTGTTCTATGTTCTGATTTCAGTCCACGTTGACCTCTCTGTTTCAACTTTGGATTATTACAAGTTGACCCCTCAACTTTATTGGATTTTATCACTGTGCCCCATCCGTTCTTTTTTCTTTTATTTCTGGTTCATTACAATGTCGGAAGATAAAATCCAAGCTATTAAATGCAGGCTTACAAGTGACAACTATGCTTATTGGTCTAGTGTTATGAGAAATTTTCTTCTTGGTCGAAAAAAATGGGGATACGTTTCTGGTTCTGTTTCTCGTCCATCGGATCCCAAACAAGAACACTATCTGAGTTCCTGTGACACTTGGGATTGTGATAATGCTCAAGTTTTGACCTGGTTCCATAACTCTATAGATGACCGTATCGAGATGATGTTCTCTAAATATAGCACTGCCAAAAAGGTGTGGGATTACTTACAAAGTGTTTATCAGCAGTCCAACTTTGCCAAACGGTATGAGTTGGAAACAGCTATTCAGGGAGCTCGTCGGTGGGATTTGTCTATTCAAGACTTCTACATTGAGATGACAGGCCTCTGGGATCAGCTGGCTCTCATGGAACCATCTAGCCTCAAGACACTTGACGCATATGTTGAGTTTCGGGAGCAAGGTCGTTTAGTGCAATTCTTAACGGCTTTCTCCCCTCAGTATGAGGCTATCCATGGTGGCATCCTTCATCGGTCTCCTCTCTCCTTTGTGGATACTATTGTTTGTGAGCTTCTCTCCGAGGAAACCCATCTTAAGATGGCTAGTCAGACTCTGTCTCCTTCTGTCTTCTTGGCTCCTACTCCGTCTCCTCTACTACCGAACCCCCCACCCCATCAGCTTCAGGCCAATGCAAAGCCCAAGAAGGGCCACTAGCCTCTGATGAGTGTGCTTTTTGCCATAAAAAAGGCCATTGGAAGTACAACTGTCCCAAGAAGGGCCGTCAGTTTGCTCAGTCTTCTCAGCCACCTTAACTACAGTCCCGAGGTCCTGCTCCGAGTACTTTTCGCCCTCCTGCTGCTTATGCTGCCTCTGCCCTGGCTTCTGATCCTGACTTGGCTTCCTTGAGTGCTCAAATTGCTCAGCTTCAGCATCTCTAGTCCACCTCCCAGTCATCTTCATCTGCCTCTGCTTTCACCTCTCTTCATTCAGGTTTGCTTGGGTCCTCTTCATGTATTCCTTCCTCTGTCTGGCTTTTTGATTCTGGTGCCTCTCATCATATGACTCCTCACCTTTCCTTCCTCCAAAACTGTATCCCCCCTCTCTTTCCTATTACTATCAATACTGCTAATGGGTCTGGTATGTCTGTCCTATCTATTGGGTCTGCTTTACCTTCTACTATGTCTGCTGTTACTATTCCCTCTGTTCTTTATGTTCCTCAACTGTCTGTTAGCTTGCTTTCTATCAGTCAGCTTGATGCTTCTGGTTTTGATGTTATATTTTCTTCTTCTGTTTGTTGTGTGTAGGATCGCGTAAGAAGTAGATTGGGACCGGTCGTAGAGTTGGAGATCTCTATATGGTTGGAAGCCTGCATCTTCCTCAGTCTACCTTCCCCGTTGTACTTTCATATTTTCAGTTAGATTCTCAATCGAGTCAGTTTTATTCTCACAATTGTGAATCTTACAAATTAGGTGGTCGTACATATTAGAGTCCTATTAGAGGAGTGATTATATTAGAGTCCTATTAGAGGCATGATTGTATTCTCCTTTTTGGTTTAGGAGTTAGGGCTATATAATCTAAGGTCTGGTTGTAATCAAATATACAATTGAATATACAGAAATACAGAAAGCTTACAATGCTTATACATCAAAGTTTCTTCGCGTGCAATTAAATTGCATACAATTTTTTGTTGGTTCTATACATTGTTAACATCTTTTGTATTTCATATGCTTGTCTCGAAAGCAATGCAAAACCTGTGCATGTTTTAACACATCTTATTTATTGTAATTGTGTTTCCGTGGTATATTTCTATTGCACTTAGTCCTATTAACCCAGGAAATGGGAAGTCTGTCTTTACTGCATCTGTGCACAAAGAATCAGCTAATTTCTCATTTCTTGACTTCGGATATACAGTTACATTTATTTATGTTTTTTAATGATAAATTTGTGTCAAAATCTTTTCATTCATGAGTTGTTTGCTCCTTGCCTTGTTATTTGGTTCCAAATGAATGCCGCACAGTACCAATTAAATTGGATGTAACTGCATAATCGACAACCTTTATGTTTTGTATGTGTGTAATTTAATTTCTTACAATTGAAGGAACATTTTTTGCGGTTAGTCTTATAGTTTGCTCTCTCTCTCTCTCTCTCTCTCTCTCTCTCTCATGCATGCTTTTAGTGGCAGTTGGTGCACTGTCTTGGTTCTTAGAATTTTTTCTTTGTAATGTTGGTAAATGGAGAGGAATCCTTGATTTGTTAATATGATGATTATCTAACAGATGCACTCCATTTTGGATATTTCTTGGTATGCCACATGAGCTGCCTGAAGTATATATCATTCTCTGAGTTGTTTATATAGATTATTGAATTTAATCTATCACTTCATACCTGATGGATATGTTTCAGATTGGCCATGCTATCGCTACTGCTCTTAATGTCGTACAAACAGGTCATGCGTATGGGGACTTCATGCTGTTTGCAAAAGCTGCTAAGTCCAAACAGGTGCACTTTTCTTGCTTCGTGTGTCATGTCTTTCACAGTTTATCTTGCTAGTAGGTCTGCACTAATGATCTAGTACTAAATTCAAACATGTTATAAAGCACTTGATTTCAGCTCTAACTTAATTTGAGGCCCTTTATGGCAATGAACCTTGAAAATTGATGTGGTAGATAAAAATGGAAGTTGCAGTGGTCTTCATATTAATGACAAATATATGTTAGTGACAAGTAAATAGTGCTAGGATCTCAGAATATTTTGAAAAAATAAAAGAGGTGAAAAATGAAGTAGAGCAGTAGTGAGAAAGTAATGTGCTTGTGTTAGTCAGAATATTTCCAGCAAGGAGATCTCTCCATCTAAGCTGGGTTCAAAAGAGATATTGGCAACGTAAATACAGTACAACTTTAATGTAAATTCCTACTCTATTTTTCTAGTAAACAATGAATTGTCAATTACGGTACATGGAAGAAGAAAAAAACCTGTATACAAGTTTCAAAGTAGTAGTTTTGTGGGAAGAGTATACAGTCTTTGTGCTCTGCATCTTAGATTATGTGGACACCGGTTTGCCAGGTTTAACTTACTTCCAAATTAGGCTGATACATAGAACTTGAACTTTCTTTGTTTAGCCCTGCAATCTATAGCTGGAGCCTTAAAAATTTTTCATTAAATCTTGCCTGGACAAAACAGATATTGTCTACTTTGGGGTCCTAATTTTTGGCATTGCTTGGTATGCTTTGCAGGAAAATCCTACACTTTATATGATTGAAATGAAAAAGGTGGAATCGGTGAGTTTATAATTGAATGATTGATACTAATATATTTATTGTGTTATAGTGTGCATAAACTACTATTTGATTCATATCTCTGTATTGTTGTATATGGTAAAAGTGATATTCTGGAATATGAGTTCTTTTTATGGATTCCAGAAACTATAGCAATCTACAAGATACAATGTGAACCCTAAAACCATAGAGGACAATGTCACAACTACATAGCTTACTGCCCATTCTCCTCGAGCTGAGAGAGAGGGATGCTTTATTTCTTGAATGCTCAATCATGTCTCTTGCACAAGTTAATGTAACTGCTTTTTGGATGGACCTGGTTAGTGACAATGGTACATGTTAAGGAGTATTGTACTATATGGTCTATATATTTCAATATTCACATTGTTTTTAGGACAGAAACTTTGTTGCTCATTGCACTGACTGTGTCTAACCTTTAAAGACTTCATTATATGCTTTTGCAAAATCGGCATTACCTTACCTCAAGTATTTTTTTTATTCTTTTTCTTTCTTTTTTGGTCATATATATATATATATATATATATATTATGTAGAATGCAAAATTTGAAGAAAAAAAATAAAAGGAACATGATGTTGTATCTTTTGGTTGGAATGATGGTAACAAGATTTATGGACTTATGAACATTGGCTTTTGAAGAATTTTTGGGTGCTCATGTAAGACCTGAACGCATACTGTGTGGTTCCTTACCTTCAAGCTATCTTTTACAAAACGAGAGAATAACTGTTGAGATGTCGGTTTTGAAACAAGCATCAATGTATTACTATATAAGTAGGGTCCTAAAAATCTTGTTATTTATTCTCTGGAAAAATAAATGCCTCCTCTCTGTTGGGGGTTTCTTGGGTTGTAATAAAGTACCACCTTATTTATCAGGGGCGGGGAAAAGTTTCACATAATTTGATTACCACAAATTATCTTAAATATTTCTGAAAAGATAAAAGGCAATAATTCTTTTGTAATCTGATGTGCAATGAAAGGCTTTGTATTGATCCTCTTAATCAAATTCATCTCTTTGTATACAATATTCTAGTTCATTGTGAATGGATTACCTCCAATTTCATAGTAATTACCCAAGTGAAAGGAATGTGGAATTGGATTTACCTCTCTTGTTTGCCAGACATTCCATTTAAGCAGTTTGGAAGCTATGGACTGCCTGGATACATTTCTTTCCATGAATCCGGATTCCAGGTATGTTGGCGTGAATTGTTAATTTTGGTGATGTTCATATTTTACATTTATTTGTCATGTATGCCTTGATTGTCTTCGCAAGGAACAATTATTATTACACTTCTAATTGAAGTTGTTCGAGTTGTTCATCTGGCTGTTAGATGCCACCATGCCTACCTCATGCAAGTTGCGCAATGCTGTCAACTTTCCTTCATTCTCTAACAGAAGATTATTGGATAGGGTGTTTGAATCATGGATGAGTGATAAGGGTTTTCTTTCTCTTTCTTTTATTTCCTCTTTGTTCTATCTTGTGTATTTTTTATTTTATTTTTTTCTAAAAAATTTGAGGTCATTTTAGAAAATAAATGCTTCCATTGAATTAATGCTGCATCCATGCAAATGATGCAAATGTGGGCTTCTAGTGGCTGCATCAAATCATTTTAGATATGCCATTGTTTAATCTGAAAGTATATGGTATTGCTTCTTTTCATTTTTCCTACATATGTCAAATCCTCGGAAAGTTTGGAATTGATGCTAATCATGAGCGCTTCTGGTTATTCTCCATCATTAGTATGTTGTACATTAGTCGTACTAGATAAACCTACTGTTGTTTTGAATTTTCTGTTTTTTTTGTTTTTGTTTTACACATTATTTGAGTACATGTGAGATCAATTTATTAGTATGTTAAAATCCATGACTTCTCCAGGGTTCTGAGATTGAAGGCTTGCGGCCTTTCTGAAAAGGTCAGTTACTCTTTTGTTTTTTTTTTTTTAATGGGTAAAAGGAAAATGCAATATTGTATAACTATGGAGACAAAAATAGGTCTTATGCTATGTTTGATTCACTAAAATGAAATAGAATGCTCATTCCTTAACCACCCTATGGAATGATCATTCACTTGCAATGGTGAATAATGGTTCCATTTATAATGTATTTTTAACCTCCTTTTTTTTTTTTTTTTTTCAAGTGAAATCAAAACCAAACCTTACCTAGAGTCAAGAATGGATGGACAGGACACGAAGCATTTGTCATGGAAAGAAAGTAGAGACTTGAGTAAATTGTTTTGGAAAAATAACCAATAAGTTCTATTTTGCTCTTAAGATTATTATTGAGTCTTATCAAGTTTTAATATAGACAATTAAGTCCTATTTTTTATAAAATATTTCCAAAAAGTTTATTATTCCATAATGGTGCATGATACTTCAATTTTACCCATTATTTAATGTGAACAATAATTTGTTACATATTTTTAATCCAAATAAAATCATATTTTTTAATTGTAAAAATTATGATATTGTATTAAAATAAGAGAGAATTATTGAAAAGTCCAATCTAGCAATTGTTTAAGGCATTAGGTCTAATGGATATTTTTTATTAGTGAGAGGTCCACTCTTTGTGAAATAGTTTGGTGAGAAATCCTTTTATTGTTTTCGAGGATTTTTTTTTTTTCAATTTTACCTCTTAGTCTATCTGTCGATTTTTTTGATTATCTGTTCAAATATTTTTTTTTACCTTTTTAATTTTTTGACTATTTGTTCAAATTTTTTCCCTTATCTGTTCAAATATCTGTCCAAGTTTTATTATCTGTTCAATTTTTTCCCTTTATCTGTCTAAATCTATCTCTCTTCCCACTATCTGTACAAATAAAATTCAAATTCAATGACGACAACAACAATAACAAATCTATCTTTATCTATTCATATCAACAACAAAAATTTAATACGTTGCAAATATCTATTTCATCATCAACATCATCATCATCAACAACAACAAAAAGATGACTATAAATTTCAACAGATCACCCACACACACCCATAACAACACTAACAACCACTACAAGAAATTACACTTTTGGCGACTACTTTTGGCGACGACGTCAATTTTTCATAGCCAAAAGTGTATTTTTGGCGACACAGTGATGAATTTCGTTGGTAAAAGTAGACCTTTACCGACGCAATTTATTGCCGTCGCTAAAAAAGGAAAACATTCACTAGGCGCCAAAATTATTGCTTGGCGCCAAAATTTCAAAAATTTTAGCTACGAGGCTTATTTTTTAGCAACACAATGAGCGTTGCTATTAGTGTGTTTACTTTTGGCGACGACATATTGGCGTGGGCAAAGAGTTAAACATTTAGCAACGATAACAATATTCGTTGGTAAAAATTTTACTAGTGAAACGAGATGATTTAGTGATTTATGCTTTTATTATAACTTTTGAAAAAGTTTTAAATATTCTAGTTATTGAATTGTAAAATTAAAGTGATCATTGAATTAAATTACAAAATGAACCTATCAAACGTAAACACACTCTTAAGTTGAGATGACTAATTTGAGATAATTTAAACTTTTCCAAAGAATGTGGTTAGATTATCAATTTTAATATGTTTGGTTTTATTTTCAGAAATTAGTTTCAAAATTTTTTTCCCAAAAAATTTTACAAAAAAAGGGTGAAATGTACAACTGAAAAAAAAAAAAAATAGTGCCAAAATGAAATTTTCAAATGCCAAACACTAAAAAATTATATAAAAATAAAATAAAATTTCACGACACAATTTCTGTCGTGAATAGTATGATAAAAAAAATAAATAAAAAATACCAAAATAATACACGTTGGCACCAACAACCAAAAAAAAATATGTTAAAAAAATAAATAAATCTATCAAAATACACCTAACTCTTTGTCTTCTAATCATAAAGGAAAATAGAAAATAGCAGGAGAAGAAAGAGGAGACGAGAGGGAGGGTGGAAAGGAGCAAAACCGAGAAGAGATGGAGAAAAAAGAGGGTTCGAATGAGCAAAACCGCCGGACAAGGGTTTCAATCTCTCTCGATATTGCATTCTCTACCCAATTTTTTCTTTGAATTCAAAGATTTGTATTCCGACTTCGATTAATTAGATGTTTTGTTGTTTTTGTGAAGTGAAGGTACACTCTCTGCTTAATGTTTTAATGTTGATTTTTGGGATTTTTTTTTAAATGAATGATATGAGTTTTCTGAGGTTTCATATTAGGGCTCGGGTTCTGAGATCTTTCGGCGCATTTTTATTTTCTGATACTTTTTTTAGTTTGAGATTTCTTGATGCTTTGAGACAATTAGTTGTTTTTGAATGGGACACTAGTGCACCTCATTTTTTTCTATTGGGTTTATCATTATGTTGGCATTTTGTGAATGATTTGTTAGGTATATGGGGTGAAGATTTAATCTGGAGAGTTTCTGGGTTGAGGAATTGTGATTTTTAAATTTAGGTTTTAATGATTTTAGGACTTGCAATTTGGGTATACCAACACAACAAAAATAAGTGTGAATCATCAAATTACTCCTCAAAAAGATGATTGACTATTGAAATCAATGAAGCCCCTATCACTTGATTTGATACTTCACAATTGTTTTTTTGGTTTTTATTGAAAAAAATATAAATTATGGTTGTGCTGTTAAAATTTTTGTTCATTTAGAACATGTATGATACGGGAAAGGCATATTGAAATTGAAACAAAATGTGTATTTATATCTGTGTATTTAGAACATGTGTATTTGTTCGTTTTGTGTGATTTTGAACTCAGATTTCTATAAATTTAGTTTTTTTTTTTAGATGATTGAACACAAAACAACTCGCTCTCTGGAGTTTCAAGAATTTTATCTGTGTAAATTGGGTCTTTAGTCACTTTATTACAGTTAAATTATTAAATAAGTTCGATAATATAAATATTGACATGTAGTTTTAAATGTTAACTTCAGAGTATTTAGAATGAAATTTTATTTTGACCACTCACTTTCTTAATATTAAGTATGAGGTTGTTTCTTTTATATTCTAAGAAATTGTTATTACAATTCTTTGATATGTTACATTCTCTTGTTGTGTGTATTGTGTTTGCCTTTGGGTGCTGCTACTGGAAGATGATCAGAGGAGGCTTTCAAAATAGAGCTTGCTGTGCATCTGCTAGTGCTGTTGGAGATCTATTCCTGCTAGTTGCTGCTGTTGCCAGTTGCTGCTGCTGATTTTTGCTGCTGCAAAGCTATTTTAGGTGCTGATTTTTGCTACTGGTTTTTTTCTTGGCTTTGGTTGGTTGCTCACCAACTCTTGATGGCGTGCTAGCAAAGGATTGGACAAGCATATTGGTGCTAACCTAATTGGGATTGGTATGTCTCACTATGATACTTTTTACACTCATCTCTTTTCCTTTCTTGATGTAATGAGTTCTTTGTTCATCAATAAAAGTTTTATTTTGCCAATCTAAAAAAAAAAAGAAAAAGAAAGGACCTAAAACAGTTAAATATTGTTTTAGTTTGTGAGAAATTGATTTTAGGTTTTTATACTTATAATTGGTCTATTATAATTTGTAGAATCTATAATAATTTATATTTTAATTTAAAACAGTGGCTAATTACAATTTGGTTGGGTGTAAATGTCTAGCATTAGTCTATACTGTTTGGGTGCTTAACTGGCACTTATTGAAACACTTATTACTTGTATTACATATCTTTTGTAAGTTAACATGATGATTGAATAGAACATAAGATAGCATGGGTGTTACTGTCATTCAATGCCTTTTGTTATTGTGATACATTCTTTCCTATAATCAAATAAATGTTGTGACTTTTTTATTCATATACTCGTGCTTATATTGACTATAAAATTATTATTCAATTTATTGCTATTATTCTATATACTTAATTTTTTGTCCAGGTGTATATTCTCCTATTGTTTATTGTCATTCTTATGATAATATGTGCACTAAATATTATGTTCATTATTCTGTATCATTTATTTCACTGCTACTCATTTGCTACAAGCTGCACTTAAAAAAGTAATAGGCCAGGAAACATCACAAGCTGGTTCATTGGTGGCTTTTGATCGTCTTAGATTTGATTTCAACTTCCACCGGCCACTTTTGGATAATGAGCTCATGGAGATTGAAGGACTGATCAATAGCTGGATTGAGGACTCTACACTTCTGCAAACTAAAGTGATGCCTCTAACTGATGATAAAAAAGCTGGGGCTATTGCAATGTTCGGAGAAAAATATGGAGAACAGGTTCAAGTTTCTATAAAATCTTTTCTTTTGTACTTCTGAGTTCTGACAGAAAATGGTGTTAAAATATACGCTCATTTCACAACACATAAATGTTGTAACTTATGGAACATACTTTTACATAGGATTTGATTTTTCCTTCAAATACTGTGATTATTTTAGGTACGTGTTGTAGAGGTTCTGGGTGTATCCATGGAACTATGTGGTGGCACTCATGTCAGCAGTACTTCTGAAATACGTGGCTTGAAAATAATCTCAGAACAGGGGATTGCGTCTGGAATCAGACGTATAGAAGCCGTTGCTGGTGATGCTTTTATCGAATGCTAGAGATAACTACATGAAACAGCTCTGCTCCACTTTCAAAGTATGTTTTCTTCTGTAATCTTTTTGCTAAATAAAGAACACCTGATTGTTTCCAATGTTTTCATTATTAAAATTCATTCTGCAAATGTGAAAGCTGAAGATGTACCAGCCAGGGTAGAAACACTATTGGAGGAATTGCGAATGGCAAGAAATGAAATTTCAGCTATTCATGCTAAAGCAGCAGTTCACAGAGCCTCAATCATCGCAAACAATGTATTGCTTGTGGGAAATTCTAAAAATATCAGGTATTAAATTAACTTTTGTAGTTCCATCTATTTTAAAGAGTAGAAATTTGTGACCTAGTTGAGGCAGGTTTATAACTGATGCTGAAAAAGCTAGGGCCATTGCAATGTTCGGAGAAAAATATGGAGAACAGGTTCAAGTTTCTATAAAATCTTTTCTTTTGTACTTCTGAGTTCTGACAGAAAATGGTGTTAAAATTAGTGACAGCCTAGCAACTTCATATATTTGGTATAATTTAAGTCTGTAAGTTTTGTCATTGATATGCAAATTGAAAAATAATGATGTTAAGTAAAAGGATAAAAATGATTTATACCATTCTAAAACTTAAATTAGTAGATATCGGACAAATATGTTGTTTACATATATGCTTTTCGGATTTTGAATGATCTGTCATGCTTTAAGGCTTTTGCCTTTTCAAAATTGGTGAGCAGAGTGCATCACATATTTATTTAGTTCATTTTATTGTGTATGTTTTTCACTTGCCACTTTGCTGCGGATGAACATTCACTAAACAAGTGTTTTAATTCTTAAAAATTGATGGGATTTTGCTTATATATTATATATAAGGGTCAGAATTTCATTTCAATACATTATTTTAGTTAGCTTGGAAATAGAAACATGAGGAAAGCAAAAAAAAATGTTTGTAAACAAAAACCAAAACCTACCTTAATGGATAATAGGTGTGTTTTAATATTTCAAATAGGTGTGTTTTAATATTTCAAATGAATTTTTATTGGCGGAGATTCATTGGTGGAATCTTTTGGGTAGAACTATGGATGGCAATTAAATCCGAACCCAATGGAAACCCACCCTGCCCCGCTATTTATTATTAGAGCGGATTTCCCCAAATTCCCCCCCAATGATTAACTGTTTTTCTTCTCTCATTCAATATTAACAATACTTGTCTTGAGGCTTTCTTAGGCATTGGGGGTTGTTTTACCCACTCTGTTTTTCCTATTAATATAGTTTGTTATAGAATGTAAGATATTCTTTTAAAAAAGGGAAAAAAAGAGATAAAAAGAAAGGGAATGGAGCGCTAGGTGTACCAATATAGATGTGACAGTTGGGCATTTGGGATGACGCGAGTGCTCTAGGTTTCATTGATAAAATGGGACAAAGTTCTTCCAAGAAGATGGGAGATTACTAACACAAGAAGCTGCCTGTGATTAATGTCCAAAACAAATGTATTGCTAGCATTCCTTTTAAAAATTTCTTGGTTTACATCTCCTTAGAGTAATTGATATGTCAGGGATAATTACATACAATGGGCATATATAAAGGACTTCCCCTGAGGATTTTCTTCTTTGATGTTTACACACAGGTTATATCAGGAAAAGACCAGGAACAGTTTGGTTTTCCTGATATCTTTTACCAGAATGTTGTTCATTTTGGGTGGGGAATGCATTATTGTCCCAGCAGCTGCCTATTCCTTTTGATCGATCACATGAGTTGAAATCAATCCAGCGGCTCTGTAAATTTCTACGGATGGTGTAAAGAGGGCAGAGCTTCTTAAGATCAATTTTTCCTTGCAGATGGTACTAATGCTACAAAATTGATTCATCTATATTTCAAATTTAATTTTTCATCACATGCTAGCTTCTTTATCATTCTAAATTATAGCCACCTTACATGCTCAGAAGATTCAGATGCTGATCTCAAAATTGTTTATACTTTCATAAATAATTGAATTGTTGAAAGTGTTGTAGATTGTGAATATGACTTATCAATGTTTTTGGAAGAACATTGATCTAGGGTTCAAGTCTTTGCGAAATCTGTATTATTCATTCTTTGAAACGTGGCAAAACGATGCAACATGTAGTACTCAATTTCTTAGAATTCTACTTCCTGATTGATTTCTAGTTTCCATTAAAAAGACAATATTGGAGTGATGAGCTGATAGTCTCTTGCAAGAACTGAACTATCAAGGGTCGCCCCACTCCTTGACAGTTCCAAGGGAGGATCAGCATGAGTGTAGACACCCCATTTTTGACCAACCTTAAGACTCAGACATCACCGATTGAGCGCTCGGTGATATTGCATATTGTACTCGTTCTGAGGTTGCGGAGTCCCGGCTGCGAGCCTTGCCTCCGGACTTCCGGACTCTTTTGTGCTTTGCCTCGATTTGCGAACTAGGCCCTGTTTTCTCTGTTTTCTCTTCCCGAAGGGAGGGAGAGGTCTCGTAGACCATCTCTCAGTGGCCGTAGGCTACGTTTTGTGGTCGTAGGCCATTTTTCCCGTTTGGAGCCCGGTTCTCGATTTTTCAGAGCTGTTGGCCGTGTGCCTCGGTTCGAGACCGCTTAATCACCTTCGTTTGCTCCGGTTTTTGCCACACACCTTATTTCCTCTCTTTTGAGGGACACTGTGGTCCGAGAGACCAACTTCGTGGTCGGACACCACTTCCGGTGCCTAACAGCCCACTTTCGGGGCCCCGAATTGCGTGTTTTGGCTCCCGAACCTTCATTCTGCGTTTTTGGGCTCCGACCCGAACTTGAGATAGTCATATTTTGAGGTTCTTTTCATATTTGATTAAGGACCTTTTGCTGTTTGAGATCTCCTACTGCCACTTGCTTCTTCGCCCCTTTGTATGCCATTTTCTTGCATGATAGTTTAGGCCTACTTGTATTTATTTTTGTGGCTTGTCATAAACTACAAAGTGTCTTATTTTGAGCCCCTCTTCAACTTTGTTGAAGGGCCCTCTTTGGTTTGAGATCTCCTACTATCACTTGTCCCTTTATCTCCCTTTAGGCCAATTTTGGGGAAAATTTGAATTTCATTTCCCCCCCATTTTCCCCCCTCTTTTTCCACCCTTTTTGTCTATATAACCAGCCTCCCAGCTGTGTTTTTAAGGGTTAGACATATTGGTTTGAGCCTCCTACACTATATCTCTCTCTCTCTATATATTCCAAGCACCAAAACCCTTTAAATCCTACACCATTTTACACTACAAGTCATAGCACCATACTTCCAAACTCCATTCCAGCCACTTGGAGCTGTCTTCCAGAGGTTAAAAGCTCCCAAACTTGGTCCAAAGGTTGCTAAAGATTGGTTCTTCAAGGGTGAGTCTCGTTTTCCCTCTTTTTGCTCCTTTCTTGGTCTATATTTTAGCTCCTCTTGCTTGCATATTTGGGCTCCGACCCTAACTAATAGTAGCATTATTTTGATCTCTTCTTCATGTTTGTTTAAGGGTATTTACCTGTTTGAGGCTTCCTTCTTGCACTTTCCTCTTTACCCCTCTTGTATCCCCCTTTCTTGCATAGCATTTTTGGCCTATATGTAAACTGTTTTGAGGCATGTTTTAAACTGTAATGTAGCTTATTTTGAGCCCTTATTCAATATTGTTGAAGGGCTCATCACTGTTTGGGGCCTACATATGTCACTTGTCTCTTTACCCCTCTCTTGGCCCCATTCTTGCATGATTTGTTAGCCTCTTATGCTTCTGTTTTTGGGCTGTGGTCCGAACTGTAAATGGCCTTATTTTGACCCCTCTTCATGTTTTATTAAGGGTCTTTGGCTGTTTGAGGCACCCTTTGTATACTTTGTGTTTAAGCCTCTTTTGGCCTTATTTTGCACAAAAGTTTTGCCATACTTGTGTCTGTTTTTGTGGTCTGTCATGAACTGTAAAACATCATATTTTGGGCCCCTCTTCAACATTGTTGAAGGGCCCTCTTGTGTTTGAAGTCAGCAGCTGCCACTTGTTTCATTACCTCTCTCTTTTTGGCCAATTTTGCATGCTATCTTAGGCCTATTTGTGCTCACTGTTTGGCCTTGCTTAGAACTGGAAACATGCTTTTTTTGGGGCTTCCTTGCTTCTGTCTTTAGGTCTCATGTTCAAATAATGCATGCATTGCATAGCTATAGGTCATTCCTTGAGCCAAATTTCATGTTTCGGGATCGATTCCTTGCATCGGGTGTTGTTTTGCCATGTTTCGGGGCTGTTTTGTATCTCATTTTGCCTCTGAAAATTGCATGTTAGTATGCCATAATCCATGCTTTGCCATGTCATGTTAGAGTGGCATTCGTGCCTTAGGTTCGGTCATCGGTTTGCGTGCACGCGTGCACGCATCTCGAGTTGTCTCATTTTCATCTTATGGCCTCTTATGTGAGTGTGGCTGAGGTCCACTCATGTTGGTGTAAGTCCATTGCGCATTGTGTATGCCATCTCATTCATAGCATTGTGTATGCTAGGTTGCATATTAGAACATTGTGTATGCCATGTTACATCGTGCATCGTGTATGCCATTCCATAGCATTTTGCATGTTAGGTTGTATCTAGTTGCATTTCATGCATGTCATGCATATTGCATTGTGTTCGGGATAGAAGTTAGCCCGAGCAGGGAAACGAGGTACGTTCCGTACTCCGAGTGACGGGACGTGTCTCAATTCCCAAGTCACCGACACTCCGGATTATCCATGATGGAGTTAGGTTAGTTGAGTTTTCATGTGCATTCATTCTATATTGAGTAGTGTAATTCGATTCCTCGCCATCATGCATCGAGATGCGTGATTGGTGGCACGAGGATCGAGGCACGCATACATTTGTGAAAATACATTGCTATGCCCCTTTCCTGCTCTCTGTTGCAGCAAAATCAAGAATCAGCAGTCTTCCGAGGCTTGGCGCGCATTCCAAGAATAATTGCAAAACAGAGGCTAATTGGGGCATCTCGGTGGATTTCCGCGCAAGGCAGCCCAAACATACATCGTTCATCAGAGTCGAGGCAGTCCTTGGCTTGCATGCCAATTTATAGCTTTCCTAGATTAATTTGTAAATTAATTAGGATTTTTGTACATATTTGGACTGTATTATTTGGACTGTAATATTCTTTTATTCGGGACTGTATATTTATTCGGACCCTCTGCGCAAGGGCATAATTTTAATAAGTGTGCGTGAGTGTGATGTATGTCTTCCAACCCCACGTCTTTCTTCCCTTTTATTTACCCGCTTATGATGGTTAGATTAGGGCATGTTTCAATTAGCATACAGTGTGATAGCATGTTTGCATTCATTCATCTGTTTTGCACGCACCGGGCTCGGCGCATCATACTAACTGCATTTGTATTTCAATTCCAAGTTGAATACATGTTAGCTGTAGCATTCCATATGCCATGTTTAGAATAGCCGAGCCTGCTATAGTTTGCATTTTTGCATGTATTGCATTAGGCATTTCTGTATACTTAGGATCATGCATGATTTCTAATGTAGTTTCTGTTTTGGCTTGGAGTACTCGGTGAGTTTTTATACTTTAGCATCCTTGCATGCGTGTGAGTGACTGCCATGAATAGCATGCTTACCATGAGGCTAACTGCTTATGTGATATAACTGCCTGAATGCCTGTGGGTGAAGGTTGGGTTATTTGGATTGGAACAATTCATCAAATGTTTGTTTTAAGCCCACTAGATAGTGGCAAAACCATTGTTTTCTAAGCCTACCCGAGGGTGGCAAATCCATGTCTTAACCTACCTACGGGTAGCACCATCAAACCATTTTCAAACAAACAAACATGAAATGTTTTGTTCCAATTCAGGCGACTCAGTCTATACTTGTATGTTGTGCGCATCACATAGTAACCTAGGCTAATAACCGGAATAAGAGCACACAATGTTTTCAAAACTTGATATCATGGTTAGTAGAGGCCGGTCTCTGACCGGGCGAGCGGGGGTGCTCACGAAGTGACCTTCCCCAATCGTACCCAAGTTCCCGAGCCGAGGCAACTTGGTGATGACGGACACGTGGCCTTAGGCAAACGAGTCAGGGTTTCCTAAATTCCCAAAAATAAAATATTTAGGTGGCGACTCTATATCTGGCAAAGCAGTCCATGTTTGGCACTTCTTTCAAAAAATCTGTTTTCTCAAAACGACTTGCCGGATTTGGACTCTTTGGTTCAAGATTAAGAACCGTGACATTTGAGTCCTTGAACTGTAGTAGACCCGCGAGCGAACGGAACGGGGGGAGTCGCACCCTCCCGGGGCGTTCGGGGACGTCTACAATGAGGTGTGTGGCTGTTTTGGGCCAGTCACCACTGCCCTTTCATTATTCTCTTCATCCTTCATGTTTGATAAGCTTATTGAACATTTACTTCCAAGTATATAACATAGGCTTGCTAGCAGTCTTCAATTAACCCGCATTTGTTTCTCTTCTTTACAGAGCTTGCTGAGTCTTCATATTAACTTGTGAACCCGCATCTTCTCTTTTTTTTTCTTTACAGAGCTTGCTGAAGAGGCAAATAGGCTTGTGAACTAAGGTTGTCTCTTCTCTTTTTTTGTGTTATCTTGTTGTTGCACACTGTAGTATTAAAGTAGTTGGATAGACTATTGTTTTTCACAGTGTTGTCTTCATTTTGGTTGCATTCATTGTATAAACTAACAAATCACAGCAGCATTATATGATTACTCTTCAATGCCCTTAAAGTTTATATTTGATGTAACAGGCATGAGTTAAAGACAAACCTTCTATAATCATGCTGTGTAGTCATAACATATGAGTTAATTTAAAGGTTTGAACTGTCAGATGGTTAGGTTTCCTGATCAGGCACTTTGATAATACCAATTTGTAAATGGCATTTTCAAAAAAGGTTCCAGATATGACTATTTATCTTGTTTAACCAATTTGTCCTTGTTTATTCATGCATGAACTTCATTTTAGGCACCATTGGTAAAAATACTAAGATATCTAACCATACTTAATGATGCTAATACATAGACATTTCTTCATGTTATATCACTTATCTCTAACTACTTTAAAGGCTAACATGACTTTGATTTCTGTAGTGGAAGCTCTTGGTGAAATAGCTAAACAATTGGGTAAAAAGGCTGGAATTTTAATTTGAAACATTGTGACAAAAACTTGAACTGGCAAACACCAATAGTGGACTCCCCCCTTATGTATGACTGTACTGTCAATTGCACCTGCCTTTCTGATGATGAATGTCACATCAGTGCCATGTATGTTCCTTTTTATGTTTTTAAATATACTTATTATTCAACTCCATTTTTTGCTTAAAATGTTATTTATGATTTTTTATTTTATTTATTTTTAAATTAGGAGGGCAATGATGTTGAATACTAGCCTATGCTCTGTATGTTAAACTTATTAATGTCAGTTGAAAGTCCAAATTCTATTTTGTATAGATGAAAAAAAGAGTAATGTACTGAGAAAACCCTAGTATTGTTCTGTCACTTCTTATTTACATGACGCAAGCGGTTGCCATGAACATCTATTCATATATTGCTAATTACTAGGGTTCTTGGGAAAATTAAGGTCGTATTTTGATGTCCCATAGAAAGGGAATGACTGCCAACAGTACTTATAGTAATTCAAAGTGGAAATCTGATATTTTGAGTATGCAAAGTGACAAGAATAAATGGCAGCCAATCTACAAATGAAATTCAAAATAACGAATATTGTCCTGTACTAAAAGAAAACATAAATATGATCACTTTCAAGATAAATGAGCGAGTTTTCTGTTCTTCATTAGGTGACCTCATTTAGTAACAGTTGAGTTGATTGAACTTTCACTTCTCATACCATAAAATGTTTAGTAGGTGCGTTCAAATTTAATTCAGAAATGTTAATGTCCAAAACCCAGAGGCACCAATACACATCTATAATTAGGCATGTAAATCTACACGATGTATGGACTCTAATTACTTGGAGTTTTTCATGTTTTGTGCTTTTAATTATTTGTTGTTAGACATTCTTGGTTTTTGAAAAATTGAATTCTATAATTATTTATTTTCATGGAGATGACTCTCTTAGGTAATATATTGTATACAAATCTCTAATTCAAGAATGAATAATTGATTGCTTGAAGAATTTTGCTGGGCTGCTGCTGCTGCTGCTGCAATGTTGCTGTGAAGCGGGCTGCTACTAGATGCTGGTCTGCTGCAAATTTGGGTTGTTAGTTTCATGTTTTCATTTTGTTATCTGCTGTTTTTACTATGGGTTCACAATTTGGATGTATTTGAGTATTTTAGTGAGTTTACCCTTTCAAGTTTTATACACCGCTTCCAAAAGCATATTTTCAGCAGTGTTTTTTTTGCCTACACATCAACTTTAGGTGATTTAATATCAATGTTATTAGTTTGCAATAGTAGTGCCTGAGGGATGCCTCTGTAAATGTGTAAATCTTATGAAAAAATATAAATGATTTTCAATTTTTTTTGCCGTTACAAATTTGTCGTTGCCAAAAAGTAAAGCTTTCTCGACAAACAACTTGTCGGTAAATGTATAGCCAAAAGTTTTTTTTTGCCCACTCATATTGTGTTGCTAAAAGTGTATTTTTTGCCAATGCCAATTTGTCGTTGCCAAAAGTAAAGCTTTAGCGACAAACAAATCGTCGGCAAATGGCAACATTTACCGACGGAAATGTGTCGCCAAAAGTTTACTTTTGCCGACGCATATTTTGTTGTTAAAAGTATATTTTTTGCCCATGCAAATTTGTGTTGCGAAAAGTGCCACACAATCATCATATTTGAATGACTTTTACCGACGCAAGGTAAATTGCCGACAATGGATGAAGGCTTTTATCGACGACTATGTTCGTTACTAAAGGGATTACTTTTACCAACGCAACGATAATTTCATCGGCAAAAACTTTTGCCAACTCACTTTTGCCTACGGGTTGCCAACGTAGCTTTGTGCGTCGGCAAAACTCTTTGCCAACGAATTTTCCCTTTTAGCAACATATTTTGTTGCGTTGCGAAAAATGCAATTTCTTGTAGTGAACAGAAAGAGAGAAAGAAAAAAAGAAAAAAAGAAAAAAAAAGGTCACTCCAAATTTCAACAAATCACTCACACACCTAAACACAGTTCATCAGATCACCTACACGTCCATATTCTTCATATTGGCAAGCTATGTTAAATGGGCTCGAGTGCGGGTGCGGTATGTATCTAAAAGTCGGACTCGTCAAATAATAAATTTAAGGATACGCAGACTTGACAAAAAAATGTTATATTTATATTTTTAATTATATGAGATAAAATAGTACTATATGTAACTTACAGTGTTAAAAAAATATTTATAGCAATTATACAATAGTATTATATACAATTATATAAAAATTATCCGTTGAAAAGTATTGGACACATTCCATACCCTTGTTCGAGTGTCGGATGTTCGGCATGAGTATTTGATTTATTTTGAAGAGTTCGTGTAACATAGTTGGCAAGTGATTTGAGCACAGAATATGAATAGCAAGCCATGAGCCAAGCTTGTAACGGAACATGACGCTGGCGACGACGCAGATAACGTCAATGAAATTGGAGTAATTGATCTATGATGATCTGGATCGAGGAGGGTTGGATTTGGATCTCACGATGGAAACCAATCTGGATCTCGGCAACTGAAATCATTGTTGTGGAGGGTTTCATAGTTATAGCGGCGTGTAAGAGTTCCATCGACTGATTTCGCTGGAAAAACAACAAAAGCTTGACCTCTTCAACTCCCCATTGTCGGTTGAAAGCTGATTCAACTTCGAATTTCCATCGATCTTAACGAGTTCATTTGCATCGTTGTTGTAGAGAGGGAGGACAGAGGTGGGGGAGAGCGAAAAGAGACACTTTCGACGTACATATCGACGTCAGTGGCGGCGGAGGGGCAGATCTGGCCGGCGGAGAGAATGGAGCGGAGTGGAGGACTAGAGAGAGAGAGAGAGAGAGAGGGTGAGTGTTTGGCTCATTTGACCGTGTATACAATATATATATATATATATGGGTATTCTGATGATTTTGCTTGATCATGTCCTTATGGATAAAATATTTTATAGTGTGGACTTTTGATCAAACAAATTCAATTTGGATTTATAGGACCGAGTGCCCTTAAAATAATCATAAATCACAATGAAAAAATTATCAGTAAATTCTATTTTGTTTGAAAATTGCTATTAGATTTTATCATATTTTTATATTGACAAATAAATCTATTTTTTTTTATCTTATTTTATTTTATTTTATAAATTGTTATAAAAATATTCAATTATTTGTAATAGTATATTTTATTTTAATTTATATTTCTCATTAAAGTATGAAGCAAAAATTTCATAAATATTTTTTATTTATTTAAAATTTTATAATAAAAATATTTTAATTGTTGAAATTAAATGAATTCTTAAACAAAAGTCTTAAGTATAAAATTCATTACCTATCTTGTACATTTGTTTGAGATGTGCTATATGAGTGCAGTTTTTGGTTAAAAAAGTAGAGAAAAAATATGTATGTTTGGGATAACTTTTTGACTTTTTGCGAAAAGATGTGTAATAAAATATTATAGTAAAATTAAAATGACCATTTTACCCTTTTAACTTTTTGGGTAGTTGAATTCAAAGGGCAAAAATAATAATTTTGCCCTAGTGGCTTCGCCCCACAAGCTACCCTTGAATAGTATATACTTTTTAATTTTTTTAGTAACTTTTTGACTTTTTTAGTTTATCCCAAACAAGGCCTATGAAATATATAAAATTTTCATAGTTATTTTTCATAGCACGTTGGAGTCTTTTGGGAAGCTAGTAAAAGCCAGCTTCCAGTTTTTTACCCATTTTGGGTCACATCACCTCTCACATAACTTATCCACAAAAAGACAAAATAAACTAAAAAGTCAAAAGGTCAACTTTTTTACCAACTTTCCAAAACATAGAATTTAGCCTTTTTAGATTGTTTACATTAAAAAAATTTGGATTTATGTGTTTTTAAATATACTATTAATAATTTTTACAATTAAAATTTTAAATTTTAGTTAATTTAAAATTGTTTATAAAATTGTTGTTCGTATTAATCATAATGGTAAAATTGGAATAAGATAGACCATTATGAAGTAATGAATTTTTTGGGAACATTTACAAATAAGAGTTAGTTGTCCATATTAAAATTTGATAGGACTCAATAATAATCTTGACAGTAAAATAGGACGTATTAGTTATTTTTCCTTTTTTTTTTTTTTGCTTGGTGTTTAACTCGGGAACCTGATTTCCATGGAGTGCGAAACAAAACAATTGCAATTTACAGGTACTTGATTTTTTTTATTCTATTCATCGGTTGATTTCATCGCCTATCTCATGGAGATTGTTCTATGTTGTAGATATTTGGATTCCTTGACGTGGAGAAAAGGGGTAAAATAACATTCAAGCAGGTAACAATCTCTCTCTCTCTCTCTCTCTCTCTCTCTATATATATATATATATATCACACACACACAGTTACACAGAAAATGAAATTTAATATATTGCTTGCAGTTCGTATATGGGTTAGCTCATGTCTTAAAGCAACCGCTATTCAGACAAGCCTGTGAATTAGCCTTCACCGAGTGTCATGCTGATGGAAACCATTACATTTCCGAGCAAGAAGTACGTCTCTTTCTTCTCTTTCTTGATATTCTCTTATATTTATATAATTGGATAAGCTTTAATTTGTGCACTCTTGGCTGGTAAATGCACGTGGCACAGTTAGGAGATTCCATTAATCAAGCAATTCCAAACTTGAATCAGTATGAGGTGAGTAATCAACACTCTTATTGGTTCAATAGCCATGTCCATGTAATCCATACATAATCTTATATTTATAGTTTCGACATTTCCTCCCTTTGGGAACCTCGGAGAGAAGAAAAGAAGAGAAAAGATTGTGCTTTCTCTCCCTTTTGTTTGGATAAATAGGGGAGAAAAGAAGAGAAAAGAGGATGATTTATCATATATTTTTTTTTGTTAAACTCTTTAAAAGAAAAGAAAATAAATTCTTGCATGTTATATTGCCAAAGTAACTTTTTATAGGAGTCCCTTTTTTAATTTCTTCTATAAAGGGCAGTTTTGGTATTATGAAAAAATATTAATTTGTTATCTTGAGGATTACAAGAGAAATTGGTTTCTCTCCATTTATGAAGTAAGAAATATGTATTTCTTTTCTTTTTGGTTCTTTTCAAATCACCCAATTCAAACGAGCTGTGAAAGTTCTATAAACCCGACATGTCTTTCCTGCTCAAAGCTTTGTTGGATTTTACACTTGCAGATCCATGAACTCTTCAAACTATTTGATACCGATAATGATGGGAAGATCAGCAAGGATGATTTTAGTACCTGTTTAAGAAGAAATCCGCTACTCAGCACTTTTCTCACCCAAATTAATTCACAAGAACTTGTCAGAAGGCGGTGATAAGATGCTAAAGGAAATCGTGTGATGAACAGTTTGATGGGTCGATTTTTATTATAAGTTTGGCTCTGTGAAACATTTTAGCTTCTTCACAAGAGACTAGAGTGAGCGTTTATATCAAATATTTCAGTGCAAGGGTGCTTGTGAAAATTTGACACAATTTGGATAGTTCTATTGGGGTTCTTTTTTTCTTTTTCTTCCCCCCCCCCCAAAACCCCTTTTTGTATTTATTTTGTTGCTTATTTACGCGCGCACACAAAAAAAAAAAAAAAATTATGGATCATCTTATAAATAGCCTTTGGTGTTGATTGTATGAAGTATATCACTTGGTGTGCTCTTTTGACATTGTCATGTTTGGTTTCCCCGACCGGCTTTGATCATACTCATCTCGAAATATACAGGTTTCTTCCGACCTGATTAAAGTTTAGGGGTGGGGACGAGTTTTAGTTCCCACCTCAACTTGATTATATTTATTTTTAAAAATATATTTCATAAGTCGGTTTTAATTTTTTTGGTTGTAGACTTGGATTGTTGTATTGTTTTGATGGATTGGATTATAATGTTTTTATTTTATTATTAATATTAATTTAAATTTTAAATAGTTGTAAAAAATAAAAATAAAAACTCCACTGGAAATAAGTTTTGTCCAAACCCGCCCTTGCTACATACAAATTTCATCCAATATTTTTTAAAGAAAGTTAAAAGAAAAGGTCATAAATGATTTTATAAGAAGGAAATAAAAATAGATAATTTATATGAAATTTTTTTATATAATGACAAGTTGGGTTTTAAGTTGAGATTTTTTTTTTTGTTTTCAATTTATCAAATTTAAAATAAAGAGCCTATTAAGATGTCTTTAATTACACAAATAATATTGTCACGTTATTTTGGTATAATATTTTGGTAGAATAATATTTTTCTTATAATTATCTACAATCAAAATAGAGTGTTATTTAAGTAATGTATAACTAATTATTTAAACAAATTATTTTAGTGAAAAAGGTTGATTAATAGATGATAAACTGGTTAATTAGGATGTAATAAATTTATATGAAAAAATTATGCATAATGATTTGGTTGGGTTTTGATATGAGAAATTTTCTTCTTTTTTTTTATTTAAAATTTATCTATTTAGAATAAAGAGCTTGTTACAATTACACAAATAATATTGTCACATCATTTTCGTTTAGGACTTTTCTTAAGTGTGCAACCCTCAAGGTTGCACACCATATGCCACTTACACAAAAAGTGTAAGTGGTAGGTACAAACATAAAACAGGACGGAAAACAGAAAGGCGTAAGTGTAAGGCGTAAGTTGCACACCATAACAGGACCCTTTGGTTTAATATTTTGTATACAAATTTGATAGAATAATCTTTTTCTTATAATTATCTACTATCAAAATTAAGAGAGTTATTTAATTAATGTAGAAACAAGAATTAAAAAAAAATTTATCATTTCAGATCGAAATGTTGATTGATAGATAACAAACTGGGTAATTAAGATGTGATAGATGGCAAACTATTTTATCAATTATTTTTTCTTAATTAATTTTTGAATCATTCAGCCGACAAATAGCTTTTACTTTGTACCTAAAACAAGAAAATAAATTACTCGTGCCATGGTTGATGATGTAACAGAGTGATATTTTGGTCTTGGTTTGAATTTTTGAAAGTATTTTCTGATTTATTTATTTATTTGAAAAAATAGATTTAATTTGAAAAAAAATTAAATATTAAAGAGATTATTTTTAAAATTTATTTCTTCCCTCCAAAAAGATAAAACTACATAAGAACAGTGAGTAATTTTTTTTCATTTTTTCACCACATTAATTTTTAATTTAAAAAAAAAAATCTGAAAAAAAATTCTAAAAACCAAACAAAACCAAACATGCCTCACTTCCATTTTTAACTTTTGTTAATAAGGGCTATTTTGAGAAGATGGTTATAATCAACTTTTTTATTAAAAGTTGATTATAATCAGCTTTTTGTGAGAAAGGGAAGTGGGTTATAATTTGAGAAGTAGATTATAACACACTTCCCAAAAGACCCCTAAGTTGGAATGCACAAGTTAGCGTTTTCATTTTTTTACGAAAATGTTATATCAACGTCCATGTGGCACAATATTACAGTCACGTGACATAACAACACATTCTCATTATTAATTTGGATAAATTATATGTTGTCACCTAAAGTTTCAAAATTTTCTTATTTTAACTTTTAAAGTGTTTTTTTTTTTAAAAAAAACTTTGGTCCTATAAATTTATTTTTTCTCAATTTGATCCAACATCTAATGTTTGTCCAAAATTGAATGAATTGCAACACGTTGCCTCCAATTGGAACCCGACACTCCATCGTCCTCTTCTCTCCTCTAAATCTACTAAATGACAATTGAATTTGAGAGATGTTGCTCAATAATATTGATTTGAAAGGGTTATGGTGCTTGAATGTGGTTCTGAGATGTTAGTGGTGTCTAGAAAGAAGTGGATATAATGGTGTACTGTTTAGTTGTTGGTGATGACAAATTACCACCAAGTAGGGGGTAAGGGTTTTAGTGGTGGTTGTTTTTGCTGCTATTATGCATAACAATAATTGTTGTGTATTTAATTGAGTTTATTTTAAGGTATGATGTGATGATTTAAACTGTTCATATTTTAATAAATATTAAGTATAACATATTTATAAAAATTATGTTGATCGGATATCGATAACCCTTTAATCAAATCACATTTACATGTAGTTTTATATTTTAAATTACACTTGCTATTTATTTTTTCACATACAAATGTGATTTGATTAGAGGACTACCGATATATGATCAATATGATTTTTTACAAATATGTTCTACCCGATATCTTCTAAAATATGAGCGGTTCAAAATATTAAATTAGGCCCAATAAAGTGTACAATAGTTGCTGTTGCGCGTAGTGAAGGGATAGTGGAAGAGAATTATAAAGAGAGTAGTGGAGGTCTGGTTTGGAAACTTAGTTATTTTAGTTGGTTTTTTTTTTAATTTTTAACCATTTTATGAAATGAAAAAAAAAATTATATTTGTTATGATTTATGAATTTTTTTATAATTGAATAGATGGTTGTGAGACATTTTATATTATTGGCTATTTTAGCATTTTTTTTAATCTTTATTGGCTATTTTAGCCTCAAACCATTGGGTTGGAAACTTTTTTTTTTTTTGGACTAAAATAGCCAATAAAGACAAAATATGTTAAAATAGTTAAGATAAAATGTCACATCCAAATCATAATATTTTTTTTTCACAATTATCAAATCAATTATAAAAAAGAAAAAAAGAAAGCCAACTATCATCCTAAGTACAACTTTTTTAGTCAAGCTAAAATAGTCAAAAAGTTAACTAAAATAATCTATTCTCAAATAAGACCTATGAGAATTTGGTTATTTTAGTAGGCTTTTTTTTTTTTTTTTAATAGCTTTTTACTAAAGAAAATGTTTTGAATGATTTATGATTTTATTTATTTTTAATTGAATAGATATTTGTGGTTGACTATTTTCGTCAACCACATCAACAAACAGATTTTCATTCAATTTTTTATGAGTATTTGTTGCTGAGTAAATTGAAAAAATATTAGGAACTAAAATATATTTATAAAAAATTAAAAATTAAAAATTAAAAATTAAAGCGAGAAATTATTAAAACAATTAATGTGACTGCTTTTTTGTCCAAAATTGGACAAAAGTGAACAGTTGAAGAAATTTTTGTAGAAACGTTAGAAACTAAAGTGAGAAAAAGGTAAATTTGAAGAGTTAGACTATCTCCAATTATTCATTAAATTCATCATCAAATTTAAATTTGGTGAAAAAAGACAGTTTTTTTGTCTTCAACAGTTTTATCAAAACGATATTAAATTGAGAATTTACCAAATTCTGCACCAAACTGAGAATGCGCTGGGTCTTCCACCAAAATACTATTCATTACCGTTGTATTTTCACTACCGGATGACCCACCAGATGACCAATTTTTGCAAAATTTTGTATAGATTTTTACACTGGGAGGTCGACCTCAAGGTCGACCCCCCAGATGACCCTCAAGCTTGAAAATTTAACTACAGAATTATACAGATTTTGCTCTTTCCAGTCGACCGGCCAGTCCCTGGACGTCCAGTGCATTTTGATGAAAGCTACAATACATCGTTGGAGTGATTGATATCAGATTGAACCAAACGCCTTTTTTTTACTCAAATTTGATGAAAATTTTGTTCAATCATTAGAAATGCTCTTAGGAGTGTTTTGGAAATAAAAAAATAAGCAGTTTTTTGCTTTTTTAAAAATACATTTGATAATTGCTTTTTTATTGACTTTTTTGTTTTTTAAAAATTATTATAATATGATGTGACATCATTTATAAAAATTGTGAAATTCCTATATTATCTTTATGCATATTTTCGAAATTACCATTTTACCTTTTTTTAAAAGGGAGTATGATCTGTCCTAGTCAATGAAATAAATTGAGGATATTTCGATAATTTGACATATTATTCATCTTCTTGCCAAAAGAAAACAGACCTAAAATAAGCTACTTTTTGCTTATTTATGGAAAGAGAAAAAAAAATTGTTTATTTCTTTGTTCTCAAAACACATCTTAAAAGAAAAAATAACTGAAACCGAAGGGCGAGGTTAGTGTAATTTTTCTATTTCCAAACATGGTATACAGTGTGTTCGATTTCAATTTTCTCAAAATTAAATTTTTTGTTTTTCGTGTTTTTTTTAGTAAATATTTTTAAAAATTTTAAGCCTTTTTTTTACTTTTTTAAATGTACCTTATTTAGATATATCTAAAAATTGAAATATTTGTGAAAAAATATACTGAATTTTCATATTTTTTTGGATTAATTACACTAATAGTCCCTATAGTTTGGGACTTGTGTCACTTTGGTCCCTGACTTTTCAATTGCGACACATTTGACCCTAAAGTTTGAATCTTGTTCCAAATAAGGACAATTGAAAATATTATTAGATTTTTCAAGGGTAAAATCGTCAATTTGATAAAATATAAATTAATTTGACAAAAATAAATGTCAAAAAAATATTTTTAATATTTTTAAAATTATTTTTATCCACCAATGATAAAATTATTTAAAATTAATAAAAATTACATGATTAATTTTTTAAAATTAATTTTACATGATCATCATCCAAACACATAATAAAAATTAATTTGTTAAAAAAAAAATAAATAAATGTCTAAAAGATTTATCAATTTTACATAATTTTATTTTTAGTAGATAGAAATAATTTTTAAAAATTCAAAAATATTTGCTTGACATTTATTTTTGTCAAATTAGTTTATATTTTATCAAATTTGACAATTCTACCCTTGAAAAATCTAATTATATATTCAATTGTCCTTATTTGAAACAAGATTCAAAATTCAGGGTCAAATGTGTCACGATTGAAAAGTCAGGGACCAAAGTGGCACAAGCCCCAAACTATAGGGACTATTTGTGTAATTTACCCTTTTTTTTTTGTATTTTTGGTATTTAATGAATTTTGTAAAAAAAATTTCACGAAAATTATATTTTTTAAATGTATTTATGTTAGGTGTGTCTAAAAATTTTAAAAATTATTTAAAATATTAAAAAAATTCAGTAAAAATAAAAAAAAATATGAAAAATAAGAAAATAAAATTTTCTGAGAAATATTTTCAAAAAATTAGAAACAAACATAGTGAATTTTTCTAAATAAATAAATAATAAAAATTAAAAGTCGGTGGTGGAGTCACTGTTAATTGTTGTGTACTACTAGGTTGCCAAGTTGAGAGAGGATCCTCTCCTTGCAGCCTTGGTGCTTGCAACCGTCCTTGCAGGCCTTCGGGTCTACTTTTAGGCCCAATTTTGATAATCTGAACCGTTCATATTTTATGATTTATTCAGTATATCATACCTGTAAAAAATCAAGTTAATCGGATATCGGGAAGTATGTGTTCAAAAAATTGAACTAAAAATTATTTTTTAAATAATTTAATAAACAGTTTTCTGAACATATGCTTTCCGATATCCGATCAATTTGATTTTTTACAGGTATAATATACTGAATAAATCATAAAATATGAACGGTTCGGATTATCAAAATTGGACCTAAAAGTAGACCCGAAGGCTTGCAAGGACGGTTGCAAGCACAAGCCTGCAAGGAGAGGCTCTTGACTCTGCCAAGTTTTGCATTTTACACATTTATAATCTATATATATCCGTACACACCAAAACCAAAGTCACTCGGGACATCCGTATCAAACTCTTTAAACTTTTAGTCAAATTAAAATTATTTCATTATTTTAGCTATTCATTTTGTAATATTTATTGTATCAAACTTTTATTCTAACGCCAAGTTTGAGAAGACTAAATAAATGCACTTTTTGAATTTTTATGAAATATGGGTTGAGTTTGAAGTGATGTGTTAGATAGGTGATGTGACTTAAATAAGATGATGTGACTTAAATAGGATAGTGACTTTTTGACTTTTTAGATTTTTTTGAGAATGCCAAACTTGGCCTTATTCTTATTACTAAAAAGTTATTTTCTTATTGTGTTTGTTAGTCTTTCTTTTTTTATTAAATTGATAAGTTACTAATCAAATAATTCTTTAAAAAAAAAAAAAAAAAAATCCATTGACCAGTTGACTGGCCGGACATCCGGGTAGATATCCGGTAACACACAAATAGCGATGAATAGTGTCTCATTTATTATAACAAGTTACTGTAGCCATCGTAAATTTTGATGAATTGTAAGCGAATTTGATAGAATTAATTTTTTAAAATTTTTAACTAAAAAATGATTTTAAAGAGTTTGATGCAGATGCTCTCATACTGTGTGAAACATTTTAGCTTCTTCACAAGAGAGGACTGGAGTGAGCGTTTATACCAAATATTTCAGTGCAGGGTTGCTTGTGAAAATTTGACAACCCTCCCCCTCCCTCCCTCCCTCCCTCCCTCCCTCTTAAAAAAATAAAAATAATGAAAAACCTTTTTGTATTTATTTTGTTGCTTATTTGAGTGAGCAAAAACACAAAAAGAAAAAGAAAAAAAAAAAAAAACATTTAAGGAGCATCTTATAAATAGCCTTTGGTGATGATTGTATGAAGGGGCGTTTTAGCAAATTGGTAAATGTTAGTTTTTTAACTTTTTTTTAAGTCACATCACTACTCTACTTTTTTATATCAAAAAAGTTAAAAAGTTACAAAAAAAAATTATTAAAAAATCAATTTTTTATCATATTCTCAAAACACTACGAAGTATATCACTTGGTATTCTCTTTTGACATATTGTCAAGTTTGGTTTCCCTGACCGGCTTTGATCGTACCCATCTCAAAATATACAAGTTTTTTCCCGACCTGATAAAAGTTTAGGGATAGGGATGAGTTTTAATTCTCACCTCAGCTTGCTTATATTTATTTTAAAAAATATATTTTATGAGTCGGTTTTAATTTTTTTGTTTGTAGACTTGGATTGTTGTATTGTTTTACTTGCTGATGGATTGGATTCTAATGTTTTTATTTTATTAATATTAATATTAATTTTAATTTTAAATGGTTGTAAAAAAAAAAAAAACAATCCACTCGAAATAATTTTTGCCCAAACCCCCCCTTGCTACAAATAAATTTCACCCAATATTTTTTTTAAAAAGTTAAAAGAAAACGTCATAAATGATGTTATAAGAAGGAAATACAAATAGATAATTTATATGAAATTTTTTTACATAATGACTAGTTGGGTTTTCAGCTGAGAAATTTTTTTTTTTGAATTTATCAAATTTAAAATAAAGAGCCTATTAAGAAGTCTTTAATTACACAAATAATACTGTCACATTATTTTGGTAGAATAATATTTTTCTTATAATTATCTACAATCAAAATAGAGTGTTATTTAAGTAATGTAGAACTAATTATTAAAAAAAATTATTTTAGCAAAAAGGTTGATTAATATATGATAAACTGGTTAATTAGGATGTAATAAATTTATATGAAAAAATTATACATAATGACTTGGTTGGTTTTTGAGATGATAATTTTTTATTTTTTTTTTTTTGAATTTATCAATTTAGAATAAAGAGCTTATTACAATTACATAAATAATATTGTCACAACATTTTAGTGTAATATTTTGTGTACAAATTTGGCAGAATAATCTGTTTAATAGATAACAAATTTAGTGTAATATTAAAAAAAAAAAATCATTTCAGATCGAAATGTTGATTAATAGATAACAAATTGGTTGATTAAGATGTAATAGATGGCAAATTAGTTTATCAATTATTTTTTCTTATTTAATTTTTGAATCATTCATCCGACATCAGCAAAATAGCTCTTACTTTGTACCTAAAAACAGAAATTAAATTACTCGTGCCATGGTAGATGATGTAACAGAGTGATATTTTGGTCTTGGTTTGAATTTTTGAAAGTATTTCTTGATTATTTTTTTTTTAAAAATAGATTTAATTTTTAAAAAATTAAATATTAAAAAGATTATTTTTAAATTTTATTTCTTCCCTCCAAAAAGATAAAACTACATAAAAATAGTGAGTAATTTGTTTTTCATTTTTTCACCACATTAATTTTTAATTTATAAAAAAAAAAATCTGAAAAAAAATTCTAAAAACCAAACAAAACCAAACATGCCTCACTTCCATTTTTAACTTTTGTTAATGAGTTGGAATGCATATGTTAGCTTTTTCATTTTTTTACGAAAAATGCTACATCAGTGTCCATGTGGCACCATGTTATTGTCACGTGACAGAATAATACATCTTATTACTAATTTGGATAAATTGTATTTAGCCACCTAAAGTTTCAAAATTATCTCATTTTAACTCTTGAAGTTTTTTTTTTTTTTTAATCTTTTTTTTAAACTTTGGTCCTATAAGTTTACTTGTTCTCAATTTGATCCAACATCTAACTTTTATCCAAAATGGAATGAATTGCAACCATGTTGCCTCCAATTGGAACCCCACACTCCCTCGTCCTCTTCTCTCCTCTAAATCTACTTAAATGACAATTGAATTTGAGTGAGATGTTGCTCAATAATGTTGATTTGAAAGGGTCATGGTGCTTGAATTCATGTGATTAGTGGTGCCTAGAAAGAAGTGGATAGAATGGCACTGTTTAATTGATGGTGATGACAAATTACCAGCAAATAGTGGATAAGGGTTTTAATGGTGGTTTTGTGTCGGTAAATGGGGAGTTGAGTTTGTTGCGTCTCATGGGTAGCAGTAACTATTGCACATTTAATTAGATTTATTTTAAGATATAATGTAATAATTTGAACCGTTCATATTTTACTAAATATTGAGTATAACATATTTACAAAAAATCATGTTGATTAGATATCGATAACCTTTTAATTAAATCACATTTGCATATAGTTTTATATTTTAAGTTACACTTGCCATTTATTTTTTCACATACAAATGTGATTTGATGAGAGGACTACCGATATCCGATCAATATAATTTTTTATAGATATGTTCTATCAGATATCTTCTAAAATATGAACGGTTTAAAATATCAAATTGGGCCCAATATAATGCACAATAGTTGTTGCTGCACGTAGTGAAGGGATAGTAGAAGGGAATTATAAAAGGAGGTAGTGTGGAGGTCTAGTTTGAGAATTTGGTTATTTTAGTTGGTTTTTTTATTTTTTAATTATTTTATGAGATGAAAAAAAATATTATATTTTTCGTGATTTATGAATTTTTTTATAAATAAATGGTTGTGAGACATTTTATATTATTGGCTATTTTAGTATCTTTTGTCTTTATTGACCATTTTAGTCTCAAACCATTGGGTTGGAGGCTTTTTTTGGCTAAAATAGCCAATAAAGACAAAATATGTTAAAATAATTAATAAGACAAAATGACACATCCAAATCATAATAAATTTTTTTTTCTCACAACCATCAAAAAAAAAAAAAAAAAAACCAACTATCATCCTAAACACAACTTTTTCAGTCAGGTTAAAATAGTCAAAAAAACCAACTAAAATAGTTTATTCCCAAACAAGGCCTATGGGAACTTCGCTATTTAGTAGCTTTTTTATATAAAAAAAAAAAAAAACTTTTAGCTAAAAAATTGTTTGTTTTAGATGATTTGTGATTTTTTTTAATTGAATAGATATTTGTGAAAGAAAAAATGATTGATTGAGGATGTAAAATTTTGTCATATTAACTAGTTTTTTTATGGAAAATGTCTCGTAGCTCAAATTTTGTGGCTCAAAAGTGGCTCAAATGGCCAAAACGACGTCGTTTTGGCCATTTTTATGTTGTTCTGTACTCAAAACGACGTCGTTTTGGCTATTTGAGCCACTTTTGAGCCACAAAATTTGAGCTACGTAGCATTGTCGTTTTTTTATTGACTATTTTAGTCAAGCACATCAACAAACAGATTTTCATTCAATTTTTTTATGAGTGTTTGTTGCTGAGTAAATTGAAAAAATATTAGGAACTAAAATATATATAAAAAAATTAAAAATTAAAGTGAGAAAATATTAAAACAATTAACGTGACTGCTTTTTTGTCCAAAAGTGAACAGTTGAAGAATTTTTTTGTAGAAACGTTAGAAACTAAAGTGAGAAAAGGTATACTTGGAGAGTTTCTTTGCTTCTTCTTTTTTTTTTTTTTTTTATTTAAAGAAAATACATTTGGTAATTGCTTTTTTATTTTTTAAAAATTATTATAATATGACGTCACATCATTTTGAAAAAATTGTGAAATTCCTATATTATCCTCATGCATATTTATGAAGGGTGAAGTTAGTGTAATTTATTTATTTCCAAACATGGTATACAAGAAAAAAGGTATTTTTATCTAAATAAATAAATAATAAAAATTAAAAGTAGCTTGGGCCTACTCTATACATAGGTGCGCCACTAGAATAATGATGGTGGAGTCACTGTTAATTGTTGTGTACTAGGTTGTCAAGCTTTGCATTTTACGCTTTTATAATCTAGATATATATATCCGTACACACCCAAATCAAAGTGACTCATACTGTATCCTTTTCGGAATTGGGTACTGATATTTCAAAATTAAGGTAAAGTTTGACAAGTTAAAAAAAAATTAAAATGTTAAAAGATTATTCAAAAAGTTAAAAAATTATTACTATTTATCAAAAGTTAAAAATTACGGTTGCAAAATTTTTAATTCTAATTTTTTTCTACACATTAATTTATATGATTTTTTAATATACATTTTTTCATAAAAAGTTAAAAAGTTAACCCAAACATTTATATTTTTTTCCTCAATTTTTTAGTCTAAAAAGACAAAAAGGACACTTATTTAAGACACCCCAAACAATCCCTTAGCCTTCCTTTTGAGAAGTTGAGATTGAGATTTTTTTTATTAAAATAGTCAAAAAAATAAAAAATAAAATAGACTTTTATTTTAATAAAACAAAACATAATAACTAACCTATAATCATTACATTTTATTTCTCACAAAAAGTCAAAAAAAATTTCCAAACAAAACTTTTTAATCTCAAACTAAGTGGTGTTTTGAAAAGTTGATAAAAAGCTAACTTTTGACTTTTTTAATCAAAAAAACTAACTTTTTAAGTAGTGATTTGAATAAAAAAACTAACTTTTTTAATTAAAAAAGTTAAAAATTAACTTTTTGCTAGCTTCCCAAAAAATTAAAAAGCTAACCACGTTCCCACACCAACCCTTAAAAGAGTTTCAAAAGACATTTTCCATAATTGATACTACAACAATAGTATCACGTGATGGTATTTTTATTTTTATTAAAAAGTAGGTAAATTATATCCTCTTTTTTTTTTTTTTTTTTTTGAGATATTTTTGATAATTATAAAGACTTTTTTCTATAATTTTAATAATTACACTAATCTCTTTTACTTTTAAAACTATTATTAAAAAAAATTTAATTTATTAAGTTCGTACAAACAACGGTACTTCGATGGGAAAACAATCATATAATCCTTTGATTTGCATGTGAAAAGACAAAAATACCCATAAATCAAGAAGTTTCATTCATTATCAACATGGGTAAATTACTATTACCTCCCCTGAAATTTTGTATATATATTATCAAAGACCTATACATATTTTACCATTATTTAATAAAATTCTTAAATTTCATACAATATTAAATAAAACTCTTAAATTATGAAGACATTATTAAAACATTTAATATAAAAAATATATATTTTTTCATTAATAAAATACTTAAAAATAAACTATCTCTCTTAACCTTAAATGCACTAAATTTAGTTTACCTTACTAAATATATGTGAAATTATTATTTATTTTTATAACTTTTTCAAAATATAAATATAATTTATTGACTATATTTTTTTCCACAATAAGTTTTTGAACTTTTATAAACAAATAATAAAATAAAAATTCAATCATTAATGAAGGTATGAAATTAATTTGCAAATTTAGTTTAATAAAAATAGTTCAAATGAGGTAAATAAAGATGGAGAAATAGATTTTAAGTATCATACAATAAATTAATTGAGCATTTTATTATTCTTAAATGATTAATCCATTCATGTAAGGATTAATTTTAATTTTAGGTGTAAGTAATGACAAATTATTTGAATTGTTTATTATTCTCAAATGATTTATTGATCCTTTATTCCCTATCAACTAATATTATGAGGTGATTAGATTTTTTTTAATTCTATATTTTTTTATTTTTTTTAATCATGTAAGAATATTAACTTGTATTTTTTTAAATATGTATCGATTAGAATTTTAATGACTCAAAGATAAAAATTAAAATTTGATAATAATATATGATTGAGAAAAGATAAAATAATAATTTTTTTTACATATGAATAAATAAGTAATGCAAATTATCGGAAAAAAATAAATCTATTTATTTCAACTTTAAAAAAAAATCAAATAATAAATGCATTACTTAAAATGATAAATTTTACGTTATTTAGGTAGTGTAGAATAAGTCTTATATTAAATCATCAGAATGTTATCTAATATTAATTTTAGAGAGATTGTTTATTTTTAAATATTTTATCAATGAAAATTAAGTTTTTTTTCATTAAATGATTTAATAATGTCCTAACAATTTAAGTGTTTTATTTAAGGGGCATTTACATACAAGTCTCATTTTGTGAACTCATAATCCATGAGGTCCTAGATAAAATCATTTGCTCCTTCAAGTCCCATTAATTTTTAATAGACCAATTTACTCTTCTAAACCTGAAATTGGGAATCAGATGGTCGTCTTCCAACCATCGCCTCATCTGCCTCAGTCCCTCTCCTCTCACCTCCGATTACTTCCCCTCCGTCTAATGCGTCGTCGGCTCCAGATTTAGATTCTACAATCGCAACACAAAACAAGCCATGATGTGGTGAATTCATTTTGTTTGATTTAGTTGTGATTCCAGGTTTGTGGCCAATTCTTGCCTGTAATAATTCCATTCAAATGGTGTAGCAAATGAATCGATTTTTGATAGTCTCACTCCTCCTTCACACTTCAGTAAAAAGATTATAACCCGTAAATTCCATTGCTTGCGTCTTGAGTTGAACCACAGAGAGATTAGGAAGAGAATGAGAACAATCACAGCTCTGAAGACGAATTTTGAATGGTCACGAATTGTTGTTGTTGTTGCATCTTGAGGTGAACCCGTAAATTCCATTGCTTGAACGTACAAGAAAGTTGAATATTCAACCATAGATCTTGAAATCCATGGAGATTTCCGATTCTTGCTTTCTCTCTCTAAAAATACAAACTTTCTCTCTCTTTATCTATCTATGTATCTACGTGTTAATTCTTTGGTAAATTGAATATGTGTGAGTGAATTTTTGATTACATTGCCACCTCAATATTCAGCTGGAGAGCACTGGCAGAATAGATGGCACCTAGCTGATCTGCAACAGAAAGAGAAGATTCCGACGATGGTTCGTCCACCCGGGAGCATTCCGACGATCAAGTCAGTATATCTCTCAAAGATAATCAATAGTGCTAAACTCACTATTCAGAATATAAATTGCGTACCTTAGACCCATGGGGGTGCCTCTCTTTTATAATTAACCCAATCCTTGTCCCAATAGAAGCCTAGCTTCAATGGACTTTAGCTCAGTGCTTATCTTGGACTCTTTAGTAGATAAAGATAAACTCCCTTAAGAGATTTATCCTAATCCAGGCTATGTCCCTTCCTCATTCTAGGACTCTTGTCCCTTATCCGTTTATCTCGGATTCCGATATCTTTGGAGATAACCTCGGCGTCATGACCAGGACACGTGGCACCTCGGCTAACACGTCGGCGTCACCTTGGCCACGTGTTGGTACTCGGAAAATATATCCCCACAACTGCCCCCCTAGGTTTTATTACCTCGGCATTCTGAGGTGATGGAACATATATCAGTACTTCCTCTAATACGTCGGCTTAAGACTTCTTAGCCGATATCATTATACAGGCCGACATGTCTTTTTAAGAACAAGAATTCCAAGAGCTCCTTCATGCGTATGAACTGTTATGCACAATAACTCAACCGTTTTAGTCACGCGTCTTCCCCTTACTGGACCGTACTTGATACGCGCCTGTAAGGCGAATTTTTTCTCGCGTGCGCCGTCTGACGCATACGTCGTTTCAAACACATTAATTGCTTTTTTTGCCGCCGTTTCAAGTTTTGACAAAACTTGTTCCCTCTCTCTTCGTCTCTTCACTTATCATCGTTTTTGTTCAACCCTTCTCTCTCTCTTACTCTCTCAAATCCTCCATTGCTCCAAGCTTTCAAGCTCTGCTACCGCCGTCGTTCATCTTCTCCGGTGAGGCTCTTGCTAATTTTTTCCGCTGCTGCTGTTCATCTGACTTCGGCGAACTCAATACCGGCTTCCTTTCTTCGGTGAGTTAGTGTTTCTCCTTGATTTAACTTCTTGTTTCAATTTTCTATTTTGCTTTACTGAACTCTTCCACTCTGTTTCTGCAATCTTGTTTATATCTTTGATATTTCAATTTGTATATTGTTTTCCACCGCATGTTTGTTTCATGATTCTGTTTTTGCCCCATCTGTTTCCTGAATACACACTGTTCACACACTTGTTGATTGTTACCACTATTCTTGGCCTGACGCATCTGTGAAGACTTTTATCTTGTGTTTCTTGATGGCCCATCTCTGTTCTTGACTCTGAATCGCTTTCCTGTTTCTGTTTGCCATGTTTTTCCAGATTCGTGCCTTCAATCTTCATCTCTATAGATATAGGTTTGGGACTTGTTTGTAGAATCCACAGATTTTTAGGAAAAATTGAAACAATTTTCCATAGATTCTGTATATTTTTAGGTTGTAGCCAAGGTTCTTAAAACCCTCAAAAACACTCTATTTTGAAATCCAACTCTTCCAGCTAAGCCGATATCATGGGTATGTGGAAGCATAGGGTAGATACCCCGACCAAGTTAGAGCATTTTAGGAGAGAGTTTGACATCCCGGCCGACGTCCATCTGAGGTTGGCTGGGGAGGATGACTCTATCATGCCCACAACTGTTTCTATCTCTTTCCATGTTATAGCTTTTATCGAGTGCGGACTTCGGCTCCCACTAAATATCCTTTTCCGCGAGATACTTCATTATTATAAGTTGAACCCAATGCAACTTGCCATCAACTCCTACTGAGTCATCAATGGCATAATAGCCTTAGCCAAACAGGAAAACGCTAGAGTTACTTTAGTCGATATCCAATACTGCTACACCATGTGTGGCCTAAAAAAAGACACGAGCTACGTTTACTACCTCAAGCCGAGGTCTACGGAGTACAAAATTGTTGCCGACCTCCCTGACTCCAACAAGGGAGCTGGGAATGATTATTTCATTATCTCGGGGAACTGGGAGTTCGCTCCAAACGAGGACATCCACCTCTACCCTTTTCCTCGATCAGTTTTTGCAGAGGGCAATGGTAAGAGCCCTCTGTTCATACTAACTTGTTTTTAAAATCTTCAGTACTTTATTCGTTCTAATGTCTGTTTTCTCTTGCAGCTCTTCCTCAGCCACCAAAGGGTTTCCGCCAGTCTTTCTTTCCCAGCAAAGACTTGAGAAAACTATTGGATCTGCCAATCCACAAGTGGAGAGCCCCTTTGGTACTTAATTTCATTCCCACCTACAAGTCAGTTCTTCCCGACGTTCCAAAGAAGAAGAAGAAGAAGAAGAGTCTGTCTTCTCCTTCTGCCACGACTCCTCAAACTGCCTCCACATCTCGGCTAGATCAAGGATCAACTTCTGATTCAGCAGAGCAGCCGTCAACTTCAGCTCCATATCTAATCCCAATATCCCAGCGCCAACGTCGGCGACGAACTGTTTTTGCTGCCGAGATGGGCCGCCAGAAAGCAGTGGCTAAAGATCTTGTGGCCAACATTCCCTCTACCGTGGACGCCCAACCTGCGCCATCTCAGCCAAAGCCGAAGCAAAAAAGGATAAAAAAGGCTCAGCCAAAGGCAACGGTGACTCAGATTGATATTAAGGACACCTTGCCGATTTCAAAATTGGCTTCAAGCGAGAAGACTACCTTCGTCCCCGAGAAGAGGTCTGCCGAGGCCTAACCATCTCAATCAACTTGGTCTAAAAGGCCGAGGTCAGAGTCAGCCACAGCGTCAGGCTCCATGAAGGCTGGTGCCCCCCTGGGCTTCATCTATTACTTTGGAGGACATGCCAGTCTTTGTTGAGGATAGTGCCAACGACATTCATGTCGGCGTCACTCTTAGCACCGCTTTGCTTCTCCCTGGCGATCTTGACCAAAACGCCGAGATGAGTGAGCACGAGAACTTCACCCTGATGCTCCAGCGTTCTGTTCAAGTAAGTCTCCACACTTGGTATCTTTCTTTCTTTTTTGTTTAGTGAAAATTTTCAAATAACCTTTGCTCTATTCATTTTCAAGCCATCCAGCATGCTCATTCCTTCTCAATGCAAGCCTTTAAGAACCGGAAGGAGCTGGCCGACAAGAGGAGGGAGGTCTCCAGTCTGCAGAAGACCAATAAAAGCTTACAATAAAAAATGAAGACTTTGGAAGACCAGGCCGAGGCTGCTGTTAAAGCCAAAGATGATGCCGAGGAGAGGGCAGATTCTGCTGAGGCCATTAAGAAGGTTTTTGAGGCCCAAAAGAAAGAGGCCGAGGAAAAGATGGCCCAGACCCAGAAAGAACTTCAAGATGCCTTGTCTACAAAAGACGCTGAGCTCAAGGCCGCCGATCAGAAGGGATACAATGAGGGGGTGGCCGATGTCACCTCGGACTACGAAAAACAGGTGAAGCAGGCATACAACAAGGGTTTCACCCTTGGTTGGATGACTTTGCTAAAAAAGCTCGAAGTCCCCGAGGACTCCCCCCTCAAGAACGCCGACGTCCTTCCTCTTCCATTCCCCCCAACTCCAAGGCAATCCGATGACGATTCTGAGTCTGAGGAGGAGGCTTTGGTGAGGAAGTCTAAAGAGGCTGCTGGGGCCAAGTCCCCTACTCAAAATGAGCAAGTCCTGGACTTGACTCAAGATGAGGAGGGTGAGGAGGTTCCTAAAGATGCTACCCCTGAGAAGGCATCATCGGACGTGCTTCTCGCCGACAAGAGCCTTGATCAAACCCTTCAAGAGATAGATGCCGAGCTTGCGACTGAGAAGGCTGCCGAGATGTCCTCCCAACAGTCTTCTGAACTTCAAACCCAACCATCTGCTGTTGCTGGGGAGTCTTAATTTTGATGTATTTTTCCTTTGTATTTTGTTCTTTTGTTTTTCTTCTATTTGGAATAATTGTAGGCTTTGGCCGATATGTCATCTTCTGAATGTTAATACGACTTCCTTTCCTGAATGCTTGTATCTTTGTCTTCTCTTTACTGCTCTTATATGATTCCATACTTGGAATATTTTGCATATCTTTAATGCATACTTTATCTGTGTAATTTTCTCGGGGTGAAATACCTCGGCTATAAGTACTCAGTTTAGTACAGTCTTGGCCTTGACTTGTAAATTTTTCACAAATTTCAACAAGTGTCAGACATAACCTTAGTTTAACTTCAACTTGTAAACTTTTCTCAAGTTTCCACAAGTGCTAAACGTGATCTTGGCCTAACTCAACTTGTAAATTTTTCTCATATTTCAACAAGTGTTAGACGTAATCTCAAGTTTCAACAAGTGCTAAATGTGATCTCGGCCTAACTCAACTTGTAAATTTTTCTCAAATTTCAACAAGTGTTAGACATAATCTTAGTTTAACTTCAACTTGTAAACTTTTCTCAAGTTTCAACAAGTGTTAAACATAGCCTCAGTTTAACTTCAACTTGTAAATTTTTCACAAATTTCAACAAGTGTTAAACATGATCTTGGTTTAACTTCAACTTGTAAACTTTTCTCAAGTTTCAACAAGTGTTAAACATAGCCTCAATTTAACTTCAACTTATAAATCTTTCACAAATTTCAACAAGTGTTAAACATGATCTCGATTTAATTTCAACTTGTAAACTTTTCTCAAGTTTCAACACATGTTAAACATAGCCTCAGTTTAACTTTAACTTGTAAATTTTTCACAAATTTCAACAAGTGTTAAACATGATCTCGGTTTAACTTCAACTTGTAAACTTTTCTCAAGTTTTAACAAGTGTTAAACATAGCCTCAGTTTAACTTCAACTTGTAAATTTCTCACAAATTTTAACAAGTGTTAAACATGATCTCGGTTTAACTTCAACTTGTAAACTTTTCTCAAATTTCAACAAGTGTTAAACACAATCTCGGTTTAACTTCAACTTGTAAATTTTTCTCAAATTTCAACAAGTATTAAACATGATTCTATCTTTCCAGGAACCATTTTCCAATTCTTTGCCCCCTAATGTGAACTGAAATTTCACTTGGGTTCTCATTATGCATGTATGCCAAAAATATCGGCAAGTATCGTATTAGTCATAAGTGTAAGAAGGCAAGCTAAAACTTTATTTATTTACTTCGGCAAATAACAAAGAACAAGAAAAAGTCTAATGATAGAAAAATTTCAAATTGCAAGCATTTTAGGGTCTTGGCAACTCTTTGCCTTCATTATCTTTGAGTCGATATGCCCCATTGCCCAATACCGAGATGATTCTATAAGGTCCCTCCCAATTTGGGCCAAGCTTGCCCTCACTGGGATCCTTCTTGTTGCCGACGACTTTTCTCAAGACCAGGTCGCCGACTTGGAACTCCATTGGGTTAACCTTCTTATTATAAGCCCTGGTAAGTTTCTGTTGGTATGCCGCCAGCTGAATTACAGCTTTCTCCCTTCTTTCTTCTAGAAGATCCAGATCTCGGGTTAAGAGTACATCATTAGTTCCGTTCTCTACTCCCTGGGTTCTGATCCCTGGGATGCCGACTTCCAGAGGAATGACTGCTTTTGTGCCATAAGCCATGGCAAATGGTGATTCCCCAGTTGATCTTCTCGGCGTAGTCCGATATGCCCAAAGTACACTTGGTATTTCATCTACCCACTTCCCCTTTGTTGCTTGCAGCCTCTTCTTAATCCCATCCAAGATAACTTTGTTGGATGCTTCTGCTTGTCCATTGCTTTGAGGAAAGCTTGGGGTTGAAAAATAATTCTTGATCTTGAATTTTGCACAGAAGCTCTTGATTAGCTTACTGTCAAATTGTGTTCCATTGTCGGCAACTATTACTCTTGGGATCCCAAATCTTGTGATTATGTTCTTCCATATGAAGTTTTTTACATCCACATCTCGGATCTTGGCTAGGGGCTCAGCTTCTATCCATTTGGTGAAGTAATTTGTCGTTACCAGCAGGCATTTCCTTTGCCCAGTTGCTTGGGGCAGTTTTCCAACAAGATCCATGCCCCATTGGGCAAACGGCCAAGGACTGGATACTGGGTTCAGGTCTGCTGCGGGTTGGTGTATCAATGGCGCAAACCTTTGGCACTTTTCACACTTTTTGACATAGGCTTCTGCATCTTTTTGCATGTAGGGCCACCAATACCCTTGGGTAATGGCCCTGTGGGCAAGTGATCTGCCTCTTGTGTGGCTTCCACATATTCCCTCATATATTTCATATAAGAAATCTTCAACTTGTGAAGGATGTACACACCTCAAAAGGGGTCCAGTGAAGGATCTTCTGTAGAGATGTTCCTCTGCTGTCAGACTGAATCTTGCCGACTTCAATCTAATCTTCTGTGCCTCTTTGTGATCATATGACAGTTTTCCTTCTTTCAGGAATGCTACTATTGCGTCCATCCAGCTTGGTCTCATGTCCACACACATTGCCTCACGCTTTGTGATCAGTGGTTCAATGCTCGGGCCCGACAAGTAGTCGACCATTATCGTCCTTGCTTTTCCCAGTTGTATTGTACTAGCCAAGTTGGCCAATGCATCAGCGTGACTGTTATCATCTCGGCTAACCTGATGTAGTCGGCAATTCTGAAATAAGGCCACTAACCTGTTGACTTCCTTTGCGTAGGCGGACATCCTTTCATCTCGGGATGCAAACTCGCCTGTTGTCTGGTTGACTATGAGCTGGGAGTCACAGAAGGCTATGACTTCATCTGCTTCTGCTGTTGCTGCCAGTTTCAGTCCTGCAATCAATGCTTCATACTCTGCTTCATTGTTTGAGGCCTTGAACCCCAAACGAATAGACTGTTCCAATATCTGTCCATCTAGAGATACCAGTACTACTCCTGCCCCCGCTCCTTGTCGATTTGAACTGCCATCGACAAATAGTCGAAAGGAGTCGCCGATGTAAATGCTGCAGGGTCTGAGTTTTTCCTTCTTCCTTTGTTCCGTTGCCCCCAGCTGGGCTTCTCCTTGCTTACTTTGACATCGTTCACCTTGGCTCAGTGGAGCCCGATGTACGATGGATTCTGATGTGAACTCGGCCACGAAGTCGGCCAAAACTTGGCATTTGATTGCTGTTCTGGGTCTGAACTCTCGGTCATATTGGCCTAAGGCCACTGCCCATCTGGCTATCCTTCCTGTCAGGTCTCCCTGCTGCAACAGGGGCTTCAATGGATGTTCAGTGAGCACCACAATTTTATGGGCTTGAAAGTAATGGTTCAACTTCTTTGAAGCCATTACTAAAGCCAGCGCCAACTTCTCTAGGGGTAAATACCTAGTTTCTGCATCAGCCAGGGTTTTGCTTACATAGTAAACAGCCCTTTGTTCCCCTTTTTCTTCTCTTATTACCACTGCACTTACCGCATGTTCTGAAACTGCCAAGTATAGGAACAGCTCCTCTCCAGGTTCTGGATTTGAAATGACTGGAGCTGTGGTCAGATACTTCTTTAAGTCGGCCAAGGTGGCTTCGCATTCCTCGGTCCATAAGAAGTCTGTGGCTTTCTTTACTAAGTTGAAGAAAGGTTTGCATTTGTCTGAACTTCTGCTTATGAACCTATTCAGGGCTGCGGCCCTTCCAGTCAGCATTTGCACTTGTTTTGCCAACGTCGGGCTCTTCAACTCCAAGATGGCCTTGATCTGATCTGGGCTGGCCTCAATGCCCCTTCTGGTCACCAGGTATCCCAAGAACTTACCAGATCCAACTCCAAATGCACACTTCGATGCATTGAGTCGGAGCCGATATGTTTTAAGGATTTCAAAGACTGCTTTTAGGTCAGCCAGATGACCCTCTGGTTCCCTGGTCTTCACGACCATGTCATCGATGTAAACTTCCACCGTTCTGCCAATCAGGTGTTTGAACATCTTGGTTACCAATCTTTGGTAAGTTGTTCTTGTGTTTTTCAACCCAAAAGGCATCACTCTGTAGCAATATAGCCCTTTTGGGGTGATAAACGCAGTCTTCTCTTCATCTGGGGGGTACATGGCTATCTGATGGTACCCCCTGTAGGCATCTAGGAAGCTCATCCTTTCATGCCCTGAAGTGGCGTCTACCAGTTGGTCAATCTTGGATAGAGGAAAACTGTCTTTGAGGTAGGCCTTGTTCAGGCTGGTAAAGTCCACGTAGACCCTCCATTTACCATTCTTTTTCTTCACCACCACTGTATTTGATAGCCATATCGGGTAATTTACCTCTCGAATGGCCTTGGCCTCCAGAAGTCTGTCTACTTCCTCTTCCACTGCTTTGACGTGCATCAACGTCGGTCTTCTTGCTCGTTGGATTACAGGTTTGGCCGACCTGTCAACGTTCAGTTTATGGCAAATGACCTCGGGGTCAATGTCAGGCATTTCGTAAGGCGTCCAAGCAAACACCTCAATATTTGCTCTCAAGAAAGCTTTTAACTCTTTTTCCTCTTCTTCGGCTAAGCCCAAGCCGAGAAGAAAGAAGCGTTCTTCATCCCCTCCTGGACTAGGATTTTCTTCAGTGCTTCTTCACTCTTCTCGGCTGGCTCCTTGCCGATATCCTCTAGGACTTCCACGTTCTCGACTTCGATCTCTGCCTTCTCTGGTTCTCGTATGCTGCAGGTGGATTTCATTGCTGCCATGGAGCAATTCTTTTTCCTGCAGCTGATCTCCTCTGACCTCCTCTATCCCATACTCTGTTGGGAACCGCAATAGTTGATGTAATGTTGAGGGAACAGGCCCCATTGCATGCAACCATGGCCTTCCCAAGATAATATTGTAAGGGGAAGGTGTGTCGATTACGGTGAACTCTGTCTTGATCTTCCTGGTGCCTGCCTGTACCTCCAAGTTCGTTGTTCCCAGTGGCCACGTCGGCGTTCCATTGAACCCGACCATTGGACCGTTGGATTGCTCCATATCGTCTGGGTGAAGGCCAAGCTCCTTGTAACATCTGACGTACATGATGTCACAAGAGCTACCTTGATCAATTAAGATGCGCTTCACTTGGTACTCCCTAACTTGGAGGGATACTACCAAGGCATCGTTGTGCGGGTGCTGCACCATCTCAAGATCAGCTTCAGTAAAGGACACTACTGGTCCCTGGCACTCCTCTGCCCGATGTCTCTTCTTCCCGACTTGGTAGACATGCTGTAGGTGCTTTACCTTCTGGGTCTCCTCCCGAATTTCGTTTTTGTTGACCTTCGAGTGAATTACATTAATTACCCAAGGTCCTCCTGCCTGAGGTTGCTGTGCTGGGGGAGGCGGAGCTGCTGGCGCCTAAGGCAGTCTTGCATGCTCTTCCCTTGTCCTGGCCTCATCTACAAGGTCCTTCAGATGGCCTTGCCTTACCAGGTCTTCCAAGTGTGCTTTCAGGGCTCTGCAACCCTGAGTCATATGCCCATCTTCGTTATGGTAAGCACAATGTTTACCAAGGCTTCTTCCCATAAACTCTCATGGCACCCTTGCTGGTGCTCTGAAATAGGGTTGGGTGCGGATTTTTTCCAGGACTTTGTGGATTGGAATTCGAAACACAGTTGTGACTGCCTGTGCAGCCCTCAGTCCTACTTCTTGCTTGTTGGATCCATTGTTACCTCGACTTCGCTTCGGCGAGCCGTTTCCCTTCTCCTGCTTTGTCTTCTTAGTTCCCGACGTGTCTACATCGGCTCTGGCATACTTCTCAATTCTAGCTATGAGCTCTTCCATGCTTTTTGGCAATGTTTTTACCAAAGACTTTCGTAATGGACAGTCGTCCTTTAGGCCGTTCTTGAAAGACACGACCGCCACTTCTTGGTTGCACTCGGGTATTCGGTTGAACACCTCATAGTACCTTTTTACGTAGGCCCTAAGGCCTTTATCCTTACTGATTCTTAGAGCCATCAATGCGTCCACCCTTAATGGCTGTAGCTTGTTTGTCACGAACCTAGCTACGAACATCTCGACCAGGCCTTCCCAGGTCTTCACACTTCCCTTTGGCAGTTTGTGAAACCAATCTGATGCAATCTCCCCGAAAGATGAGGGGAACACCTTGCAGAGCGACGACTCGTTCCCACTATACAGTGCCATTGAGTTCAGGTATAATCCAACGTGAAAGTTGGGGTCTGACTTACCATCGTATATTTGGAACCTCAGCATACTGAATCTCTTCGGAGCCTCAAATTTGTCCAACTCCACTGAGAATAGTGTTCTCGGCTTAACAGGGGAAGTTACCTCGGCATCGGCATTTTGTTGCTTCTTCTTGAGGTAATCTCTCAAGTCTTCTTTGGTCCGCCCAGGAGCTCGGCTATCTCCTGACTTTAGTCTTTTCGGTGCACTGCTCTCAGCTTCGTTGTGAGCCCTTTTTGACCTTTCTTCATGAGTTGTGTCGAAGCACAGCTCCTGCCTCTGAACATGCCTATGTTCTCTGGGATCTGCTTCTTTAGTGCGACGTGTCCTTCGTGACTCTTCCCTCCTCGACTCTCCTCGCCTGACCTCCCTTGAAGGACGGTGAGAGTGTTTTTCGCTCCTAGTGTACTGGGGTACTATAGGGATTGTTTTCTGCCCTCCCTTCTGGGCATTGGTTGCTGGAATTGGCGTGTCCTGCAGTGGGAATGGTGGTTGCATGACTTTATTTTGCATCATAAAATTGATGACCGATTGCAGATCTGCCAATTTGTTCGCCATCTCTTTCACCTCTTCGTCCCTCCGTAGGCATCTATCCTTCCATACCTGGGGGTCGTTCTCGTTGTAGTACCCGCTTCGATCTGGTTTCTTTGGTGTGTCGCCACCCTGGCAGTCGTCTTTTTTGCTGTGATTGTGGTTTTGAGTCTCCTCGTTGCAACCATCCTCCTCCACGTTTGGGTCAACGTGTTTATCGTTCCCAGGAGGGATATCGTCTCCAACCCTTTCCTTCTGTCCGTCACTGGCCATCTATCCTCCTTTCTTTCCCACAGACGACGCCAAATTGTGTGAGTGAATTTCTGATCACACTGCCACCTCAATATTCAGCTGGAGAGCACTGGCAGAATAAATGGCACCTAGATGACCTGCAACAGAAAGAGAAGATTCCGGCAATGGTTCGTCCACCCGAGGGCACTCCGATGATCAAGTCAGTATATCTCTCAAAGATAATCAATAGTGCTAAACTCACTGTTCAGAATATAAATTGCGTACCTATCACGACCCAAACCCCCCCTATGGATTTAGCACCATAACCGGCCAGTAATCCATGATTACCGAAGGCTTGCTTAACAGTAATAACAGTAATACAGAGTACAGGGGCTGGCGGAAGCCAAAACAGTAATAAAAGATGTCCAATGAGCTGTGACAGTCTGTATGCAAAAAGACTTTTCAAACATATTCACATTCAGAACCAAAACAGTATGTACATACATATACATTTATCCAGGACAGGGACCTAATTCCTATTAGAACAGTACAGTGCCAGTCTCAAACAGTCTATACAAAACAGAAACAGAAAGGGGGAAATCTAAAACACCCCAAAGTAGCCTTGGCTTGGCAGCACTTGGAACCTCGCAGTGAGGCACAATGGTTGGCTTGACAAAACAAGAGCTGACCCGATGCACCTAGCTCCGGTCTGGTGCCTGGGCACCTACATATATATATATATATATATAAACAGTGAGCTAAAACCCACTGAATAACAGTTGTGTAAATAGGTTAAGAATGAATGTCCTTTCAGTATTTAAAACAGTCATTTACAATAGTATATCGGTCATTCAGTCTGTGGCTCACATTTCATACCATAACAGTGTGACAACCCTCACCACTGTTTACTGATAATACCACTGATTAGTGCTAATCTATGATTAAGCATGTTAATTGACTGATTGACTGAAATTCCGAACTGATTGATTGAGTGTATTAGTTTAATTTCGTGTCTATCTGTTTGACTGCTAAATTATCTGTTCATGTTTTGTGTTTTAAACTGTAAGTTGAAGGCCTTATCGGCTGCCGAATCTGAAATTGATTAGTGTTTTATGCTAATTAGAATTAATGTGATTTTATGATATATTTAATTCAAATGTGTTTTGATATGATTAAATTAGATTAAATATTGATAAATTATAAGAGTTGGACTTATTTTCACATTTGCCACCTAGTGGACTTATCTAGGCAACCCCTCTTCACTTCATACATATTGATACAACATTTCCTTCAGCCTTTTTGAGTGACTAAACCAACTAGAGAGAGAGGGATAGGAGAGATTGATTTCATCTAGGCATTTTGCTTGGAGACTTGAAGAAATTGTAGAGGATTTGTGCAATTGAGCTTATATCCTTGAGTTTAAAGACCTAAGGTTAGAACTCATCTTCTTGGTTGTGAGTTAAGTTGTGCCTTGCATGGTCTATGTTAATTTTGAAGTTTAGAGCCAAGATATGGCTTAATGTGTTGAGTTAAGAGTTTAATTCTTGCATGCATGTACATATTTTGAAGCTTTGAGGTTGTAATTCATAGATTCCTCACATGCACATGCATATCCATATCTTGAGTATAGTCCATGAATTCATCTTGTTATAGAAAAAATTGGCTCATTCGTTCATGTTTTGGAAGCTTGAGGTTGATTTAATTCATGCATGTTATGTTTTACATCATGTTCATGGAATTTGTTTAAATTTGTGTTCAATTGAACTACCTTTGGGCCTTAATTTTACAAATTGAGCTTTGAATCATGTTATACTATGAATTTACAAGTGTTTTCCAGAAAATTGGCCCAAGAGGATCCAATTTGATGCATTAAAAGTTAATTTTGAGCTTGAAGGTTCAATCTGAAATTTCCAGAATTTGGACTCATGCTCGAGCGGGGAAAGTGGCACTCGAACATGGAATACGTGTTCCCAGCACTTTGCATTGCTTTACAGTACGCTCGAGCGAGGAAATGCACGCTCGAGCGGGGACCTGAGTCATATGCTCGAGCGGGGGTCGAGCGCCCGTCGAGCATGATTTTCACCCATCCAGTACTTTTGCCATGTTTTACAGTCCGCTCGAGCGAATAAAGTGACGCTCGAGCAGGGATCCTTTGTCTGCATGTCCGCTCGAGCGTAGAAAGACACGCTCGAGCGTGACCCCTGTTTTCTGAAAATTTTGTAAAGTGTTTATAAGTAGATCTTTGCATCCTCTTTCCATCCTAGGCATTCCTAGGCCTAGTTTAAGGCATCTTAATGAGGATATTGATGTAGAACCACACCGAGTCTAAGTAGGAACTAAGCCTTCGATTCCCAAGTATGTGACTTAGTGTGTGTTCATCCTGTAACTGTGCAGGGTTGGCATCCGAGGACGCGCACTAGCTTATCTGTAGCCCAGAACTCTGTGAGTAACAATGTTGTAAAGATATGTTTGATCATGAATATTTTCTGAATGAACAACTGTACTGCTTTCTGAAATGATATTTCTTACTGAATGAATGTTTGTCGTATTTGTGAACTGTATTCGTGGCATCTATAGCAATTTACTGTTACTGTACTGTACTGTACTGCTACTGTTACAGAGATCTCTGTCGGTTCCCATGTCGGAACCACTACTGTTTAATGATATGATGGCCATCAACTGACTGTTCGGTCTGTTAAGACCTACTGTACTGTTTGCTATTGGATGTACCACATATGACTATTATAGTTTCTGAATGACTGTTATGGCATGAAATATGAGCCACAAACTGAATGACTGATGTACTGATAATTGACTGTTTTCAATACTGAAAGGACATTCATTCTTAACCTCTTTACGCATATGTTATTTACTGGGCTTTAGCTCACTGCTCATATATATATATATATATATGTAGGTGTACAGGCATCGGATTGATGCTAGGAGCGTTGGGTTAAACTCCCTTTTTGTTGAGCCAACCACTGTGCCTCACCTTGAGGTTCCAAGCCCGACCGAGCCAAGGCTGTTTGGGGTGTTTTAGTCCCCCATTTTGTCTCCGTTTTGTAATACTGTATAGACTGAATGATAATTGTACCGTGCTGTTCTAATAGGGATTAGGTCCCTATCCTGGATTATTGTCTATGGATGTATATGTACTGTTTATGTGTATATGTCTGAAAAGTCTTTTTGCATACAAACTGTCACAGCTCTATGGACACCTTTTAATTACTGTTTTGGCTTCCGCCAGCCCCTGTACTCTGTATTACTGTTTTACTGTTAAGTAGGCCTTCGGTAATCTCGGATTACTGGCCGGTTATGGTGCTAAACCCATAGGGGTGGGTTTGGGTCGTGACAAACAGTCATTTATAAACCATAATAGTCATATGTGGTACATCCAATAGCAAACAGTACAGTAGGTCTTAATAGACCGAACAGTCAATTGATGGCCATCATATCAGTAAACAGTAGTGGTTCCAAACATGGGAACCGACAGAGATCTCTGTAACAGTAGCAGTAACAGTACAGTAACAGTAAAATGCTATGGATGCCACGAATACATTTCGCAAATAGGACAAACATTCATTCAGTAAGAAATATCATTTCAGAAAGCAGTACAGTTGATCGTTCAGAAAATATTCATGATTGAATATATCTTTACAATATTGTTACTCACAGAGCACTGGGCTACAGTTAGACTGGAGCGTCCTCGGATGCCAACCCTACAGTTACAGAATGAACACACACTAAGTTGCACGTTTGGGAAACAATAACTTAGTCCCTATCTTGACTCGGTGTGGTTCTATAGAATGATCCTCATTAAGATGCCTTAAACTAGGCCTAGAATGCCTAGGATGGAATGAGGATGCAAAAATGCACTTTAAAACACTTTTCAAAATTTGCTGAAACAGGGGTCCACGCTCGAGCGTGGCTTTCTACGCTCGAGCGGACATGCAGAACAAAGGATCTTCGCTCGAGCGTGGATTCCCCCGCTCGAGCGGACTGTAAAACCATGCAAAAGTACTGGATGCATGCAATTCACGCTCAACGAACGCTCGATCCTCGCTCGAGCATGAGACACAAGTCCTCGCTCGAGCGTGCATTCCCTCGCTCGAGCGGACTGTAAAACACACGAACTTCTGGGCATATGAAATTCACGCTCGAGCGTAACTTTCCACACTCGAGCGGAAGTGCAGGATTCAGAGTGTATGCTCGAGCGTGAAACCCTACGCTCGAGCGTAAGTCCAAAATCTGGAATTTCCAAATTGAATCTCCAAGCTCAAAATCAACTTTTAAAGCATCAAATTCGATTCTTTTGGGCTAATTTTCTGGAAAACATTTACAAACCCATAATATGACATGTTTCAAAGATCAATTTTGTAAAATCAAGCCCAAAGGTAAGTTAATTAAACACAAACTTCAACTCAAAATTCAAGAACATGAAGAACAATGCAAAACTCATACATGCATGAGTTCCCAAGAACTCTTATGCTACAAAACAAGATCAAATGCAATGTTTAACTTCAAAACATGGTGAGTTCATGGATCAAGACCAAAAATATGAACATGCATGAAGAAATTCTCATGGAAATGACTTCAAAATGCCATGGTAGAGACATGCATGCAAGGTCTAGCTCTCAAATCAACATTTTAAACCAATGTAAGACCTTAAAACTCTAATCTTCCATGAACCATGCAAGAACTAACTTAAATTCATAAACAAGAAGGTAAATGTCCTACCTTAGGTCTTCAATTTTAGGTATAGAAGCTCAATTATGCAATCAACCTTCAAATTCTTCTAAATTCCAAGCCAAAACTTGTTGAAACCAATTTTCTCTCACTCTTCCTCTCATACGGTTTAGGCTCAAGAAAAGGGGCTAAAGAAATGTTGTGTGATCAAGTGTAAATCAAGCCTCAAGATGTTACTAAAAGTGGCCCACTAGATGGCATAAGGGTAAATAGCCAACTAATGTAATTCAACATTAATTAATCAAATTTAATCATACCAAATCAAATTTCAATTAAACATACCATAAAATCATATAAATTCTAATTAACATGAAACGCTAATCAATTTCAGATTTGGCCCCCGATAAGGCCTTCAATTTACAGTTCAAACCTAAAACACGAACATATCAATTAACAGTCAAACAGATAGAAATGCGTTTAAACTAATACACTTCAATCAATCAGTTAGAATTTCAGTCAATCAGTCACTTAACATGCTTAATCATAGATTAGCACTAATCAGTGGCATTATCAGTAAACAGTGGTGAGGGTTGTCACAGTACCTTAGACCCATGGGGGTGCCTCTCTTTTATAATTAACCGAATCCTTGTCCCAACAGAAGCCTAGCTTCAATGGACTTTAGCTCGGCGCTTATCTTGGACTCTTTAGTAGATAAAGATAAACTCCTTTAAGAGCTTTATCCTTATCCAGGCTATGTCCCTTCCTCATTCTAGGACTCTTGTCCCTTATTCGTTTATCCCGGATTCCGATATCTTCGGAGATAACCTCGGCCTACCTCGGCGTCATGATCAGGACACGTGGCACCTCGGCTGACACGTCAGCGTCACCTTGGCCACGTGTTGGTACTCAGAAAATATATCCCCACAGAATATTCAACCATAGATCTTGAAATCCATGGGGATTTCTGATTCTTGCTCTCTCAAAAAATACAAAACCTTCTCTCTCTGTATCTATCTATGTATGTATATGTGTTGATTCTTTGGTAAATTTCTCTCTCTTTGCTCTGTATGTTCTTTATAGTCTACTGTTGTTTAACATTTGACTCTTTGGTCAATATTTATTACTATATTTTTGGTGGAATGTGAACTGTGCATTCAAGGGTATGTCTGGGTCGCCGTCGGGACTGGTCGCCGGTTCGCCGGTGAGGGTGGATTCGGGCTAAAGAAATTGAGAATATTCTCAATTTTAATCATGAAAAAAAAACTCAACTTAACAATCTAATGTGTTAGGTTTGCAAAATTATCTTTCTTTTCAATCCCATACTTTTCTCAGAAGCCAAACAGAAATTTCTTAGTTTTGATAATTATATACTGAAATCATTCTCAGTTTTGGGATTAAAGGGCAAAACGTCTTTTTACCTATAAATGGGCCTTATTGGTTCAAAAACTTTTTGATAGGACCTAAGCTACCACAAAATATGCAGACATGACTTTTTGGTAATTAACTCATTATTTAATATTAAATGAAATTTAAGAATTTTATTAAATAATGGTAAAATATGTATGGGCCTTTGATAATATATATGCAAAAACTCATATGAGGTGAGTGAAATTTCTTATTTAAATAAATAAGGTAACTAATGGGCAATTTCATCATTTTTGATAGTATAACCTATGACATCAACATGCCATTAGCATGATATTAGCAAATTCTGTTAAATAGCCTAACAGAGAATAACAATCAGGGAATCTTGATAATAATTTCAAAAGTAAGAGAGGTTATTGTAATTATTAAAATTACAAAGAATGTTCCTGTAATTATCAGAACCTCAAAGAAGGTAATTGTAATTTACACCTTTTTTTTATACCTATTTGTCTCTCATGAGACTTTTTAGATGTTTGTTTTGTATTGGTGTAATGATGTATTTGTAAAGTCAGTAAGAAATTTATTATTGAAAGTTTAAGCAAATTTTTATGTTTAGATTAGTAGGAAGCGAGATTTCCATCTATTTTTATTTTCAATTTTTTATTTATTTATTGATGGCACGTAAGATGGCATTATCCTTTAATGAAAAAAATTATAAAAAAAAAAATTATGTTTAGATTAGTAAAAAACAGAAAGTTTCCATCCATTTCCACTTGTAATTTTTTTAATAAGTAAATTACACTGACTTTCTTGTAGTCTAGAGAAAATATAGTGAATCTTACAAATTTGACATAATTATATTAAACTCTTTTAAGATTTTAATTTACATAATACTTAGATCTCGTTTGGGAAGCGATCGGTTTAGTCAAAAAGTCAAAAAGTTACTAAAAAATCAAAAAGCCAACAATCCATACCAAAAAGTCAAAGATTCTATTTTCTCTCTACTTTTTGCACATCTTTTCGTAAAAAGTTAAAAAATCATCCCAAACATACTAGTTTTTTTTACATCACATTTTAGCCAAAAAGTCAAAAAATTACTAAAAAAAGCATGTTCCCAAATGAGGCCTAACTCTTATTTTAGCAACAAATTGTTTGACATGTAAATGAAAAAAATAATAGTACCATCTATTTTAGTCTAAAATGTATATATGATTTTTTTTTTTTTTTTCCTTTCTATTTTTACATCATTTGTATTAGTTTTGATTCTTTTAACTTTATTAAAAGAAGGGCAAAATCCTCTCTATCCCGTATAGTTTAGACCAGTTGCACTTCGGGGAATGCACGGTACGGTTCGGACAATTTAAGAGTAAAATTATAAATCAAATGATGGATTGGCGGAGTGGCTAATAACCAAATCGCGATTTGTGGTGGATTGAAGAATATTCATAACTAATTATCAATCATTTGCATAATATATAACACTAATTTGTATAATATTTTATATATATATAGCACAAACTAGTTTTACATAATATTTTTCATATATATTACCACTAATTTGTAACAAATTTCACATCTTAAATCTTTCCCACACTCATTTTTTCTTAAATATTTCATTAGAGGTTAAAAAATATATATTTATTAAGTATAGTAGAATAGATCAATTTTGAAAGCAGATTATAAATTTTAAAATTTAATCTACAGTTAACGGATTGGTGCCGATCGGTGCAATTTTAGCAGATTAGGTGATATTTTGCATTGCCGTAGTTGCACTTTACCCCTATCATTTGGAAATAGCCATTTACCCCTCTTGTGGTTTTGGATTAAATTGTTGCCGTTAGCTATTCCGTCCAACTTCATATATTTGAAGTATACGGACCTTTGACGCAAGTTTGCTGAAAAAATGATTGTTTCTCTCCAAAACTAGTTTTAAAACAAAAAACAAACAAACAACAAAGCAAAATATAAATGCCCCCACATATTTCTATAATGAAACAATGCATTGTTAGTTGTTTGCCAACAAACCGACCAAAGGAACCCATCTAGAAGAAGATATCCAGGTGAGCTACTATAATTTATTTATTTATTATTTACATTTTAGAAATCATATATGTGTATAGTATGATTGTTATTATTAACTTTTGAGTAATTGATTTAATTATAAATAAATTTTCTTATTTTTTGTTTTTAAAATTTATGTAGATGTCAAGTTGTTCATCAAGCAAAATGGAGGTAATGGAAGTACTTGACCTAAGGTTCTAAAAACACGTGTGTGTGAATGTAAGAAAAATGCAGCAAACCCTTTTCCTTATTGTACTGCTCTGGCCACAAGCATTAACAAACATTTAAAAATCATAAAGAAGCCACTACCAAAGTAGGAAAAAACAAAAACAAAAGCACACAAGAAAACATAAAAAAATATTTAAAAAAACATAATTGTATTTCAAGTATGTAAGAGAAATATATAACACATACGCATGTTCCATAAATGAAATGTAACTTTGAGAAAACCCTATGAAAATTATCATATATGGAACCTAACATACATCACAAGAACAAAAAAAAACCCAAACTTCTAAATCCTTAATAAAAAAATACCATACATTCTGAAAAACTCTAAATCTATAACACAGTGGTGCAAAAATCTCAAATAACCTTAGATTTGTAACATAAAAATCAAAAAATCCGAAGTATTCAAATAATTTAGGCATAAACACAAAACATACATCACAACTCTTACCTTTGTAGCTTGATTTTTCTTGCTATTTTGTGTGAGTTGACTTCACTTTAACCGTTACCCTTTTAAATTGTTAACCATTATCTCAATTGAGAACCAAAATTGAAACCTTAGAAAACTTTCTCCAAATCTTCTTTCAATTGTGACATGTGAAAATGAAAACTGCATAGACGAAACCTATATATTTAAGGAAGAACAATTTTGACTTTTCAACACAAGCCAGTAACGGAATCAGTATTGCAAAAAAAGTCTAAAATCACAAGAGGGATAAGTGAGTATTTCCAAACAATAAAGGGGTAAAGTGTAATTGGCCTAAACCACTTGGAAGTAAAGAGGATTTTTCCCTTAAAAGAAAGGTCAAAATAACTATACAAAACTGTAAAACTTATTATAATTTTTTCAAACTTCAAAGAAGGTCAATGTAATTTACATTTTTTTTATTGATTGATGACACCTCTTACCCTCAATATTAGAGTTCTTCCTTACTTTTGAAAAATGGTAATTTAACAGGACATTGCAAGTACATTAGATTCTTGTTACTCCGGGGTTTAAAAATAGTCACATGTACGTGTATTTTATTTTTGTGTGCAGAGAAATTAGGATTTAAAATAGGATTTGTTTAGTAAAAAATTAAGTTTTTTTTTTTTTTTTGGGGGTGTGTGTATAAAATTATGATTTGTTTAATTCAGCAACTAAATTTGCATTTATCTATCAATTTGCCCAATCTGCTCGGTTGATTTTGAAACTATGGGTAGTCAGATGGAGATAGAATTTTTTCAATCCAAACCCCATTTGGTCGAGTGATGGATGACATGCAACTCACCCAACACTGGCCCGTGAACACTCTTACCTTCTAGTGATTACTGGGAAAAAAGTATTAATAAAATGTTCATTAAGCACTAAGCATTTGTGTGAAGCTGGATATGATTTTTGATTATGTAAATAATATATGTATAATTAGTTTAGAGTTGACAAATGAGTGAGTTTGGGCGGGTTTAAATGGATAACAGGTCAAAGGAGTATTAGTCCAAAACTATCCATTTAGGTAACGGGTCAGGCCATATCTGGGCCATTCACGGCCTGACCTGGCCCAACTTTTTTTTTTTTTTTTTTTCTTTCGTGTGTGTGGGGAAGGCATGCCTTTCATTGGTTTTGTTTCTAAAACATAACCACCTACTATAAATAAATGATTATTACTTTTTAGCATAACTTTCAATGGTTTTACTCCAAAACACATTAGCCATCTATTGTAATATGTACATATATATATATATATATATATTTCAAAGGTGGCAAATGGGCGAGTTTGGACAGATCAAAACGGGTTTTGTATTTGATAAATGGGTTTAAACGAGTTGGGTTGAATTGGATATAGGTTTGACAAATGAACCCACCAACCCATTTACTTCATCTCTCTTTTTTTTTTTAAAAAAATTAATTTTTTACATTTTATAAAAAAAAATTATTTTTTGTTTTTTTAATTTTTTTTATGATGACAATGGTAGATCGGAGGTGGCGGTGGAGTGGCGACGGTGGTGGAGGTGGTGGTGGTGGTAATAGTGGTGGAGAGGAGGTAGTAGTCGTAGAATGATGGTAGTTATTTTTGACATATACTTTATTGAACTCATTTTTTTAATATACTTAATTTTTTTTTTTTTTTTTTTGCAAACAGAAAAAATGTAAAAAATAATTTTTAAAGAGTTACATATATATACATACAGTCTTGTATTTAAAAAAAAAAGTTCTAAATTTTATTTTTCAAATTAACATATCCATTTTTACAAAAAGGTTTGGGGTTGACTTAAAATTTTAGATCTAAATCATGATTAAAAAAATGCAATACATATAGCGATTCCAGTTTTGACCCGACTCTTGTTGCATTCTGGACTCGGGCTTATGGTTTCTGAATGTTGTTCATTATCGTTTTTTCCCTTATTCCTGCTTAAATGTGGTTATTGGATTGTAGTTGTGTGTTTGGAACATGTTGGTTGCTTGATTTTTCAAAGCTTTGTTGCTGAGATTTTTGCTCCTCCGCTCAAGCGGCCATTCTTGCACTCGAGCGGGCTTTGCAAATACTGGAAGAGTGTATCCTACGCTCGAGTGGGTGGACGCTTGAGCATCCAATCTTGAGCTCGAATGATGTCTTTCGTCTGGAAAACTTCTAAAAGTGTGCATTCTGCGCTCGAGCGTCACTTTTCACGCTCGAGCGGAACAATGTGTCTGATGCTCGAGTATCACTTCTCACGCTCGAGCAGACTGCGTGTATATCAGTTTGTAACAGCCACATTTTTACATCACTTTTTCATTCCTTTCTCTCTCTAAAACTCTCCCAAACCCTAGATCTTGAGTTTCGCTCTCTAACACTCATCATCTCTTTACATTTTCACTTAGATCCATTGAATTATCCACCCTAATGTCTTTGAGAGAAAGGTAGAGTGTCCCAAGATCTTCATTTTGATCCGAATAAAGTTTGGTTTGAGCATCTTTGGAGTTTCATCCTTGCTTGCTCGTCTTTTCTCTTTGAGGTAGGGATTGTCAACACTTTCATATGGTTTTTAACTTAGTTATTCATTGTTGTGTAACAATTATGGGATATGGGAGTGTTATGGACAAACCTAGGGTTTGGGTATAAAATCAAAAGAGGGATTCCTAAGATAAATGTGTTATAAAGGGTTATGCGGTTTGAAAATGAGTTTCTATTATGACAAAAATAGTAGATTTTGACCTTTGGGTTGATATTTGAGGAAATGGAGCTTGCCCTAAAATGGTTCAAATATTTATTGTGTATAAATAAATGGAATTAGTGTTGTAAATATGAAATTGGATGAATGTTGATATAAACAGTGGAGTTGGATATGTATTACCTCACACCTATGAAAATTTGAATAAATTATCTGTCTTGAGATTGAATATCTGATTAAAAATATCTGTATTAGGCTATCAGTGGAGGATAGTTATGATTATTGTAGAAATTGCATGAAGATTAGATGAATTAAAACTAATTTATTGTTGGTTATCATTGGATATGACTATGTTTTAAATACATTGTATATGTATGATGTTTGGGAGGAGAAATTGAATGTACTCCATGTTTGGGAGGAGATACGGGATGGACTCCATTGAAATTAAGTTGGCTGGAGTGTCCTAGGTGAAAATCCCGAAACCGCGCGTATACATGGGTGCTGATCCCGCAGACGAAATTTTCGTAAAATGACAGATTGAAATGTTTGTGTGGTAATTGTGTTGATTAAAGAACCACTGAGTTGTAGTCTCAGTTGGGTTGTTGAACTATAATGAAATTGGCTCATGAATTGAAAAAAAATGGATTAAGATATGAACTTGGTACTTTATGATTATATAAAACTAGCCTATCACCCGTGCTATGCACGGGATAATTATAGATATTTATATTTGTGTTAGATTTTTTTTAATATATAAATTATGTTTTTAAAGATTTTTTATAAAAATAATTCAACAATTTTGATCACTAACCATAGTGTATGGGAGAAGTTGAAAAGGGTACTGCAGTAACTATACACGGGTTGTATCTATAATTATTTGTATGAGGGGATTTTAAATGCTGATCAAGAGATTTTGACCAAATCAATAAATGCAGGCATGTGGAAAGACACGTGGAGTGAAAAAAGTTAATAAATGCTGATCAAGGGATTTTGACCAAATCAATAAATGTTGAGTTTTTTTTTTTAAATAAAAAATTTAGAAAATTCAGATTGGGATATTGGAGCTCCCACAAGCCTTGGGGTTTAAAAACCCCCTTTTGCTTAATATATAGTACTAGCATATCACCCATGCTATGCACGGATTGTGTTTACAATTATCTATATATGTGAAATGCGATTTTTAAATGTCTTCCTTTTTTTTTTAAATGTCTTCTTTTTTTCCTTTTTTATATTATATTAAAATTTAATATTTTGATAATAATCATATGTGTTAGACTTTTCAAGGAATTAAATGTCTTTTTTTTTATTATATTATATTAAAGTTTAATATTTTGATAATAATCATATGTGTTAGACTTTTCAAGAAATTTTTTTTATGCTTGTTCTTAATGCATTAAAGTGTTATTATGAGAGATAATAATCATATGTGTTGGGACTTTTCAATGAATTCATGTGTTGGATTTGAAAGATTTTTTTTTTATACTTGTTCTTAATGTATTAAAGTGTTATTATGAGGGTAAGACTTGGGGATTGGGAGAAGTTAATAAATGTTATGGTTTTTTTTTTAAAATCAAAAAATCAAGAAAATTAGACTGGGAGATTGCAGCTTCCACAAGGCATGGGGTTAAAAACCCCATTTTGCTTAATATATAGTATAGATGTGAATGTTTTGTCACAGGCATTGTATCTGCACATTGTACTTATATCTTTGTTAAATCTCATATATTATACTGGGCTTTGGCTCATCCTATTTGGGAAAAAACCATTTTCAAGTATTTGTGATATACCTCCGCCAAGGCAATAGTATGGAGGGACATTTAGGAGCAAGAGCTTCTTTCTTTTGTTATATTATTTTGTATAGCCAAAGGCTTTAACTGTTTTGAGCTAGGCTCACTTTTGTTGTAACCAAGCAATAACTTGGAAAGATGTAAGCCTATAGGGCATATGATTACCTATTTAGTTTTCAGTTCTCTTATCATTGTAACACATGCTGTAGATTTAGGCTGAACAGTTTGTGAATTATTGCATGTGTTATCTTTTGTATACGAACTTTGATGAATGAAGGCATATTATTTCTATTATCCTTCCGCTTATGGGTTGTATTTATTGTATTATTTTATGAGTGTTACAACTTGGTATCAGAGCATACCGGGTTTGAATACTTTGGGTACGCGGGAAGTGGTTATTACCACAATGGGTTTGTCTCGCTTAGTTGAGACGTTAGTATGTATTGTATGCTTATATGATAACATGCTGATATGATTATATGGGTATGGGATTTAGTTCCTAAAATATTGATTGGGTCTACCGGTTTCTGGAAGTCCTATTAGAAGAGCACTTGAGCACTGTTGTTTCTAATTGGAATCTAGCAACGTCGTGGGATGGTCATTATCTAGGAAGGAAATTCGTATGTGTTTACGTGACTACGTACTTATATGGAGTGAATTACTATTGTCCAACGCATGTCCAACGCATTAGGACGCAAGTGAGTTAGTTTCGGCACATTTGTAAATGTGCTAATCTCTTTGTTACCTTCATTAGGATGTTAGGACGTAGACGTGATGGTGGTAGGAGTGGTAGGCCTAGAAGGCACGAGGTGCCCATACCGAATGATATTCCGGCACAAGAGGAGGGAGTTGGTCAGGCCAATGTAGCCGAACCAGTGGGTCAACAGGCCACAGGCGCCTTAGCCCGTGAAATGGCCGGAGCATTACTGGAATCCATGGACATTCTCAAGGTTGATAATCAAGTCCAGGCCAAAATAGCTGAAGCAGGGCTATCTTTTCTGAAGAGAGAGTTTTTTTCGGTTAAATCCGGATGAGTTTTTGGGTGATCCCAAGAAGTCACTGAAGGCAGATGAGTGGCTAGAGCAAATAGTGAAGACATTCGAGATGCTTGGCATCGAGGACGACCAGTTGAGGGTGACCTTGGCGTCATTCCAACTAAAGGGGGATACGGGTCAGTGGTGGAAATATGCATGTGGGCGCATTGGGATGACTTGGGAGGCTTTTGTCAACGCCTTCTAGGACAATTTTCTACCTCTCACAGTTAGGGAGAAATTAAGAGACCAGTTTTCTAAGCTGGTGCAGTTAAACACACTAGTGGCTGAGTTTGAGGCTACATTCACTAGCCTCTCTAGGTTTGCACCTGAGTTAGTAGCGACTAAAGAGCGCCGTTGTTTGGAGTTCGAGAAGTGGTTAAGAACCGGGCTCATGTTTCGAGTGGCCAGGTCCATGATTAGAGATTATGGGCGCCTTGTGAAGGCGACGACCCATCTTGAGACCATTATGCAGATAGAAAATGAGAGAATGAACGGCTCTAGGAGGAGCCAGGACAATCACGGAGACAGTAAGAGGCAGAGGAGTTCTAACCCTTAGTCATCCCAAGGAGCTCAATCGAGGTCCGCTTTTCCAGTACCAAGTTCGGGTTCTAGGAGGAGTGGTCAGGGAGATGTTACTTGTTACAAATGTGGTCAATTGGGCCACAAGTCTCTAGCTTGCCCGTGGAGGGAGGAAGGCAATGGTCTGCACTGTTTTCGGCTCGTTCACAGCGCCAGAATCAAGGGAAAGGGCAGTCACTCACTTGTTATCAGTGTGGGCAAGCGGGGCACATGAAGAGATTTTGTCCACAGTTGGGTGGCACATCTGGTGTGTCTGGTTTGAGGCAGACACAGAGCCACTAGCCTGCACAGTTAGCACAAGCCTCAAGGGCCAATCAAGGAGCCTCTTCGGCTCAGTTAGTGCATTAGACTTATGCTCCGAGGGGTGAGCAAGTTGAGAGAGACCTAAAGGGCGTGTGTATGCTGTTACAGCGCCAGAAGATACATTCTTATTTTGCAATTCAGTTGCTAATGTATTGATTAATATGGGTGCATCCTATTCTTTTATCTCGTTTGCATTTGCATCGGTTTTAGGGTTAGAATTGGCTCAATTAGCATCTTCTATCTGTGTAGAGTCACCTATCGGTGGTGAATTTATTTTGAAGCAAGGGTGTCGGGGTTGTGACATAAAGATTGATGGTCTTCGACTTCCATTTGCATTTGTATTGATTGATATGTCTAGCTTTGACGTCATATTGGGTATGGACTGGTTGTCTTTATACCGGGCTGTTATAGATTGCTACCATCAGAGGATTATTGTATATACCCTAAGAAGTGATTATTTTTATTTCTTGGGGGACCAGGTGGATAGAGTTTTATCACCGGTATATGATCCGTATGGGCGGAATGAACTTAGTTGTCTTCTTGTAACCTTCTTGGGTGGTGAGTATGATGAAGTCCGGGTTGAGTTTCCAAGAGTGGTTTGTGAATACCCCGATGTCTTTCTCGAGGATCTTACCAGTTTGCCACCTCACTGAGAGATCGAGTTCTCTATTGATTTAGTGTCTGGCACGACACCGGTTTCTATGGCACCGTATAAATTTGCACCTGCTGAATTAAGTGAGTTGAAGATTCAACTCCAGGAATTGCTAGATAAGGGTTTTATCCGCCCTAGTACTTCACCTTAGGGAACACCGGCTCTCTTTGCTAAAAAGAAAGATGGAGCGTTGCGACTTTGTATAGATTACCGGAAGTTGAACCGGGTAACTATTAAGAATAAGTACCCAATACCTCATATAGATGATTTGTTTGATCAGTTGAAAGGGTCTTGTTGCTTTTCTAAAATAGATCTGAGGTCGAGTTATCACTAGTTGAGGGTAAGGGAGGAGGATATCCCGAAGACGGCATTCCGTACGCGGTATGGCTACTATGAGTTTCTAGTGATGCCTTTTGGGCTAACCAATGCATCGGCAGTGTTTATGGATTTGATGAACAGGATCTTCCGTGAGTTCCTAAACTATTTTGTAGTCATCTTTGTGGACGGAATCATGATTTACTCACCCTCTGAGGAGGAACACGAGGAACACTTGCGGATGGTACTTGAATTGCTTAGAACCCACCAGCTGTATGCTAAGTTTGAAAAGTGTGAATTCTGGCTGAGAGAAGTTAAGTTCTTAGGCCATGTGGTATCCGGGGAGGGGGTGACTGTAGATTCATCCAAGATAAAGGCAGTGCAAGATTGGGCGCAACCTAAAATTGCTTTTGAGATCCGTAGTTTCTTGGGGTTGGCCGGGTATTATCGTAGATTCGTGAAGAATTTCTCTAGGCTAGCCTCACCACTAACTAGACTGACGAGAAAGGGAATTAAATTTGTGTGGAATGAGACTTGTGAGAAGTTGTTCCAAAAGCTTAAGGTTAGACTTACCACTGCTCTAGTATTGATTATTCCGGAGAGGGGTTTGGGCTATTCGGTATATTGTGATGCCTCACGGGAAGGTTTGGGTTGTGTATTGATGCAAGAGGGGAGGGTGGTAGCCTATGGCTCATGGCAGTTGAAAACACATGAGAGGAACTACCTTATTCATGACCTAGAGTTGGCGACGGTAATCTTTGCTTTGAAAATTTGGAGGCACTATCTGTATGGGAAGAAATTTGAAGTGTTTTCTGACCACAAGAGTTTGAAATATCTGTTTACACAAAAAGACTTTAATTTGAGGCAGAGGAGATGGATGGAGTTCATAGAGGACTATGATTTTGAGTTGCATTATCATCCGGGGAAGGCTAATGTTGTGGCTGATGCCTTGAGTAGGAAATCAATTAGCAGTGTGGCTTGTATCGCTATTCGAGAATGGGAGATGTTGGGTACTCTTGGTGAGTTTGACTTACATCTTGGTGAGTCTGTTGAGTCTGCAGTATTGTTTGCGGTAGTTGCACAACCCACACTTGTGAACTGAGTATTAGAAGCGCAAAAGAATGATCTTGAGGTAAAAACCCTCCAGGAAAAGATATCCAATGGGAAGGTGAAAAAAGGCTTGAACGTGTATTCTGACTTGAGTGTTAGATACCTTAACTGTCTATTTGTGTCGGAGTCTTGCCGAGAGGACGTACTCCGAGAGTTTCACCATTCACGCCTTGCGGTGCATCCGGGGGGCACAAAGATGTATCACGACTTGAGTTGCCAATTTTGGTGAAGGGGTGTGAAAAAGGACGCAGCAGCGTTTGTATCGAAATGCCTTACTTACCAACAAGTGAAGGCCGAGCATCGGAGGCCAACGGGTTTATTACAACCCTTGCCTATAGCTGAGTGGAAGTGGGAGCATGTCACGACGGATTTTGTTGTGGGTCTTCCGAGGATTCAACGGGGTAGTGATGCTATTTGGGTGGTAGTTGACTGGTTGACCAAGTCGGTGCACTTTATATCTATGCTTGTGAGCGATTCGGTAGACTATCTTACCGACCTTTACATTAGGGACATGGTAAGGTTGCATGGGGTCCTTATGACGATTGTTTCGGATAGAGATCTGCGTTTCATAGCTCCGTTATGGCAGAGCTTGCAGAGTGCCTTGGGCACTAGATTGACCTTTAGTACTACGTATCATCCTCAGACTGACGAGCAGTCCAAGCGTACCATTCAGATCCTTGAGAATATGCTTCGAGGTTATGTCCTTGATTTTAAGGGGTCGTGGGAGAGGCACTTTCCCTTAATAGAGTTTGCCTATAATAATAGCTTCCAATCAAGTATTGGCATGGCACCATTTGAGGCCTTGTATGGCCGATCGTGTAGATCTCTGGTATGTTGGACTGAGGTGGGTGATGCACCTTTGTTGGGTCTAGAGTTGGTTCGAAAAACGATGGAGAAAGTGGCACTTATTTGTAAAAGGTTGGTTACAGCTCAAAGTCGTCAAAAAAGTTATACCGATCGTAGGAGGAGACCCTTGTCTTTTGAGGTAAGAGACCATGTGTTCTTGAAGATATCACCTAGGAAGGGTTTGATGAGATTTGAGAAAAGTGGAAAGTTGTCCCCTCGATTTATTAGACCTTTTGAGATCATTGAGCAGGTCGGAGAGGTTGCTTACTGTTTGGCACTACCGTCACAATTTTCCGGGGTTCATGATATGTTTCATATTAGTATGCTTCGGAAGTATACGCTGGATTCATCGCACATGTTGGATTGGATCAACTTAAAGGTAGATAAGGATACCTCATAGGAGGAGAGACCGGTGAGAGTTTTGGATACACGGGACCAAGTCTTGCGAGGCAAGACGATATCCTTGGTTAAGGTATTGTGGACACACCACGGAGTTGAGGAAGCAACTTGGGAGCATGAGTTGGAAGTCCGTGAGAAATATCCAGACTTATTTGTTGATGTTTGAACATATATTGAGATTTTGATTATGTTAATGAAATATAAAAGCATTGTATATGTTTTAGAAATACAAGGACATTGTACATGTTATGGATGTTTTGGAAGCATGAATTCAATATAAGCATTGCATATGTTTTGAGAACATGGAATATTGTATGTGTTGCATCACTTTGGAAACATCGTTTATGTTGCGTAAATTTGGGAAATTGGGCTTATCACAAACGTTGTTAATGTTTTGGGAATATATGAATTGTGCGTCAATGTCGAAACTTACATATTGAGTTAAAGAGAATGAATGACCGGAAAATGAGTCATGGTGAGAGAATTGAATGGTTATCATTGTTGTAGTTGGTTCTAACATAGTTTTTTTAAAACTTGATTTGAAATTTCGGGGACGAAATTCCTTAAGAGAGGGAGGTTATAGCGATTCCGGTTTTGACCCGACTCTTGTTGCATTCCGGACTCGGGCTTATGGTTTCTGAATGTTGTTCATTGTCGTTTTTTCCCTTATTCCTCCTTAAATGTGGTTATTAGATTGTAGTTGTGTGTTTCGAACATGTTGGTTGTTTGATTTTCCAAACCTTTGTTGCCCAAATTTTTGCTCCTCCGCTTGAGCGGCCATTCTTGTGCTCGATCGAGCTTTGCAAACTCTCAGTATTTTTGCAGACCTGCAAATACTGGAAGAGTGTATTCTACGCTCGAGTGGGTGGACGCTTGAGCGTCCAATCTTGAGCTCGAGCGATGTCTTTCGTCTGCAAAACTTCTGAAAGTGTGCATTCTGCGCTCAAGCGTCACTTCTCACGCTCGAACGAAACAATGTGTCTGACGCTCGAGTGTCACTTCTCATGCTCGAGCAGACTGTGTGTATATCAGTTCGTAACAATCACATTTTTACATCACTTTTTCATTCCTTTCTCTCTCTAAAACTCTCCCAAACCCTAGATCTTGAGTTTCTCTCTTTAACACTCATCTTCTCTCTACATTTTCACCTAGATCCATTGAGTTCTCCACCCTAGTGTGTTTGAGAAAAAGGTAGAGTGTCTCAAGATCTTCATTTTGATCTGAATAAAGTTGGGTTTGAGCATCTTTGGAGTTTCATCCTTACCTTGCTCATCTTTTCTCTTTGAGGTAGGGATTTTCTACACTTTCATATGGTTTTTAACTTAGTTATTTGTTGTTGTGTAACAATGGCGGGATATGGGAGTGTTATGGACAAACCTAGGGTTTGGGTATAAATCAAAAGAGGGATTCCTAAGATGAATGTGTTATAAAGGGTTATGCAGTTTGAAAATGAGTTTCTATTGTGACAAAGATAGTAGATTTTGACCTTTGGGTTGATATTTGGGGAAATTGAGCTTGCCCTAAAATGGTTCAAATATTTATTGTGTATAAATAAATGGAATTGGTGTTGTAAATATGAAATTGGATGAATGTTGATATAAACAGTGGAGTTGGATATGTATTACCTCACACCTATAGAAATTTGAATAAATTTTCTGTCTTGAGATTGAATATCTGTTTAAAAATATATGTATTGGGCTATCGGTTGAGGATAATTATAATTGTTGTAGAAATTACATGAGGATTAGGTGAGTTAAAACTAATCTATTGTTGGTTATCATTGAATATGACTATATTTTAAATGCATCGTATATGTATGATGTTTGGAAGGAGAAAGTGGATGCACTCCATGTTTGGGAGGAGATACGGGATGGATTCCATTGAGATTAAGTTGGCCGGAGTGTCTGGGTGAAAGTCTCGAAATCGCGCGTATACATGGGTGCCGATCCCGTGGGACGAAATTTTCGCAAAATGGCAAATTGAAATGTTTGTGTGGTAATTGTGTTGATTGGAGAACCACTGAGTTGTAGTCTTAGTTGGATTGTTGAACTATAATGAAATTGGCTCATGAATTGAAATGAATTGAAGGAAAATGGATTAAGATATAAACTTCGTACTTTATGATTATATAAAATGTGAATGTTTTGTCACAGGCATTGTATATGCGCATTGTACTTATATCTTTGTTAAATTTCATATATTATACTAGGTTTTAGCTCATCCTATTTGGGAAAAAACTATTTTAAGGTATTGATGATATGCCTCCACTAAGGCAATAGTATAGAAGGACATTTGAGAGCAAGAGCTTCTTTTTTTTATTGTATTATTTTGTATAGGCAAGGGTTTTAACTGTTTTGAGCTAGGCTCACTTTTATTATAACCAAGCAATGACTTTGAAAGATAAGCTTATAAAGATAAGCTTATAGGGCATATGATTACATGTTTAGTTTTTAGTTCTCTTAACATTGTAACACATGCTGTAGATTCAGGATGAATAGTTTGTGAATGTATATCGCATGTGTTATCTTTGTATACGAACTTTGATGAATAAAAGCATATTATTTCTATTATTCTTTCGCTTATGGTTTGTATTTATTGTATTATTTTGGGAGCGTTTCAATACAACCTTTAAAAAAAAAGATAAAAAATGGGAATAAAATCAAGAAGAATTTCTTTTTCTTAATGATTAGAATTTAAATTCAAAAGAAATGAAAACGAAAAAAGAAAAAAGAAAAAAAAAGAAAAAGAATATTCAATAAAAAACCCAAACCCAAAGATATCCATATCAATATATATTTATTTTTATGAGTTCTTCTATGAAGATTTATAGATGTGCATGAGTAGAGAGAGCAGAGGGAGAACATGAATATTATAAATAAAGGAAAATGATTTGGAGCCCTAAAAACAACCTCCCTAATCCTCCTAATTTCCATTTTGGAAAACTGTTTCCTTTTTTTTTTTTTTTTTACTTGATATGGAAATTATGGGGATTAGGGGGGTGTTTTAGGGGGATGTAGTAAGGTCCATAAATAAAATATAGATAGGAATTGACAACCAGTGAACATGTAGTTGAGCGGTTGCCAACGTTATTTGGGAACTTAAGATTTTAATCAAAAAAATTAAAAAATTTTATAAATTATCACATATATATTTTTATTTTTTTAAACACATTTTCATAAAAAAAATTAAAATAATTAATTCTTAAACGAGGCCTAGCAAGTCTCACGGACCCGTTAACAACCCGTTCAAACCCATACAAGCAAACCAGTTTCAAATCATTATGACCCACTTGATAAACAAGCAGGTATAAACCCATATATTACGGGCGGATATTGGCGGGTTCGGATTAGGATTGCCACCTCTTAGCTGTAGCTAATGTTTTAGATGGAAAAGAAAAAAATGTCCTTTTATTCTTTTTGCTTTTGAAATTTGATTTTTTACCGAGTTTAAAGACTTTAAACTATTTGTGTTTTGGATGGATATTTTAATAAAACTAGTGATTGGATATGTACATTGCACGTGGTTCGTGATTTTTTTTTTTTATCAATTATTAGTATTGTAATTATACGTATCTCTTAAATTGGTATATAATATGTAAGTATGAATAAATTGATCTGTATTTAAAATATAATTAAGTAAGAAATGAATACATATTCGATTGAATAATTTAAATGATAAATGAGAAAATTTATAAATATAAACATTAATTTAAAGTTAAATTGTTGAAATCACAATCTTATCTTAAACAATAAATAGATCCTTTAAATATAGTATTACACAAATTTTTTTCTATCGACTTCTCATATCAATTTTTTATAATCCGTACATGTAATATAATTGAATGTATTAAATTAATTGCATAATTACGCAATTTTGTTTAATAATTTATCTCATAATACAAATTCATTAAATTCACTATTACATATTATTTGCATATTATTAGTGTAAGAATACATTAATATTAATATGTAATATATTTTTATGTAATTAGAGTTGTTGAGTCTCGTTTCCTGTTCCACGAATATCTTGCATGATGAAAAATATAACATTAGTCATTAGTATATTTTCATTTATGTAGAAAATGTGAATTAATTTTTTTTAAGAAAAGGGAATGATATTATATTTAATATTTCGATCGATATAGGAATTTCATAATTGTTTTCACAATATTTATAGATCCATGCTTATAATGTTTACAGGGTTACTTTCATAAACTGCCAAGTTACATAATTTATTATGTCATCTATAAGTAATCAGCATATGACAAAAATTGATCGAAACTTTTTATTTGATGTACTTACATTCTGCATCATTAAGTTGCTAAGATAATGTTTGAGCATCATTTATTTTTTTTCTTATAATTTGACTAAAATGTGTGTATGAAGTATATTATTTGTTTTTGAATTTCATAATAGATAGGAGAATTCTTCAATTCGTCTAATTTTACTTTGATAACATGTTGCAATAGATCTTCTGTAATTTTTGTTTCATTATCTTCTTATTTTTCTCCTTGCTCACAATTATAACTCATTGTAATATAAATATGTTAATGAGTAAGAGTTTGCGACGATATCATATTGTTATGAATTTCAAAATCTATTTTCCCTCAATATTGTGATTTTTTTTGTGAGGAAAAAAAAGTACAATTATTTTCGTTAGGGGTGTGTGCAGTGTGGTTCGAGTGGTTTGAGAGTAAAATTATAAACTGAATGGCGGATTAGCAGATTTACGAATTAACAAATTGTAGTTTGAGTGGTTTTGGACGGATTAGCGGATTGAAGAATATTCTATCTAATTATCAAGCATTTGCATAATATATAATACAAATTAATTTTACATAATATTTTTCATATATATAACTACTAATTTGTAATAAATTTTGCATATTAAATCTCTTTCACATTCATTTTTATTTTGATATTTCATTATAGGTTGAAAAATATATATATATTAACTATAACGGAGCGGTTTCAAAGGTAAATTATAAAATTTAAAATTTAAACTACGGTTAGCGGATAGAGTAGTGTGAATTGATATAGATCGATACAGTTTTAATGAATTGGACGGTATTTTGCACAAATCTAATTGTCTTGATTGAGTTGTTTTGCAAAGTTTTGGTTTGTTATTGAAAGTGTTTATTGTGGATATTTATTTGTATAGCATGCATGTATATATGTATTAAACATAAATTGATAAAAAAAACAATATATAATTCTGCAATTTTTTTCCTAACAAATATAACTATATTAATAAAGCGATATATATTAGAAAATTAAAGTATCTAATGATAATATAACATTACAAATTGACAATATAGGAATACAATAACATATATAAATTTACATTTATATTTTTTATATATGTAGACATTGACATATATAAGATATCACAAAAGTAGTATGTGAAATCGTTTGCAATAATATAATACAGATAATAATGAGGAGTTAATTGTTCATAATTAAATAGTTGGTCATAGTATAGATATTTAGTGTTATATTTTTGTGCATATATATCACTTTTAATTAGATTTTTAAATTCACATAAAAATTGAAAGGAATTTGTAAATAATTTGTGTAAAATTAGAGATTAGTGAAAAAAGATTAAAATAAAAAAAATAAAAAGAGAAGTTTTATAGTGTTTTGTTTGGTTTATTTTTTCAAACTTTTATTTTGAATTTTTTGGTTTTCATTTTTTTTTAATCTTTGACACTATTTTTTTAATAACTCTTTTATTTTCTTTTTAAATTCACTTAATATAATATTTTTTAATTTATTTTATTTTTATATTTAGATTCACTTAATCTAAATACACTTAGAAAATAATTTCTTGTGTATTTTTGTTTAAAAAATATTAATATTAAATAATAATAATAATAATAATAACAACAAAAAATATAATAATAAAAAATAGTACATGTTTGAATTTATAAATTTTTTTACCAATATTTTACTTTTTAATTCTATTTACATTATTAGATATTAGATTTTCATGTAAAATTATAATTTAAATATAAAATATGAGGAAATTTTAGTATATTTAATTACAAAAACTGAGAAAATATGAAAAATCAAAAACTAAAAAATATATTTAAAAAATAAAACCAACAAAAGTGGTTCTTGTTTAGAATTTTGATATTGAGAGGGTAATTTATACAAGTAAATTGGGCCGGGCTGGGTATATGGGCTGTTATGGGCCATAGTAGGAGGTTGAGGCCGGTCCACAAAGCCGAGGTAACTAGTCCGGAAGTCTGTTATTTCGGTCGAGAGAGTACCACGGTTAGTCCGGTTGAGTCTTCTAACCGAGGTGTGAAAGCCATCTGTATGACCGCTCTAAGTTAGTTCGGCAAAAGTCTTCTATGGATAGCTCGGTTATAGTATGTGAAGCCGAGGTAGGATGCAGTAAGGCAGAGCCGAACTGGTATATAGGTCGGTCATTCAAACTAAGTCTAACATGGAGGTGTTACTCCGGTCGTGTGATAGTTCACTATAGAAGGACCATCTCACTTGGTTTAAGCAGTGGGGGGGTATTGGAGGATAAGCATTATCTTCCAGGAGTATGAATCCTAGGAGGACTCTACATGGAGGAATAAGAGTCCTACTAGGATTGTGCCACGCGAAACCTATATAAGCTCACCAATATCACCTTTGGAGAGGTAATGCAATTTTGGCTTTCTGAATATACAGAGCTTGTGCCTATTTGATAATCTTTCTGACTTAGGCATCGGAGAGGTTTTCCGGCACCCACCCGCCGGCTAGCTCACGTTTGTGTTTTCAGGTGACAAAGCGACGTCGTACAGAGGAACGCAGGCTTGATCAACAGGATTATACGAGAAGGTGTAATTCTTTCCCGTACAATTGGCGCCGTCTGTGGGAATTCAGACAAGAACAACCTCTTGATCAAGCTTTTTCTCCCAAAAACAATGGCAAACAATGAAGAATTACCTCAGTCCGCCGTTGACGGACTAACTCCAGAAGGGGGTGCAAGGCGCGAAGGCCTACCCGTGGTCACTCCCATGGCGAACCTGGAACCACACAGACAAAATTCCAGAAGGGATGCAAGGGGACGAAGGCGGAATGACAGCCCCCATCACTCCCGTTCGCAAAGCCCAGAAAGACAAAGACGCAGAATTGATCCTCAAACTTTGGAAGATCGCGTCAAGGAACAAGACGAACTGATCCGTCGGATGGCAGCGGACATGGAATCTCTAAAGCGCCAGGTGAAAGGAAAAGAAGTGGCGACAGGAGAGGGGCGCACAAACAAGACGCCCCCTCGCCACTCGGAAAGTTGTAGTCGGAATACTACACCCTCACAAGGAGAGAGTAAAAGCCTCAGGACAGGCGATACTCAATCCAGGTCCCTTAGAACTCGTCACTCCAGGTCTGAGAGGACGAGATCTGAGAGGTCGTGCACTGAGGGAAGCACATATTGGCCGTCGCATACACACCAAACGAGATCCAGACAGACAGAGTTGCCCAGATCGTCCGACCTACGAACCGTGCTAGAAGAGAAGGCGCGATGGAAGGAGGACGCCAGGGCGCGCGACCCACATAGAGTTTCTGCCTTACAGCGGTTGGCTCCTCGGACGCACGGAAGCGTCGAGGTTGGAATGCCAATACCGCGCCCCGCTTACGAACCAACGGACAAGGCGTTGGCGAGGCTGCAGACCTCACCATTCGTCCCAGCAATAGAGAACGCGCCCCTACCGTCAGGCTTCCTGCAGCCCAAATTCACAACATATGAGGGGAAGACGGACCCATACTCACACTTGAGCCACTTTCGCCAGGTCATGGCTGTATACCGGAGGAATGAGGCCTTGATGTGCATCCTATTCCCTTCAAGCCTTGGCGATCTAGGCTTGACTTGGTTTGAGAAGCTTCCAGAGGGCAGTATAGCCTCCTGGGCGCAACTGGCGGAGGCGTTTGTAACACGATTCAGAACAAACACGAAAACCCCGGTGGAGATCGATCAGCTACTCTCCATCGACATGGGTGATAAGGAGACCCTGAGGTCATACAACAGTCGCTACTGGGAGACATTCAACCAGATTGGGGACTGCCCAACCAATCTCGCCATTGCACAATATAAAAGAGGCCTCCAGTCGGGAACAGACTGAGGGACTCTATCACCATGACACCGCCCCTCACCATGGAAGCCCTGATGGAGAGAGTGCATCAGCACATCAGGGTAGAAGAGGATGGCGCTCGTGCCAAAGCAAAATCTGGCGCGACCACAGCACCAGAGAAGAAGACCTCAGCAAAGGTCAATACGGTAGATCGCCAGAACCGAAACGGACAGGGCAGGAAAGACAACGGAGAAGACCAGGACAAAAGATGGTTGAGAGTCCGCACTGCCATAACCACGGTCTTCAAGAAACCGATCTACCGCATACTCAGTGAGATTCGAGACGAGCCTTTCGTCAAGTGGCCAGCCAAACTGGGCGAGGCACAGAAGGACTATGATGACAGATCAAGGTGCACCTTCCACAAAGAAAAGGGGCACCGCACTGAGAATTGCACGCCATTGAGGCAGCATCTGGAAGAATTGGTGGCCGCAGGTCACCTGGACAAGTACATAGAGGGAGGGGCACAACCAGCCCCCCAGGACCAGAATATGCCCAATGGAATGCCGAACGACGCCCCACCTCAAGGCATCATCAACGTAATACATGGAGTCTTTGAACCTGAGCGCGTATGCGAGCTCAGAGGTTCAATCAAAAAGGCTGAGCACTTCAGAGAGGTACTAAGTGCCCAACCAGTTGTCAAAAAGGGGAAGACAGAGGCCACAAATGTCATGTCTTTTTCGGATAAAGACTTGGCAAGGATTTATTGCCCTCACAACGATGCCTTGGTCGTCACTCTCCGAGTCAAGGATTTTGACGTCAAGCGGATTCTGATTGACCAAGGTAGTTCATGTGAAATCATGTACTATGAAACCTTCAAACAACTAAAGTTGCAAGATAAAGACTTGGCGCCTGCCGTATCTCCCCTTATCGGATTCAACTCCATGCCAGAATGGCCCGTCGGCAAAATTATCCTCCCAGTCAGAGCAGGGAGTGTAACGAAGCAAGTGGAGTTCTGGGTATTAAAGGTCCCCTCCACCTACAACATTATCTTGGGCAGAACATGGCTGCATGCCATGCGCTCGGTGGCGTCCTCCTACCACCAAGTGATGCGATTTCCCAACGACACCGGAGTAATAGAAGAAGTATATGGAGATCAGATCATGTCGAAGCAGTGCTTTGTCACAGTGAACGGCAGCCGCGCTGCCAAAGGATACGTTCATTCGGTGGAGGAACCAGAGAGTAATGAACTATTCGCAGACGTTGGCAAAGCAGCTAGTCAGAAAGCAGTGGAGGACTTGGTGGAAGTCAGAATAGATGAAAAGAACCCGGATAAGTTCTTTTTGCTTGGTTCGTCGTTGTCCAGCACTGAGAGATTGGAGGTCTTGGAATTTTTGACCTCCAACATCGAAGTGTTCGCCTGGACCCCATACGACATGCCAGGCATTGATCCCAACTTCATCTGTCACCAACTCAACGTCCACCCTTCTGCCAGACCAATCATTCAGCGCACCCGCAGATCGGCGCTCCACCACGCCGAAATAGTGGCAGAAGAAGTAGGAAACCTGCTGGAGGCAGGGGCAATCAGAGAGGTGCACTACCCAAGATGGATCTCCAACACCGTCGTAGTGCCAAAGAAGAATGGCAAGTGGCGTGTTTGCGTCGACTACAAAACGGTCAACAAAGCGTGCCCAAAAGATAGCTTTCCTCTACCAAGGATAGATCAACTGGTAGACTTAACAGCAGGGCACAACCGACTTAGTTTTCTGGACGCATACAGAGGCTACCACCAAATTGCCATGCACGAACCAGACCAGGAGGTCACATCCTTCACCACACCAAGAGGACTATACTGCTACAAGGTCATGCCCTTTGGCCTAAAGAACGCGGGGGCGACATTCCAGAGAATGGTCACCAAGATGTTTGAACCATTGTTAGGCAGAACAATGGAGGCTTACATCGACGATATGGTGGTCAAAAGCAAGGATGAGAATGACCACCTTAAAGACCTAGGTGAGATGTTTGAGATCCTGAAAAAGCATAAGTTACGCCTCAACGCGTCGAAGTGTGCATTCGGAGTAGGATCTGGCAAATTCCTGGGCTTCCTGGTGACCAACCGGGGTATAGAGGCAGACCCCTCCCAGATCAAGGCCATTCAGGATCTGGAGAGACCAAACTCAGTCAAAGAAGTGCAGCATCTCACTGGCATGGCCGCCGCGCTCAATCGGTTCATAAGCCGGTCGTCAGATAGACTACGGCCATTTTTCCATGCTTTAAAAGCCAAGTTTGAATGGGACGACGAATGCGACCAAGCTCTGGAAAGCTTGAAGGAATACATGTCTTCTCCACCACTACTTGTAACCCCAATTCCTGGAGAAGAACTGTGCTTGTACCTCGCAGTTTCCCAGCATGCAATTAGCGCAGTGTTGGTCCGCGCAGAAGGAATCCAACATCTTCCCATCTATTATGTCAGCAAGACATTGCTGGGAGCCGAAACAAGGTACTTGCCACTGGAGAAACTGGCGTTGGCCTTGATGATGGCCTCAAGAAAGTTATCGCACTACTTTCACGCCCACACCATAGTTGTTCTCACAGCCTTCCCATTAAAGGCTTTATTTGAAAGAGCAAACTTCTCTGGGCGAATTCTGAAGTGGGCAGTAGAGTTGGGACAATACGACATCAAGTTCCAACCTAGGACCGCAATAAAAGCACAAGCATTGGCAGATTTTGTCGCAGAATTCACACCAGGAAGTCATCACATCTGCCCAATCGACCTAACTGAAACAACCAAACTAGGGATGGAAGTTGACGTCGGAATAACGCAACCCCTAATAAATCAGTCAGGTCCCATGGCAGACCAGAGTAAAGAAAGGAAGGAAGAAACAAACCATGCTACACCAAGTCAGAACTCGCCAACAAATAAAGACATGGTGCAAACAGAAAGCAAGGGGCAGACAACCAGCATGGACTCTGAAGGAGCCACCAGCAACATGGAAGATCCCAAGGCATCATCTGATCCCTCTACCTGCTGGAAGTTGTTCGTTGGAGAGATGTGGAAGCTCTTCGTGGATGGAGCATCCAACCGGCATGGAGCAGGACTAGGCATAGTCCTCATCTCTCCAGACGGCCTAGTAGTGGAGCAGGCAATCAACCTGGGCTTCCCAGCATCAAATAATGAAGCAGAGTATGAAGCACTTCTAGCAGGTCTCAAGTCAGCATTCTACATGAAGGCCACAACTAATGGTTTACAGCGACTCGCAGCTGGTGGTAAACCAAATATCTGGCGACTACGAGGCAAAGGATGATAGGATGGCCAAGTACCAAGACTTGGTCAGAACAGAGATAAAGAAGTTCGAAGTAGTGAGGATAGAACAGATCGGCAGAGAGGAAAACAGCAGAGCAGATGAACTCGCAGGCTTCGCCTCAATGGCAGACACCTCCATTCCTCACCCACTACTAATCGACTATCTGCCTAGACCAAGCATTGAAGACCCAGAAGCAGAAGAGGTATGTTGTGCAGAGTTAGGCCCTTCTTGGATGGATCCCATCATACTGTTCCTGAAAGACGGCACCTTACCAGAAGACAAGAAAGAAGCCAACAGAATAAGAGCAAAGTCGCAGCGGTTTTGGCTCTCTCCATCCTTGGCATTGTACAAGAAGTCGTTCACAGGACCTTACTTAAAGTGTGTTCACCCCAGCAAAGTGGAAGCATTCCTGTTCGAAATACATGAGGGGGTATGTGGCAGCCATCAAGGAGGAAGATCATTGGCATACAGAGCGATTTCACAAGGATATTGGTGGCCATACATGCAAGCGGACTCAGAGAAGTATGTCAAAAAATGCGAAAAATGTCAAAAATTCGCACACCAAATACACCAACCTGCCAGAGAACTTCTACTTTAACTAGTCCATGGCCCTTCGCAATGTGGGGATTGGACATAGTAGGTCCACTTCCAACAGCACCAGGCAACAGGAAGTTCTTTCTTGCGGCAACCGACTACTTCACAAAGTGGGTGGAAGCAGAAGCCTTGGCATCAATCAAGGAAAAAGATGTAAGAAGTTTGTCTGGCAGAATATTATCACTCGCTTTGGCATACCAAAGGCACTGATCTCAGACAACGGCACTCAATTTGACGGCAGAATTTTCAGAAGCTTTTGTGAAGAATACAAGATAGAGTTCTACAATTCCACACCGGCATATCCACAAGCAAATGGACAAGCAGAGGCGTCAAATAAGGTAGTCTTGGATGGATTGAAAAAAAGATTAGAGAAAGCCAAAGGCAAGTGGGCAGAAGAGCTCCCCACGTTTTATGGGCTTACCGCACCACGCCTCGGCGATCGACAGGAGAAACACCATTCTCCCTAGCTTATGGCATGGAGGCAGTCATCCCATTAGAAGTTGGCCTCCCCACAATCCGAAGTGAAAACTTTGATCCCGACTTAAATGGTGAAGCCATAGCATTGGAACTTGACCTTGCGGAAGAAAGAAGAAACAGAGCATTAGTTCACATCGCCTCCTACCAACAAGAGTTGTCTAGAAAGTATAACAAAACAGTGCATCCAAGGCAATTCAAGATCGGAGATTGGGTACTGCGCAAAGTAATGGGAAATACCCTAGTTCCAGGAGATGGCAAGTTAGGGCCAAATTGGGAAGGACCTTACAAAGTGGTCGGATTAGCAGGCAAAGAGGCATACCACTTGGAAGATAAGGATGGCAAAGCAATTCCCAGGCCATGGAACACGGCAAATCTCAAGTTGTTTTATTTCTAGCTTTTCTTTCTTTTCAGAGTGTATTTTTTTTTTTAATAAAACATATCGATTCTTTTTTAGCATAATTATTCCCAGTAGAAAGTAGCTTTAGTAAGTTAGTAGCTTTGTAAACATAAGTTGGCCGGAATAACCAACTATGACCCTTCCTAAGCCCAGGATAAGGATCCAGGCTGCAGGACGTTTGGTCGGAATAACCAAACATTTTATTCTAAGCTGGCTGGAAAAAACCAACTTAGAGGTTGGCTGGACTAAACCAACACCCTTCCTAAGCCCAGGATTAGGATCCAGGCTGCAGGACGTTTGGTCGGAATAACCAAACACTTTATTCTAAATTGGCTGGAAAAACCAACTTAGAGGTTGGCTGGACTAAACCAACATTTGTTTCTCCTCAGCCAAAGTAAGTGTATGGCTGAAGAGAGGTTGGCTGGATTAAACCAACTCTTTGTACTCTTCAGCCGAAGTAAGTTATATCGGCTGAAGGGTGGTTGGCTGGATTAAACCAACTCTTTGTACTCTTCAGCCGAAGTAAGTTATATCGGCTGAAGAGTGGTTGGCTGGATAAACCAACACTTTGTACTCTTCAGCCGAAGTAAGTTATATCGGCTGAAGAGTGGTTGGCTGGATAAACCAACACTTTGTACTCTTCAGCCGAAGTAAGTTATATCGGCTGAAGAGTGGTTGGCTAGTAAGTTAGATAGCTAAAACCGAGATCATAGTTGTGCAAATAAGTTCATGGAAAAATTCATTACAAGTACAGGCATACATACACAAAACCGAAACAAGAGTTGAGAAAGATTTTTTCATTGAAAACAGAGTAAGTACAATTGAGGGGCCGCAGCCCGGTTACAAAAGGTTCAAAACAAAAGAAAAATCAACGAAGAAGTGCATCAAGTTCAGCATCAAATTCATCCCCAGCATTTGTCTGGAGTCCGGTTTGAGGAGGGAGCTCGGTTTGGACCGTGGTGTCAACCGGCAGCACGGTATCAGCCGGTATCTCATTAGTCAAGTCTTCAATTACTGGCTCTAACCGAGCTGCCTGATTGCTGGGTTGTTCGTTGACGGCCGGGGTCAGGGTCGGCTCCTCATCTTCTTCAGAATCATCATCATTTCATCAGACCCTTCCAGGAACTGCCTTTGGAGATCGGCAGCGTATTGTGAAAGTGAAGCTGGAATGGAGTACGGTGGAGCGTCGTAGACCTCGGTGTCGGGCGTACAACCGAACTTCTCCACCGCAGTCCTCCAGCCACACTTGAAAAAGAGATCCTTGGCTGCATCGCATTGAAGGGTATATGCGTCTTCGGCTTCCTTAAAGCCTCGTTTTGCGGCTTCCTTCACTCCGCCTTCAGCTGCTTATCTCGGGTCCTTTTTCTTCTCAAGTTTGGCCAAGAGGCGCAGGTATTTATCTTTTGCCTCGTTTGCAACCTTCAGCTTTTCGGCCTCGACCGAATTGGCAAGCTCGGTCAATCGATCGTTCTCACCACGTAGCTCGGCCAGTTGCTTTTTTACCTCCTCCAGCTCGGCCGTTTTAGCTTCGGCCTCTGCCATGGCTTCCCTGGTATTTCTCCTTAGTTCCATCACCTTCCTGTGAGTAACATGGTTTTTTTGTATGGCCTGCAAAGGAGTAGTGACTTTACCGTTAGCCGAAATGAAAGTTGGAAAGAATTACGTAAAAAGAAGAAAGCTATGTACCAGAATCATTGACTTGGTTGAAGACCGTATGGACTTCAGTTCGGTGTTAAGTTGCTTATAGTGGTGCTCCATATCTTTTGGAAGGCACACACTTTTGGCAAGATTGAAGGCCATCAGGTGGTCCTTCTCGGTGACAACCGAATCAGAAGCAGAGATATCTCGGTTGTTGAAGGACAGTTCGGGGACCCATTTAGAGCTGGTAGCTCGGTCAGAATGCTCGGGTTGATGGCTTGTTGAGGGCTTGGAGGAAGGCTGGGTGGCAAAACGGTCTCATCCTCATCAGCAAGGCGACGCTCGGTTTGGCTAGTCCGGGCGCGCTTGCCTGGACGAGATGAGGATGGCTGTTGAGAAGGGAGTGCTACCACGGTCTCGGTTGCCTGACCGGGTTGTGGCACCTCGGCTCTGGTTGTTGCAGTAAGCATGGCTTCAGCCTGTTCTTCTTTGCCATTTCTTGTTCGCACTAAGTGGCACAAGGACAATCTCGGGCAGGGATGGGTCCGGTTCCGGTGCGTCTTGAGAAGGAAGTCGGTCACCCTTGTTTTCGGCGACCGGCAGTAGCGTAAGTCGGTTCGAAGTTTAGAAGCTTTGCCCAACTT
>JAPPVO010000019.1:110611931-110701466 GCA_030407325.1 Camellia japonica
TAATTTTTTTCTTATTTTTTATATTTATATTTTAACACGCCAAATGAGTATCTAATTTTTTTTTTTCAATTTTTTTCTTATTTTATATTTATATTTTTTCAAAGGTCAATGCTCTCTCCTTGTTTCTTCCTTTCTTTCTATGTGGATGTTTGGGAAGTGGGTTTTTATGTAGGTTTTTTTAGTTGTAAGTTTTTATTGGATAAAAAAATTTTGGTGTTTGGGAAGATAGTTGGGTTTTTATGTGGTTGGATGTGATGTTTGTGAGAGAAAAAGTGAAATGATTATGGGATTGGATGTGATATTTTGTTTGGATGTGTTTTTTTTGGTTTTGTAAAAAGTTTGTCTTTTAGTGGAAAAAATGAGAAAAAAATTTGGAACCTAGGTTCCCAAACACCACCTATGTCTCTTCATATTCTATGGGGCTTATATTGTCATTATTTATTCCCTTGTGATAAACCAATTTCTACCTTGTTAGCTTTGCTATAAGGGCTACTCACTCATGCGTTAAAAAAATCACATTGTTTCTATTTTTTAATTTCTTTCTATTGTCGTTTTATTTTATTTTTAAATTTTAGATATTATGACTTAGTGCTATTGTTATTATTGCTTAATTTTGTTAGCTTATTGTTGTTCTTTAAATTTCCTTGAATATTTGATCGAATTCTCTATTATTGTTTGTTGTTAATTCTTTGTCAGTATGCCTGGTTATTAATTGATTGCTCTTTGATGAAAATAAAATTCTCTTTTTGATAGTAAGGAATTTAGTACTAAATATTTTATGAATGTACTCTTGCATCATGTTTTATTTTATACATACTACATTACTAAAAATTATTTTAAATTTTTTTTTTACAAACATATCATCACCATACCCGCATCATACTTTTTTAAGTTTTGCCATATCGTCATATCCATATCGTATCGTACTCGTATCCTGTATCCGTTTCTGTATCCATGCTTCCTAGACTTGTTCATACGGATGTTGTTTTGGCCGATGGATACACCAACTTATGGAGGTAACAAGTACTTTATCATTTACTAGAACAACTTGGGTGTATTTTATGAGACAAGAGTGAAGTTTTCTCTATCTTAAAAAAATTCAAAGTCTTGTGGAAAGGCAAAGTAGTTACTTAATGAAAGTTTTGAAAAGTGATAGGCAGAGAATACAACTCAAATGAATTTATGAAATTTTGTGAGGATACTAACATGAAAAGGCAACTTCCTGTTGGATACACTCCACAACAAAATAGAGTGGCGGAAAGGAAGAATAAAACCATAGTGGAGATGTCCAAATCTATGCTACATGAAAAGGAGATACCCAAAACTTTTTGGGGCTGAGGTTGTGTATACGGCAGTTTACTTGATAAATCTAAAGGCTATAGACTCTATAGTTTGGACAAGAAGAAAATGATTATTTCTAGAGATGTTCTCTTTGGTGAGAATGCATCTTTTGATTGGAAATAAAAGAAGTTCAAAATCAAGGCATTATTTCCAATGAAAATTCAAAAAGTCAACAAATTGAAGATGTTGAAGCATTTGGATCTCCACAAAGATTGTCACCCATTGTTAGTTCACAATCTTCTCCAACTTTGAGTTCAAGTTCTTCATCTCAAAGCTCAACTCCAAGAAGAATGAGGAATCTAAATGATGTGTATGCCAGATGCAATTTATGCATTATTGAACTTGAGAACTTTGAAGAGGCAATTAAAGATGAAGCATGGAAGAAAGCGATGGAAGATGAAATTCATGTAATTGAGAAGAACAAGACTTGGGAGTTAGTGGAGAAACTGGAAGAAACAGAAATAATTGGTGCGAAGTGGATTTTCAAAACAAAGTTCAACTAACAATATCATTAACAAAACAAAGTTATGATGCCTGGAAATGTTTTATAGTACAGTATGTTGTGCAATAAAAATAATAATATGTTTACAAAATGAGTATAGCCAAGATGAAGATACTAATGTGGAAATGTGAAAAACTAGGCAAAATAAGATTAGATATGAAAAAATTAGTGAGATGGTAGAGATATCAACTATTGAAGATAAAATGAGAAGAAACTAATTAAGATAGTATGATCATGTACAACGAAGATGTGAACCAAATAGCATGAGCTACATAGTCCACATTGAGGGTGAAAAACCTAAGTGATTTGTGATTAGATCAAGAATTAAATTGTACCAATTCCCAAACCATTAAAACTAACAATTTAAATCATCAGGCACGTACGAAAGTGATTTAGATTGTTATTTCAGAAACAATAAATAGACACAAACGATTTTTACGTAGAAAAAATCACTATTGGAGCACCTCCAATTGTGATTAAAAAACCACGGGCGAAACGCCACAAAAACAATCCACTATAAAGGAAACAAAGAATACAAAACACTCAAACAAATTACCTAAATTCTGTCAATTTGTCTTCAATGCTTTGTATATCTTCCACCGCAGGATTGATTTGATTGATGTTGATTCCACAACATCCACGTCAACTCAACGACCGCACACAGCTTCGAACTCCTTCGAATGCTTCACGCTTGAATCTCCGGATTCTACCAAAGAAGCACACTCTTGAAGATGATCACTCAAACAACCCTTTGATGTGTATTATCCGACCATGTGAATTTAATACTCAAGCAAGCATCAAAGGAAAACTAGCAAACTAGTCTTAAAAGAAAACCCTAGAGCCCCCAAAGCAGATCTAAAAGCATTAACCCTAAAAAATGACTTAAACACACATATATAGAAAGTTGGGGCCGCGTACCCCGCTCAAGCGCAAAACTTGCCACTCAAGCGGAGTCACTAAAATGCATGCAAATAAAATAGGTCTCCGTTCGAGCGATAGAACTCACGCTCGAGCGCAAAAACACGCCTCCCAGTATTTGTACAGACAAGCCAAACTATTGAGAAGGTGCATCCTCCGCTCGAGCGCAAATGTTCCCGCTCGAGTTGGAAGACCAAACCAAGGAAAAATTACAACTCTATAAAACTGAGTTTGTTCGCGGAATTGGTAACAAGCAGGGACCTAACAGAGGGTAATAATAAGAGACGAGAAACACTGAATTAAATGGGTTAGATAATAAAGAAAGAAGTGTTAGCTTATGAAATCTTGGTGAAACAAGATTCATCTAACTGGTCCTAAGTAGTTTAGACAATGCAAAGTTGAATTTAGTTAGTTCCAATAATAACTACCACAAGACTGCAATATATCACCTATTTTTCACCATTTTAGATCATCGTCCTACATGAAAAGATATCATTTGTTTGCATTAATTACTTAATAGTGTATTCAAACAAGGGGAACTAATCATAAGTATCCATGTAGACAACAGTGCAAAATGAGTGATACAAAATTGGCGACATATAGCATTTCTCTAACTACCAACATTTTTGTTTTGATCGGCAAAAGTCAGCTATTCGTTGTTAAATTAACACCTATGGGAGTTAGCCTCTCCATCCTTGCAAAGTACTAAGTGCTTGTCTCCTAATTCATCCTTGGGGAGAGTTCAACTCACGACCTCTCCCTTAGAACTAAACCCTTAGGAGAGTCATGGTGGCCAACTACCATTGATGTTCCAAACACCACTTGCGAATATAACGATACCTCATGCACTAGATTTGTTATAATGTTTTACTACCTTCACTTATCTCATTCATCCATAATGGATTTCATAGTTTGTTGTTTAGAATATTGCGAGAAATCTTCTAAAATAGATTTTCTAAAAAAAAAAAATGCCTATAACATAAAACTAACATATATTTAGGTCTTAGAAATGTGGTCATGCATCATTTTGATCCACATTAAGTTGGAAACATGTTGTAACTTCAGATATTCAAAGTTCCAATGCAAAAACCTAATGTTGGAACCCATTAATTAAAAGTTTGTTTAGGTATTCTATATATGAAAATTATGTATGCCTACAACATGAGAATATGTATTCCTCATAACTCATCCTAAAACATAGTTTCAATTGAAAATATGTAACACATAAGTTGCATTTTGACACAATCAAGGTACAATTCAAATAAACAAAAGGGAAACCTTACAATTAATAAATAAATAAATAAATAAAAGGAAAGCTTGTATGATGCTCTAGTAAATTCTATTCATCGGTTGTGGCTTGGCATTCTCCATAGTGTGGGAAAATTATATTGTGCTCCTGGAGCAAGTACATTTGGTGCCCCAATTTGATTGGTATTGGTTGAAACAATGTGTCCTAACACTTTTATGTTTCTTCTTGGGAGACAAATGGACATATTTTCAACAAAGAATAGTGTGGAACAATACTCTAATACCACCAAATAACCCCTCCTTAATAGGAATGTAGCAATAATGGGGAATGCCAAACACAACCCTAGTAATTAAGGAAGAGCTAGTTGATTTAATTTGAATGCATTGCATGAACAAGAGGGGTCAAGTAATGACATAATAAAGACAATTTAATGCACGAGATTTCTGCTAATATGAGAATTGTGGAGTACAATAAAAAAAATTATCAGCAAAGGAATTTTTTTATTAATGGAGTACAATATATACAAAGTCTAACTCTATTTTTTAAAAGATTGTTTTCGTTACTCAAACCCACACTACCAAAATGCTAACCGGAAAACCTTAGCCTTCGAATATAAGCAATCTCTCCAAAAAGGGGAGAGAAGAATTAGGAAATGAAGCTCAAAGGATTTAACCAAATCTTCATGATTTTTGAGTTGGACTACAACAGTTAACCAAGGGAAGAAATAGTTAATCTAGTTACACCAAAAAGGATGGAGTTTTAACCTAGAGTTCCAGGACTTCTGTCTCTCTCTCTCTCTCTAGGGAACTGTTTGGAAAGACAATTATTCAAGTGAAAGGACATGGGTCTTAACTCACTGAAAATGTCACATGGAACTGTGATTTGGGACTGCAATGGTTGTATATCTAATTCCACCAAATGTTTCCATGGGTATGGGATTTTGACCTTCTCCATTTTATAGATTAAATAGAGATTTCATTTCATTTTATGATGTTGCAATAGATTATCAAAATTTAAAATCACCACCGTCTATCACATCATTGTAAGTTCAAAATCTCCCCTTTTTTTTACTTAAAATAAAGATTTAACTATGTGATTTTTTTTTTTTTACTACTATTGATCATGAAATGTAGATCTCTATTTCACCAAAAAATAGAGAGAATCTGAAAATTGAGAAGTTGAAGAGCATGGACTTTGAAAAGCATAAAACTGAACAGAAGATTAGTACAATTAAAATGTAATTAATGGCTCAGTTACCATTGCCAACTGACCCATATGTCAGTGTCCCACTTTATTTACACTTAGCTCCACCATATACTCAAATTGGAGTACAATTTTCTTTTGCCTACTTTTTTCACTCACAAACCTATGTATCAAGTTCAAGTCTCTTCTCACATGTACAATATTTTGAACCCCCACAAACATAAAAGCCAAAGTTTTAAACTCAATGTATGAATCCACAGTATACCCTCGAACAAATGTAAAGCAAAATTTTTTAGTGTACATTCCTCAGTTATGATGTGATGCACTTCAAATTATGACGCAATGTGTTCAAAAGTATAACTGAATCATATTGAGCTGTAAATTTGTAATCATCGTTTTAAATATTGATATCAAGATACGGTCATATATCAATTAATATCGAACAATATATATCAGTGAATAATATCGAAAGTTCAAAACCCTGTTACATAACAGTCGATATTTAAAATCATGATCTTAAAACCCTGTTACATAACAGTCGATATTTAAAATCATGATCCTAACGATTCAATGTGATTGTTATTATAATTTTGACTATATCGCATCGTTACAAAGATCCCAACACGTTACGAAATGAGCACAAAAAAAGACACAAAACCCATGAATGACATTGGACCCATTTCATGAAAATCAATCAAAGCTTATTGTTGATTAAGGTAGTAAGTAGTTTCTAACAGATATCACTAATTTTCTTTCACATCAAAGTGAATGAGAAAGAAAAGGCAAGAAAGAGAGAAAGAAAGAAGAACAGCAAAACATATTGATGAGGTTGTCTTAGAAATGCGAAAAATAGTTGTAAGATTGTCAGTTCCCTAGTGAACAAAGATATACTTCTCAGAAACAAAAGTAGATCTGATTCAACACGAGAGAGAGAGAGAGAGAGAGAGAGAGGAGAGGGTGAGGGAGAGGGAGAGAGAGATTGTCAAAGATCATGTAACCCTTGGGCTTAAATATGCATAAATTCAGTTCTTTTTTTTTTTTTTTGAACCAGATGCATAACTTCAGTTCAAATGCATGATATTACCCACAACATTTTTTGTAAAAAATTTCATGGGCAAAATAAAGATTATATTGATGCAAACTAGAGGTGAGAGTTCATCTATGAAATTGTTCGCTAAACCAACAACATTTAGCTAAACAATTTCAATCTTTTTACAAAAATAAATAAATAAATAATGAAAAATGTTCTCACAACCTAGGAATCACCAAAAAATCAACACACAAACAGAAATACATACCATCAAAAAACAATTCAACACATAGATATATATGTATATATGTATGTATATAAATCATACCTTGAACTAGCAAATTCATAGAGCTTTCCCCTAGGAGAGAAGATGATGAGAGCAACCTCAGCATCGCAGAGAACCGAGAGCTCAAATGCCTTCTTCAGAAGCCCATTTCTCCTTTTGGAAAAGGTGACTTGCCTGCTTGTAGCGTTCTCTATCCTCCTCATCTGAGTCTTCCCTCTCACCATATCTCCACACACACAAACAAACCTTTCAAGAAATCATCAAGAAAACAAAAAAAACCCATCAAAAATCTTCAACACCCACAACATAAACAGTGAAGAACATCAAGAAAAGCAATACTGTATATATATATATATGCGTGTGTGTGTGTATGTAACGAAAGAAAGAGATCTTACAAAATAGGCAAAAAAACCCAGAAAAGGATTTAGGGATAATAGGGGTGGGTTCAGGTGAGGACAATAGGGCTAAATATGGGAAAAAACTGATTTTAGGTCTGATCTGATGAGAACAAGACTCTACCAAGAATACCAAAAAAAAAGGTTCTATACAGAAAGGGTGTTGGACAGTAGGTGAAGTGGGGATAGGATGATTCTTCAGTCTTTTTTTGGCTTACAATCAGTGGAAGGGTAAAAGACTTCACAAGCGCATGACACACCCAACTTTCCTTTTTCATATACACAATCTCTCTCTATCTTGTTCTCTCTCTCTCTCTCTTTCACTAACTTTTCTTAACTTCTTAAAAAAAAAAATCCCACTAGGAAAAGGGAAAGAAATAATATATCGTTTGGGAGGAAAACCTCATCCATTGCTTGTTTTGGTAAACGCAACGAACAAAGCCAAAAGAGAAATATTAGATGTAAAAGGAAAAATTAAGGAGAGAGAGAGAGAGAGACTTTGGCTACTGTCCAATTGGAGGGGGTAAAAATGTTTCCAAAGTTGGGTCAAGGTTTTGTTGTTGTTGTTGTAATAAGGGAAACTTACCATTAAGGGTAGATTTTGAAAAATTATTCCACATTAATAAAAAAATAAAAAATAAATTAATTTGAATTATTTGTATTTATAATATTTATTATTTTAGTATTTCCGAATCTCTCTCGATGCATGTCATCTTCCTGTACCTTTAATTTCATGCTGTTAATAAAAATTTTCTTTGCTGATCAAAAAAAATATATATATATTTATTATTTTCTTAAAAAAAATTCCTGATACTATTGAGGTATAATTTTCCCTTGTAAGAATATTTGCAGTCATGTACTTGTTTTTGTATGTAATTTAATATTTTGTGAAAAAAGTAAAACAGAAATGTTATACACAAAAAAAATGCTATACATAATTAAATTTATTATTTGATTTTTTTATATACACTACAACATATAAAAATTTTAAAAACCAAATATTTTAGTCTTTAAAAATGAAATTTTTGTTGCAAAAGACATTGATAGTCGTTAAAAGGTCGTCCCGAAAAGTCAAAAATAAGACTTTTAACGATAAAATTTTGAAAATGTCATTAATAAATAGACTTTTAGGGACAAAATAATTTAGTGTCAAAAGGATTTATTTTTTTAGAAAAAAAATTTAGTCTTAAAAGGATAATAATTCATCACTAATGTCTAATTTTTGTTGTTAAAAATATAATAACAACAATTTTCGCAATAAAAATATTTCGTCCCTAAAAAATAATTTTATCACTAAATTTTAGTTTTTAAAATTTTAAATTTTTGTAGTCATAATTAGGTACAAATGTAGCTGTCCAACCTGTATTTAGGCTTATTTTGGAGAGTGAGTTAAAAGTCACTTCCTAACTTTTAATCTATTTCCCTCTCACACAAAAAAAGTAAAAAAATTTAAAAATTAACTTTTAACTATCTTCTCAAAACATCCCTTAATATGGGACATATGTCTTTCCCTACAAATGTAGAAGTCTCTTACGCATATTATTCTCAATTTTTTTATAAAAATCTTCTTTCTATTTCTCTCTCTGATGCAGTTCAAATTTCATTTGTATTTGATATTTAGTGGAAAAAAATACTTGTTAAATTTTGATATTCTAGATATTGTAATAAAAAAATAAATAACTTTATGGTCTGTCATTTTAACTATTCAAAATTAGAGATACTCTTGAGAAATTAAATTGTTAAAAGTACTTTGATCAAAATGAGTCTTTCAAGAGTATATTTAGCCAATTTTAATTTTAAAAAAGGTGCGGCCTAATTTTTAAAATAAAATAATAATAATAATAAAAGTTTGAGTGATATTATGTAGGGACTTTTGGAAGCACCAAGACTTAACTCAACCCTTCAAGTTGATAAAGAGTCCAATAAAAATAAATAAATTACACGAATTCAACTTTCCTTCCCATTCAAATATTTAAATACACACATATTGAGTCCCTTTAAATTAGCATAATTATAATGAGTACTTTTAAAGTTTTAATCCACATAATTTTAATTCATTTTAATGAGTAATTGATCAGTCATATAAACCGGGGGGGGGGGGGGGGGTTATCACACTCAAATGTATATGTTAAGGGTTGGTTTGGCAATCACTTAGAGCATCTCCAACCCTTAACCTAATTTTTCATCAAATTTGAGTCAAAATTAACCTATTTCACCAAATCTGAAATCAACCACTCCAACGCTGCATCAAATTTGCATCAAATTTAGTGGGACAACCGGTTGGTCAACCGGTGGGTCGACCCACCGGTTGACCGGTTTGCCATTTTTTTTTTTTTTTTTTGAATTTTTTGAACTTTTTGAACTTTTTTTGAACTTTCTGAACCTTTTTTTCGGGACGACCGGGTGGTCGACCGGCCGGTCGACCGGTTAGGCAAGATTTTTTTTTTTTTTTTTTTAAAAACTTTCTGAACCTTTTTTCTGAACCGTTTGAACCCTTTACTGGTTGACCGGTTGGTCAACCGGGTGGGCAACCGGTTGGTCATCCCGGGTCCCCTCCAACGGTCCAGAACAGTGTTTTGATGAATTCATTACTTCCTCCGCGATTTGATGAAATGTTTGATGAAAACTCAATTTGATATCAGATTTGGTGCACGGTTGGAGCCATGAACAGTGCCGTTTTTATCAAAATTCAAATTTGATATCAGATTTGGTTAAGCGTTGGAGATGGTCTTAGGTGTCAGTTGACAACTTTTAGTTTTAATTTAAAAGTTAAAAAATTATTTAAAAAGCCAAAAAAACAAATCAATTAAATATATAAAAAAAAAATTAAAAATTCTCTTTTCTTTTTACTTTTTATACATTTTTTTCATAAAAAGTCAAAAATTTAATCCAAATATAATAATATTTTTTACCTTATATTTTAGTTAGAAAATCAAAAAGCTACTAAAATAACTTGTTCCCCAACGAGGCCTTATATAGCCAAAAAGTCATTACCAAAAAGTCAATTATTTTTTTTTTACTTTTTTATATGTCTTTTTATAAAAAGTTAAAAAAACTAACGAAAATAGCCAATTCTCAAAACGATACACTATTTGCATTTTGGAGACAATAAAAATAAATTTTTTATTGACTTATTAGTTTATTTCCATCATATATCATCTCTGTACTTTTTTATACCTATTTTCGTAATAAGTAATAAAAATAATTTATAAGTCATATCCAAAATAATCTTTAACCAAACTAAAAAAGGTTTAGTACAATAATATTAATTTATAGAACTTATTGTAATTTTTTCTTTTACATTAAGAATGATTAGTGTAATTTATCACCAAAAAAAAAAAAAACTACTTTAAAAAAAAAAGATAAAATACATTGACCTTCCTCTGTTTAATAAAATTTTAAATTAATTTCTAATTACACTGAATTTTTCTTAAATTTAATAAAATTGTACAAATTTCTAAAATCACATAATAATTTCTATAATTTTATTAAGGGGAAATAACTTGTCAGTGAAATTTTTTAAAAAAATAATAATCACAAAAAAATAGTAAATATTAATAATTAAAATTATAAATTTTTAACTAATGTGTAATAATTGTTATAGATTACCATTTAAAGGTAATTTCCCCTTTTATTAAAGGGAAATTATAAGATAATGGTACTTTGTCAAAAAAATTACAAATTTATAAAAATTTTATAATTTTAATAATTAAAATTTATGAATTTATAATTATTTTTCAAAATATCATTGATTTGTTATTTTTTTAATTAAATCTGAGAGGAGATATTAGTTATCTATATTATATATTAAGCAAAAGGAGGTTTTTAACCCCAAGTTTTGTGGGAGCTCCAATCTCCCAATCTAAATTTCTTGATTTTTTGATTTTAAAAAAAAAAAAACCTTAGCATTTATTAACTTCTCCCAACCCCCAAGTCTTACCCTCATAATAACACTTTAATGCATTAAGAACAAGTATAAAAAAAAATTGTTTAAAATCCAACACATATGAATTCTTTAAAAAGTCCCAACACATATGATTATTATCTCTCATAATAACACTTTAATGCATTAAGAACAAGTATAAAAAAAATTTCTTGAAAAGTCCAACACATATGACTATTATCAAATATTAAACTTTAATATAATATAATAAAAAAAAGAAGACATTTAATTCCTTGAAAAGTTCAACACATATGATTATTATCAAAATATTAAACTTTAATATAATATAAAAAAGGAAAAAAAGAAGACATTTAAAAATCACAAATATAGATAATTGTAAATATATTAAGAAAAATGGGGTTTCTAAACCCTAAGCTTTGTGAGAGCTCTAATCTCTTAATCTTAATTTTTTAAATTTTTGATTTAAAAAAAAAAAAACTCAGTATTTATTGATTTGGTTAAAATCCCCTGATCAATATTTATTAACTTTTTTCAATCCACATGTCTGCATTTATTGATTTGGTCAAAATTCCTGATTAACATTTAAAATTCCCTCATACAAATAATTATAGATACAACCCGTGCATAGTTACTACAGTAGCCTTTTGAATTTCTCTTGTACACTATGGTTAGTGTAAGATTGTTAAATTATTTTTATAAAAAATCTTAAAAAATATAATTTATATATTAAAAAAATTAAAACAAATATAAATATTTATAATTATCCCGTGCATAGCACGGGTGATAGGCTAGTTATTATTAAATGAAAAAAGAATATATGTTTTAAGGCCATATTTGTTTCGCAGTTTGAGTGATCGTATTAGATTATTATGGCTGTAGGTCCCACCCACGACATTTTTGTAGTGAAATGAGTGGCGAATTGATAGTCTAATGGGCTTAATAATCCCTCTCAGTAAGAAGATTAATTTGGTTGGATTTTATGTAGGATTAAGGCCTCGTTTGGGAACAGGCTATTTTAGTAATTTTTTGACTTTTTACGAAAAGATGTGCAGAAAAGTAGAGAGGTGATGTGACTAGTTTTAGTTGGCTTTTTGGCTTTTTGGCTAAAATAGTCAGTCCCCAAACGTTATATAAAATATTATTTTTTTTTACCAATTACACTTGCTTATTTTAATATTTGTTTTAATTTTTTTAATATAAAAATTATTTATTTATTTATTTTATATAAAAATAATTTAATAATTTCATCACTAACTATTTCTTATTATCATCAAAATAAATATATTTTTATTTAATTCTCTCATTAATAATTAATAATATTTTCACTTAACTATTCTTTCATAAATAATTATATCAAGGGCTTGGCTTCTGTCCAGTCCTCATCTGGACTGGACCGTGCTGTTGGGCCCGTGGGGGCCCACCACGGGTCCCGTTTTGATAATCTAAACCGTTCAATGTGTAGAACTCGTCAAGTACTATAAGCCTGTAAAAAATCACGTTAATCGGATATCGGTAGCTATATGATCAAATCAGTTTTGTATAAAAAAAATGGACGGTGAATAAATTAACGGTTGACAAAAATATGATTTAATCACATAGCTACCGATATCCGATTAACGTGATTTTTTACAAGCTTATAGTACTCGACGAGTTCTACACATTGAACGGTTCAAATTATCAAAACGGAACCCGTGGTGGGTCCCCACGGGCCCAACAGCACGGTCCAGTCCAGATGAGGACTGGACAGAAGCCAAAGCCTTATATCAAACCTAATCTGCAAATAAAAATAACATAAATGAGTTGTTAAAAATGAGGGGAGTGGTCCGTACGATGTTAGAAAGACGTCCCATCAGTCGTACACGATGGACCAATGAGAAACCGAACAGGTAGAGTCCAGATCCTCTGCAAGCTTTTCCTGCAATCCCTTCCTGCAGTGCCCCAAAACGACGTCGTTTTGGGGCAAAACTTGAAAAAAAAAACAAACCGCATCAGGAGATAAAACACATCCAAAACCAAAGCCCCATTGTTGGCCACCTCCTCCACCAGCTCCGGCGACCCCCAATCCCTTCAACGACCCTCCCTCAATGGTTCTCCTCTTCCGGCGATCCTCCACAGCCGCACCTCCCCCTCCTTCCTTTTCCTCTTGACGAGTCTTCCAAAGAATCCAAAGGAAGAAGACAGTGACAGCAGAGAAAAAGTTCTAGGGTACCCTCTTGACTCAGCTATCTGTCCCAAATTATTCAAATACACCAACCCAAGTGTTGCACCACAAAGATAAAATTGATAAGAAGAAGACATGGGTATAGGAGAGAGATGTGATTTGGTTAGTTAGGAAGATGAATTGGAGGCCGTAGCCGATGAAGCCGAGGAGGGAGCTGATGAGGAGGAGGAGCCAGAGGGGGAGGTGGAGGGAGGCGAAGCCGGCGAACCAGCCTAAGAGTTTGCCGGCGTCGGAGGCGAAGGTGAGGTTGTTGAGTTGGAGTTGGGAGATAGAGAGGAGTCGCTTGAGCTGAGATGAGTAGGCTGGGAAGTTTGAGTTTGTGCCGTTTATGGATTGAATTTTGGGGCACTACAGGAAAACATTGCAGGAAAGAATTGCAGAGGATCTGGACTCGAACAGGTATACATGAGGCTTTTCTCCGAATGGGGATTGCCTTGCAGACCCCACTTCACATGCTCACGCTCTCTCTCTCTCTCTCTCTCATCCTCCGTTCCCACTCTCTTTTTCTATGGCGCGTGGAGGTTGACCTTGTTCACCCAAATTCTCGAGTTTTTTTTTTAATATTCTTAAAAAAAAAAAAAAACAATTTAAAGAATTGACTTACTTTTCAAACTATTTAAGAAATTAACCTACTTTTTAAAATCACATTTTAAAAATATGATTTTAAAATTAAAATTGCATTTTCAATATACAATTTCATCTTGAAATCGCATGTTAAAAATGCAATTTCAAAAAATGAAATCCATCTTATCATAAATTACATTTTCAACATGTGATTTCAAATGTAATTTTAATTTAAAATTGTATTTTTAAAATGTAATTTTAAAAAGCAAGTTAGTATCCCAAATAGTTTAAAAAGTGGATCAATTCTTTAAATTATTTTTTTTTTAGAATATTTAAAAAAAAACTCCCAAATTCTCCTCTCCAATTTTTCCAAAGGATAAATTACAAATATACACATTTTTTTAAAATATAAATTGTTATTTATAATTTAAAAAATTATAAATATCTTTTTATTAAAAAATTTTATTTAACATAATTGACTGAAAAATAAAATTCATAATTGCTCTCCTCTACAATAATAAAATTACTTGAATTATTAATTAAACTATATTTATGATATTATTAAAACTGTTAATTGACTTGATAATTTATTAATAAAAATGACCATTTGTTATGAATTAGAAATTTTAAGGGACATGATGTCATTTTCAAAATTACAAGAATAAATCGTATTGTAATTTATCCTTAATCCAATCATAAAATAAATATTAATAAAATAAAGACTAAATTACAAATGCACATGTTAAGATTTTCTTAAAATATGAATTATCTCGTGTGATTTTGAAAATTAAATTTTTTTTTGTCAAAATTTTTATTTAGCTAAATTAGCAAAAAAATAAATTTTCTATTTGTTCTCCTATATAATTATAAAATTACTTGAATTATTAATTAAAATATATTTATAATATCATTAAAAACTGTTAATTGACTTCATAATTTATTAATAAAAAAGGTAATTTTTTATGTGATTCGAAACTTGAAGGGCAGGATGTAATTTTCAAAATCATATGAGGTAATTTGTATTTTAAGAAAATCTCAAAAGATGCATTTATAATTTATCCTAAAATAAAATATAAACCACCAAGCAAATATTCAAAAACTCAGTTTAGGGGTAGTTTGGAATGTGAATTTTTTAATAATTTTTTTTAAAAAAAACTAAAATATGGACAAATTACACGTCAATGAAAGTTGTACAAAATATTTACAGATTAATGAAGAGGCTTATAAATTTAATTATTAATTTTAGAAATGATGTATAAATTTTTATGAAAATATATATATAAAAAGTCTAGTGAATTGAAAAGCATCTTTGACTTTTTTTTTTTTTTTTGTATACGTTGAAAATTGGAATAATTATGCTGAGATAAGAAAAAAAAAAAAAAGATTAATTATACCAAGACTCCTTAATTATTAGTTTACATATTAATCCCCTCAATTATGAAATTAATAAAAATACACCCCTTTTTGAAGATAGTTTAGGATAAAAGTGATATATTTTCATAGTTGAGGATATTAAAATGAACAAGTTCTTAGATAGGGGGAGTAAAGTGATACTCACAAATAGTTGAGGCTCCTACTGTAATTAATCCAAAATATTACAAAGTGAAAATTTTATTTTTTTTGGTCATAGTTTGAGACCAAACTACTTTATTTTCCTATGGTTCAAATATTGCCCATTAAATGCAATGGTACACACCCCCATATACACATTTGGGAGTTGATTATCACAATTATTAGGACTCAATCTTATGTAGGGAAAGACTGTGCTTGTTACTACAACAAGCATAAGGGAATTTATGTAGGGAAACACTGTGGTACACAAAGGGTTTGGGATGGTAGCTACAAAGACTCTTGAACAAGGAGGTTGGAAGCCAGTAATTTATGGGAAAAGTCATCAAAGCACAAAGGATTGTTTCTGCAAGAGTTGGGGCTGAGATTGTCACAGTTTTTGTGGACAATCTGCTTGTGTCCATGAACCCCAAGGGACTCTTCCTCTTGTTCTCAAAGTTTGGAGTGGTTAAAGACATTTTCATCCCCAGTAAGGTCAAGAAATTGACAAGGACAAGATTTGAATTTGTCAGATTTGATTGTACAGAGGCGGCAAAGGTAGCAATCCAAAAAGCTGATAGGTTATGGTGTGATGATAAACAAATCAAAGTAAAGATGGCAGAGTATGGGAAAGATCAAGTGGAAGGTCAGGATGGTGCTGGTGTAAAGGTGAAGAAAGGTACTGCAAATGGTCCTGCTAATGGTCCCCCCAAAGCGTGTATCAAGGCGTAGAATCATCAATCATTTGATGATGGAGACAGGATGTCTTTTGCAGAAGTAGTGCGAGCCAGGACTATGGGTGAAAGGACTGTGGTAGCACATGAGAAGGCAATGGGTGGCTGTATGAAAGTATCATTGTCCGGATCAAAAGCCATTATACGTTTGTAGAGTTTGAAAGTGTGATTCATCTTAGAGGAGCGGATGATATAGTGGTAAGAAACGGAGGAGGTAAGTGTGCAGTGCTAACGTTCAAGTCGGTGGCCATCATGAGGGAAATGCTTGTCCAAGTTGATGATACTCTTAAGGAGTGGTGTGATTATGTTACGGAGTGGAACAAAGGTGTTCATTTGGCCCAGGAGCGAAGTGTGTGGATTACCTGTTATGGTGTACCGCTCAATGTATGGAACTATAACACGTTTAGAAATATTGGTAAGGTGTAGGGTGATGTGATTCAAATTAATGAGGCAACATTGAGAATGGAGTCCTTTGGTAGTGGCAAGATTCATATTGTCACAAAGCACATGCATCATATCAACCAAATGGTTAATTTGAGTTGTAAAGGGTCATTGTACCCAGTGCGGGTCTGTGAGGAGCAAGTGGTTGTGTCAAAATTGATTAAGGAAGTCTGCAAATGTTTATTACATATTCGTGACGATGATGGTAGCTTTATCGGTCAAGAGCTTCACAGTACTGTGAATAGAGAACGAGTTCTGAGAAGACAAGTGAGGTGGAAGCCTCTGTGGGCCGTGAAGTGGAGCACTCGAATGAGGTGGCAGTCAATGACCGGCATGACGGTGGAGGCTGTGCTGAGGAGGATGGAGTTGATGGTTCGCTACTCCATCAGTGATGGCTGAGACAGCATATCATGATCTTGGAAATCCAAATAACAAGTTGGCGTGCAGTGATGCTCTTACAACAGCTGTAATCACAGGAATTAATGTGCAACAGTCAGTTAGAGAGGTGGAGGATGAAATTATCACACCTGGGTTCATTGCAAATGCTAATGGACTTCAGGTGGATAGATCTCAAATTAATGTGGAAGTTTCACTGGGTATAGCCCAAATGAGTGGGCCTCTACATACTGGGCCTTTGTATCAATTATATAGAAGCCCACAAGGAAGCAATAAAGTGGACAACCATGATACTATTAGCACTTCAACCCAAATCCATGACAGAGTTGCTGTGAAGTCAGGTGCTGGGGTGGAACGTATGAGGGACAGACTTATGAGCCCTAACTTGCAGAATATAGTAAGGAGAACCAGAAGAAGGAAGAAGATGAGCAAGACAGAGATGAATGTGATTAGGAGGCTTGCTAGGGGCGCAAAAATCTCGAAGATTCGAGGGTCAATGCCAGTTGGGAGTTGGCATAGGGAGTTCTCTTTCGAGCGGCATTGAATGCGGTATCTTCATCTTTGTCGGATCGCCATGATAATAACAGAGAGAAGCAGTTAGTATCCGAGGCTCAAGAAACTATTGGAGTTGAAAGGATATTAGGTCTTAATTGTAATGGGATGGAGCAAGAAGCAATTCAGAGATGTATGGAATTTAAACAGAAGGATGTAGATCGGGTAGCAATTCGACGAGTGGGTGCTCATCCTTGAGCACCATAAGTAAAAGGCTTGGGAGTTTAAGCATTGTTTAATGAAGATTTTATCATGGAATATCAGAGGTTTCGGTAGGTGTAGGAAGTGGAGGAAGATTAAAGTTGTGCTTAGAGATAGAAGTGTTGATATAGCATTTTTCCAAGAATCTAAGAAGGTTGGAGTGACTGGGGAGTTTATTCGAGCAATTTGGCCTGGGAGGAGTTTGATTTTATGGTTGTTAATCCTGAAGGGAGAGCATGTGGGTTACTATGTGTTTGGAATCCTGGAGTGTTCAAAATGAGGAGTTGTTGCAGCAGTAGAAGCTTTATCTTGCTATTAGGTACTATTCTTCCCTCTGTTGAGTGTGTTTTCATGAATGTGTATGCCCCTAATGACGTGGCCAAAAGAGGTAGATTGTGGGAAGCTATAATTCGACTGAAATTAGATTTTGCCTACCTTTGGATTTTAGGTGGTGATTTCAATGAAATCAAATCAATAGGGGAAAGAAAAAGGTGTTTGAGGAGGGATAGGAGAATGCGAGATTTTAATTCTTTTATTGAATCTATGGAAGTTACAGACCTTGTCATGTTAGGAAGGAGATTTACCTGGTGTAATGCAGCAAATGGGGATAAGTGGAGTAGAATAGACCGGTTTCTCATTTCACCTGAATGGTTAGAGGTGTTTAAACTCAAACAATGGGGGCTCCCACGGTCTGTGTCTGACCATTGCCCAATTATCTTAATAGAGGATACTAAGGATTGGGGGCCTAGACCATTTAGGTTCATTAATGCATGGACCTTGCATCCTCAGTTTCTATCAGTCGTTAAGTATTCTTGGGAGGAAGCTGCAGTGACTGGATGGGTTGGTTATGTAATTTATTCTAAGTTGAAAGCACTCAGAATAGCGTTAAAGATTTGGAATTTGGAAGTCTTTGGAAATGTGAAGCATAAGTTGAAAGAAGCTGAGGAGGAACTCCATTCTCTTGATTTATGTGCTAAGTACAAAGATCTAGATGACGGTGAAAAAAGTAGAAGACAGGCATTGAAAGGAGAGGTGTGGCTATGGAAGAAAAGAGATGAATGGTTGTGGTTACAAAAGTCAAGGATGTCATGAGCTTTGAAGGGGGATAAAAACACTAGATTTTTTCATATTATGGCATCCAGTTGGCAAAGTAAGAATCTGATCAACACTTTATGCATAGATGAAGTTCAGTATGAAGAGCCAGCAAGTATCAGAAGAGAGGTACATAGGTTTTTCAAAACATTGTTCACAGATGATTGGAAGGTTAGGCCTACATTGGATGGGCCCTTTAAGTCTATTGGGGCTGTAGCTACAGTGGCCAAACTTGAATCTGAGTTTTCAAAGGATGAAATATAGGCTGCAATAGGGGGTATGATGGCAATAAGGCCCCAGGCCCTGATGGGTTCAACTTGTTATGTTTTAAAAAATGTTGGAATGTGTTTAAACCAAATATTCTGCAGTTTTTCAAGGAGTTTCATATGCATGGGAAGTTAACAAAAGGTATTATTAACTCCTTCATTATTTTAATTCCTAAGAAGGACTGTCCTGAGTCCTTAGCAGATTATCGCCCTATTAGCTTGATTGGTTCTTTTTACGAAGTACTATCTAAGGTGCTAGCAAATAGAGTGAAGAAAGTTTTTCCTAAGGTGGTTAACAATGTACAATCTGCGTTTCTAAAAGGAAGAAATATTCTAGATGGAGTTTTGGTTGCTAACGAATTCGTGGATTGATGGAAAAAGAAGCATAAGAAGGGGGTGATACTAAAAATTGATTTTGAAAAGGCCTATGATTCAGTGAACTAGGGTTTTTTGTTGCATATGATGAGGGACTTTGGTTTTATAGATATGTTAGCTGGATCAAGGAGTGCATGTCCTCAGCAAGGATTTCAGTTCTAGTTAATGCATCCCCTACCCAGGAGTTTTGTCCTGAAAAAAGGCTCAGGCAAGGTGACCCTCTGTCCCTATTCTTGTTTAATTTAGTGGCTGAAGCACTAAATTTGTTGTTGGTAAGAGCACAGTCTTTGGGTTTGGTCAAAGGAATAACATTTAGAGATGATAATGAAGCTATCACCCACTTACAGTTTGTAGACGACACTGTAGACCGCCCGAACTCGTTCCGTGCATGAGGGCACGAATTGGGTTCTAGCTACTACAGTTCGGACTCCTGTCATGGTTCTTAATCTAATCTCACAAAGTGTAATGTAAGACTAATAAATCACCAAAGAGTCCAAATCCAGCAAATTGTTTTGGAAAATCGATTTTAATCAAAAGCGCCAAACATGGACTGCTTTGCCAGATTTCAGAGTCGCCACCTAAATATTTTGTTTTTGGAAAATTTAAGAAACCTTGACTCGTGCCTAAGGCCACGTGTCCGTCATCACCAAAGTTGTCTTGGCTCGAGAACTTGGGTACGAGAGGGGAAGGTCCTGAAATGAGCACCCCCGCTCGCCCGATCAAAGATCGACCTCTACTAACATGATATGTTGGTTTTATAAACACATGTGTTCTTATTCTGATTTATTAGCTAACTTACTAAGTGATGCGCACATCATACAAGTATAGACTAAATCACTCGATTTGGAACAAAATATCTCATGTTTGTTTTTCGAAAAGTGGTTTGAAGTTGCTATCCTCAAGTAGGCTAAAGTGCGGATTTGCCACCCTCAAGTGGGCTTAAAACATGATTTGCCACAAACAAGTGGGCTTAAAACGCACATTTTAAGGAATTGTTCCAATTCAAGCAATGAAGCCTTCATCCACAGGCATTCATGCAGTTAATCACTTAAGCATATAGCCTCATGGCAAGCATGCTATCATGGCAGTCACTTACACACATGCAAGGATGCTAAAGCGAAAACACTTACAGTGTACTCCAAGCCAAAACAAAAGCTAGTTAGTAATCAATGCCTGATCCTAGCTATGTCAATAAATGCCTAATGCAACACATACAAAATGCAACTAAGTATGCTCGGCTATCTAAGATGGCATATGAATGCAACACTCGATAACATGCTTTGAAACACGTATTCAAGTAAATGTATGTGAAAGACAATTCGTTTTGAATGATGCGCCGAGCCCGGTGCATGCAAGACAAATGAATGATGCACGCATGCAAGCATAAGGATACTAATTGAAATATGCCCCTAAACTAACCATCGAAAGCTGATAAGTAAAAGGGAGAAAGAAGTAGGGTTGGAAGACATGCATCACACACACGCACACTTATTACAACAAAGTGCCCTCTCGAAGGAGGGTCCGAATGAATTTAGCTAACTAGCTACGCTAATTAAACTAATTATTATAAACCAACTAATTAACTATGCTAAGCTAATTAATTATTACAAAACTTTGACCAATTAATCAAATTAATTAAGTTACAAAACCAACTAAGTATGAAAAGCATCTAAATTAGGCTGCCACAGCTCTGCCTTGAACAATGAAGGATGCATGCTCGGTTTCCGCCCCGAAAAGCTCTCCGGTTTGCTCTTTAGAGGCTCTGTTTGCAGGGTTTCTCCAAGAACTTGCTGCTGAACCTTACCAAATCATTGTTGGGGAATGCACCAGTGGCCTGCCGGCTAGGAATGGTGGCTGCCGACCCTCCTGCCGGCCAAGGATGTGCAGTGCCGACCACGGATGAAGAGGTATCGGCCATCAAAAAGGCTCTGCCGACCACTGATATACTGAAACTCCATTCTGCAACAGAGCTCAAAAGAGAGGAAATGGAGGGTCTCCCAAGGACATGTATGTACCATAACCCTCCATATCACCTTAAAACATCAAGGGAAAGGCACCGTTGGATCCAAAACCATCAATCAAGCATCTCAATGCATGATGGCCAAAGATCCAACATGTACAAATTCAATAAATGCATGACAAACAAGACACTTAGACCATCTCCTCATCATGAGAGATCAAAGGCAATAGAGACCAAGGGAGATTGGCTCACTTCATCACTTCAAGTATAAAACGAACTAATCCACCTTGTGTTGAACACAACATCCGATTGAACACAATGCAAAGCAAGCAACATGACATGCAAACAACATGCTAATCTTGGCATGAAATGCAAGACTCTAACATGCAAACACTCATGCACAACATACTAGAACACTTAAGCATTAAAAGCTAGTGAATGACACAACACTAGAATCATGGAAAGCAATGCTCGATGGACTAAACCAACACCAAACAGATCCCATGCATGCCAAAACAGTGGCAAAATCCTACTGGAAATGAAGCACCAAAAGGTACAACAACATGCTCATGCATTGGCTCGCAAGCTAAGCATTAAACACAACTCTCAAAAGCTCTGAAGGAATGAAAGAAGTAAGAACATGACACATGTATACGCTCTGAAATAACAAGTTAAACGATGCCCAAACATGCAATCATCACAAATATTGCATACTACGGTGCTCAAAACTCAAGACTAGCTAAGGTACTTGCACCATAGCCATATCAAGCAAGCCCCGAAGGACCAAGATCACTCAAAACAGTCCTAAGGCAGGCCAAAACAATGCTAGAAACATGATGAAGTGTAGCCAAAACAAGCTAGAATGCGAGGCATGAAGCATGATGCATGCAAGGCCAATGAGTGTGATTACACTACACATACCAAAACCAAGTAAGAGGTGACTCTACCAACAAAAATCAAAGTTGTAACATGGCAAAGTAACACTAAAAACATGTTGAGATGGTAGCCCCAAAGCTTAGGCAAGCATGCATACATATTGGCTTATAAGTGAAACATAAGGCTCAACCCTAAAGCATAACGAAAGGGTGATAAATGCAAGAATATGGCAGAGGTATATGATCTAAAATAACATGCCAAATGATGTCATGCCATGCAAAAAGCTCAAATATGACATACTAGAGGTCTCAAAGCTTAAGGTTAGCAAGGCCAATCACACTAGAGCCATACAAAGCAAGGCATGCACAACCAAAACCATTCAAATCAAACCTAAAGCATGTTAACTTAAAGCCAAAAATATGCTGGAGCAAAGCTAACACATGCTAGAATGATGAACCAAAGCATGAAGCATGTTAGGCCAAAGAGCATGATTGCACTACAAGTACCAAAAGCAAGCAACCAATGACCAAATCAACTGAAAACAGAGTTATGGTAGGTCCAAAAAGTCACAAAAACATACTTGGACTCAGCTTAAAAGAAGTAGAAAAGCATGCTCAAGTATGAAGCCAACAAGGCAAGGAAACAAGACAAGAGGAGAGGGGACCACCCCTCTCATTTTGGACCTTAAAAAAAACTTTCCACCACTGAAATTCCTCTGAGTTTCAGTGGTAGAAAGGCCATGCAAAGGCCACTACAAAAGCTTTAAGGAATGGCTCCAAAGCTTAACGAATAAGGCATACAAGGGGGTGAAACATCTCCAACTCCCACAAGGCCTCAAACAAACATTTTAAACGCTTAAAAATAAAGCTTTTTGTAGTTGAAAGTCAAGCCTAAAACAGCATGCAAAAGTGGCTCAGATGGCATACAAAGATAAGCTTAAAAGGGGAATACACTCACCCTTGAAGAATAGCAGCGAAGCAGGCCTTCCTCTGAGCCAAAACTAGCTTTTTGAGTCCAAACAAGACCCTCAAGTATCTTAGCAACAAAGTGATGGTGCTTTACTAGGTGTTGTAGTGCAAAAGTGAAGAGAAAATACACTTTGAGACACTATTAAGCACAATATAGAGAGAGAGAGAGAGAGAGAGAGAGAGAGAGAGAGAGAATTCCAGAGAGAGAGATATTTTGTCTCTAAAATTCTGTCAACCTCTGGAAAGGGGAGGAGCCTCCCCTTATATAGAGCAATGCAATGCAAAGCTTGCTTGACAAGCTTAAAATGGCCTCCATCCTTCCATACACGTGTATGGAGGATGGCTCAGTGAAAAATAGCTGGCTCAAAAGATCTAAAATAATATCTGTTGAAACAAGGTGTCCTGCCGACCATCAGTGGTGGTCGGCAGTGTCTCATTGATGGTCGGCAGGCCTTATCAATGGCCGGCAGGGCCAAATCCATGGTCGGCAGCCCCTTCTCCATGGTCGGCAGGCCATCACAAACATCAATATAGAGGGACCTACAAGCACATCCAAGTCTTGAGAACGGTCAAAAATGGAGTGTCTACAGACACTATTATTTTTTGTGAAGCTGAAAGGGGGGAACTGTTAACCATCAAAAGAATTCTCCGATGTTTCGAGATTATGTCTGGGCTTAAGATTAATTTTCATAAAAGCAGTGTGTGTGGTGTTGAAGTGACTGATGCGAAGGTATCTGAATTTGTAAATCTTTTTCATTGTAGAAGGCAGAAGCTTTCTTTTACTTGTCTTGGATTGCCATTGAGTGCGAGTTCCCGAAGAATAGCCACATGTAAGCCGGTAATTGAGAGGTTTAAGCGCAAGTTAGCCTCTTGGAAAAGGAAGTTTTTGTCCTTTGGGAGAAGACTCACCTTGATTAAGTCAGTATTCTCAAGCTTGCCTGTGTACTATATTTCGTTATTTAAAATGCCAGAGAGTGTGGAAAAAATTATTGATAAAGTGCAAGCTACATTCTTGTGGGGTGGTGCAGATATTAAGAAGAAAATTCATATGATTAGGTGGGCAAAGATTACCAAAAGTAAGTCTCAATGAGGGTTGGAAGTCAAGAGAATCAGGGAGTTTAATGACTGCTTACTTGCTAAGTGGTGGTGGAGGTTTGGCAATGAAGATAACGCCTTGTGGAAAAAAGTAATTTGTTTCAAGTATGGTTCTTCGGGTGGGGGTTGGCATCCATTTGTGGATGATATTAGTAGAGTCTCAAGAGTTTGAGGTGATATCCTTTCAGTTGCTGCTGGTAACATTCAATTGGGAAGGTTTTACTTGTCACAAATTAGAATTGTTGTTGGTAATGGGTGCAGAATTAGTTTCTAGAAAGACAATTGGGCTGGTGAAAAAAGTTTTAAAGAGCTATTTCCAAGATTGTTTTTGTTATCAATAGAGAATGATACCACTCTTGGGATGATGTTAGCAAAGATAGGTGACTCTGGAAGTTGGGCGTTGGAGTTCAGAAGGCCGCTTAGAGCATGGGAGGTGGCTGAGGAAGGAAGGCTTATCCATATCATTAATGGTTCTTTGCCGACATTGGTAGATCGTGATAATTGTTTAAGATGGTTAGCTTCCTCTTTAGGTCAGTTCAGTGTTGCTTCTTTGTATAATAAGAGTGAACCTCAAGCTACTTCTATTATTCCCTCCCTCATTTGGAGTAATTTCTCGCCTCCTAAAACACAATTCTTTGGGTGGTTGGCTTGGAAGGGGAGGGTCAAAACAGTGGCTTATTTGCAGCGGATTGGTGTACTCTCTGATGTGGCTCGGAATACCTGTGTGTTTTGCAATAATGATATTGAAGATATCAATCATGTTCTCTTGCTATGTCCTTTAATTTGGAAGGTGTGGTCGAATATGGTGGATTGGTGGGGTCTAAGATGGGTTGTTCCAGGTTCAATTATCAGACTTCTTGATTGGTTGGCTGGGTTTAAATTTAAAAAGCTTAAGTGGCTAATTTGGAAAACAATTTCTATGGCTTTGCTGTGGTCCATATGGAAGTGCAGGAACGACTATGTATTTAGAGGAGTTCAGCCACAAGTGATGGATCTTTGTGAGAAGGTAAAAATTAGGATAGTTCTGTGGGTTAAGTATCATAACACAAGCCTTGCTTTTTTAGTGCAGGATCTAGTTCATAATATGCAGCTGATTAGGAGTCAAGCATTGTGATTTACAAGGGCTTGATGGAGTCAGAATTTAGGCCTGCTGTATGCTGGGAGTGGTTGCTGTTCTCAAATTGATATGTGTACGCAGTTGTATGTTGTTGTTAAAGTCTGCATTATGAACTAATTTGGAAGTTGCTATGGTTACCTGGGTTGGGATATGTTGCAGTGCTTTGTTGTGGTCTGCCTGCTGGACTGCCCTGTTGTGGTTTATTCTGTTGATGGAAAGAAACTAATTCATAAGGAGATAGCAAACAGAGGTTGCTACTGCTGTATGGAGCTCCTAATGGTGCTGGGAAAGATGATGCTGGTTTGGGTGTCTTCAGACTCAGATGAAGATGGAGGTGCTGCTGTGGGTGCTACATCCAGGTCTTATCTTCTGGTGTAGGTCCTGAGCTGCTAATATAGACGGAGTTGCTGCTGAGTTATGCTGCTGGTGCTCTGCTGGTGTGATATGTGGATAGCTGTTGTGCTCTGCAGATGGTGGAGCTGTTTGGTCTACTGGTGGTATGTTGCTTTGTTGTTGCTGTCTGGTCTGAGGCTGGGGAGTGGTAATGCTAATGCCCCTTCTGTTATGCGTTTGAGAATCTGAGTCAGGTGCTGCTTTGCATTTGAGATGTATGGGTATGGATGGCTGTTGTGTTCCGGCTAATACAAGGTCTTAAAATTTTGTTTTTACTGTTGTTTGAAGCTTGCATGAGTATCTTAACAGATTTGCTGATTTACCTATTTAAGGACTTCTTAGGCTGCTTAGTGTTCACTGTTGTTTTTTCCCTTCCTCTCTTTTTGGTTCTTTGGATTGGTTCCTCACCAATCTTGGGTTAAGTGCTAGCAAAGGATTGTGCTACCTTATCGGTGCTAACCTAGTTGGGATTGGTAAGGTTAGTTATGATGCTCTTTGCACTTCATTTCTTTGTTGATGTAAGTTTTCGCATATATCTTGCTTTCTTCATCAATAAAGGTTCTTTTTGTTGATAAAAATAAATAAATATTGCCCATTAACTACAAATGTGAAATAACTATAATATTCTCAAATCCTGTATATATATTTTTATTTTCTTTCTCTTTCCTCTCTTATACATAATATTTATAATTTCTAACATTAATTCAATTAAATTATAATTAATCATAAATTATTTATTATTTATTATGATTCCTAACTTTTTAATCTAATTTTAATTTAATTATATTTAAGATCTCAATTGATTCTAAATTCTTAATTATTTATTGTAATTCATAACTTTTTAATTTAATTATAATTTACTAAAAAATAATTATAAATATTTAATTATTTATTATAATTTCTAACATCTTAATATAATTTTAATATCACTACAAAAAAATTGACTTTTTGCGACGGTAAAATACCGTCGCTAATACTCCTAATACCGTCGCTAATACTTTTTGCGACGGCAAAATGACTTTTTGCGACGACAAGAGGGGGGTCGCAAAAGAGTTTTTGCGACGGCACAGTGCCGTCGCTAATGTTTCACGATGGCATTTTTGCCTTTTTGCGACGGCACTGTGCAGTCACTAATAACGTTTGAAATTTCTTGACTTTTTTGCGACGGCACTATTTTACCGTGGCTAAAAATGTTATTTGAGACGGCAAAAAATACCGTCGCTAATAGTCTTTTTTTGCAACAGCAAAAACACTGTTTTTGCGACGGTGTGGTGCCGTCGCAAAAAATATTAAAAATATGAAAATTTCTATTTTTTGCGACAGTGTAATGCCGTCACAAAAAGTATTAAAAAATAAAAAAATTTCTATTTTTTGCGACAGTATAATGCCATCGCAAAAAGTAAAACCTGTAACAAAATTAATAAAAATATTAAAATTTTCTATTTTTTGCGACGGTGTAATGCCGTCGCAAAAAAGAAAAAAACATCCTACGATAAAAATATTAAAAATATTAAAATTTCTCCATAATAATATAAAAATAACAATTTCTTCATAATAAAATATTTTTCCATTCATATAATTACACATCAACAAAATTATCCCACTACATAATGTTCCATAATACATATATAATGTTTAAATACATGATTTTGTTCATAATTCAAAATAACATAAACCAAATTTCATTACTAAAATAATAAAACAAATTGCATTTAAATTCTCACTTTCATAAATAAAATTGAGGTCTAGACAGGATGAGCCATTTACTTTAGGACCCATATTTTACATGCTGAGTATTCAAGTCATTGTGAAGGCATTATGACACACAAACCCTCCTTGCCTAACTGTCACCCCCTGTCCGGCCATTGCATTGCAAAATTGTGGGTCTCCATGCCAAAAAACGCTTCAAGGACACCTAGAATATGAAAGGCAATTTGATCAGCTGCAGCTATAACCGTGGTGGCCTTGTATAGAAAATTTTTAACAGAATCAGAAATTTTCAGTACAATGTTAAAGAGGGGATAGTGAAAATAAATTGCATAACTTTGGGCACACTACAACAAAATTAACTATTCACGGCATTATGTTTACGACATTCATTAAATGCATGTCGTAGTTAGTACATTCTACGGCATTTTTTTTTTTGCAAGCCGTAAATGTTTTGTCAATAACAGCATACATACTATGTAAGTCGTTGATTCATATATTTATAGCATGCAAAAGTATGCCGTAAAAAATGTATGTTTTTACGACTTACAAAAATTTGTCGTAAAATATTTGCACTTAAGACGACATACATTTCATGTTATAAAATATTATAACTTTACACGGCATGCATTAACATGTTGTGAAAATTTCTGCAAAAAAAAAAAAAAAAAAAAAATTCAATCCGAAATTTTTTTATGGCATGCAAAAAGCATGCCGTAAAAAACGTATATTTTCACGGTATACAAAAATATGTCATAAAATATTTAAACTTAAGACAACATACATTTCATAAAATATTTTTTTACGGCTTACATAAATTTGTCGTAAAATATTTATGCTTAAGACGATATACATTTTATGTCATATAATATTATAACTTTACACGGCATGCATTAGCATGTCGTGAAAACTTCTGTTGGAAAAAATTTTAAATCAATTTTTTTTATGACATGCAAAAGTATGTCGTAAAAAACTATATTTTCACGGTATACGAAAATATGTCGTAAAATATTTGCATTTAAGACGACATACATTTCATGTCGTAAAATATTATAACTTTACACAGCATAATGCATGTCATGAAAACTTCTACTAAAAAAAAATTCAATTATTGTGTTTGATTTTAATTTTCAAGATTCAATTTTTTTAAAATTGAGTTTTTTATTTTTCGTATTTTTTTATTTTAGTGAATATTTTTAAAATTTTAAGTAATGTTTTTACTTTTTTAGATGCACTAACGTAGGATGTATCTGAAAATTAAAATATTTGTAAAAAAAAATATTAAAATTAATAAATACACAAAAATATGAAAATATACTGAATTTTTATTTTTATTTTTTCTATTTTTAGTATTTAGTGAATTTTTTTTAAAAAAAAATCACAAATATTATACTTTTTAAGTATATTTATATTAGGTATATCTAAAAATAAAAAATAAAAATTGTTTAAAATATCAAAAAATTCAGTGAAAATAAAAAATATGAAAAATAAAAAAAATTAAATTTTTTAAAAATAAATTTAAAAAAAAAAAACCAAACAAGCTGAATCCAAATTTTTTTAAAAATTTTTTTTAAAAAAAAAAAAAACCTAACAATTTCCAACCAATCCCTCGTTTAACTCTGAGGCAAGACAATCTTCTCCGATTCACAATCCATTTTTTTAAAAAAAGAAAAAACTTCTCAGCACGTTGGTATAATTATTAGTATATGAAATGAAAGTCTCTCTCCTCCTTCATTCATTCAGACTTCTTGTTATGTTAGCTAAGATCGATCAAAACGAACCTCTTCTTTTTCTCTATCGTCGTCTCTGCGAACCCTAGCTTTTCACTCTCTCTGTGCTTTGATCAAAGCTCGCATTTTTAAACTTTGAGCATGGCTTCCGGATCATCAGGTCGTAACAACTCTGTTTCGAAAGGGTTTGATTTCGCCACCACCGATGACATTGTTTGCTCGTACGAGGACTACGACAATGAGGATAATTATAATGGAAGGCACCCCAATTCCATGATCGGATCCAATTCTGCTAAGGTATTGTTCTCATATGCTCACTATTTGTTAGTTTGATTTCGAGTCGAAATTGTATTGTGTGATTGGTAGTTTAGGGTTTTTGGATTTTGATTTGGATTAGTGAAATTATACTTTCTGTTTCATTTACTTGAATGGAGAAAACTCTTGTTGAATAACAATTAACACGGTATACCATGGCAGAATTGGATCCGATCGCGAAATCGGAGTGACTTCCATCAGAATTATCTTGATTTGTGATGGAAAATAGTATATGCCAGATTTCTGTTGATGGGTTTGTTGTTCTGATATTTGTAGAGATAAAATCTTTAGTCTAACAGCAATTTTTTTAGAACACAACCAAATTAATTAATCGTTCAATGAAAATTTTGAATTTGCTATTTTTTTAGCAATCCTAAGGTAAATAAGCTTATATTTTTGTTTCTTTCAAATTTCCGTATTTAAAGGGTTGCTTTTGAGAAAATATGATCCAGATGAACAAGAAAACATCTGATATGTGTCTAAAACAATCTGATATGATAAACAATATACAGAAATGCAATAATTAGCTTAAAACTTGTGGTAAATAGGCTTATATGTTTGTGGTTCAAAATTTGTTACTTTCTGTAGTAACATGAAAAATATATGCTATAATTCATGCTTATGTTTATGCATACGTATTTGTTGATGTGGTTTATTTCCCCTTAAATCTAAGCGTGTGTTAGGTTTCTTTGGTTTTTGTTACTAATATGTCTAAATTTATCACAACATTTTGGGTTTTAATTTGCCTATGACCTATGTATGCATGTCATATTTGTGATTAGCTTTGAAGAACAATGCAGTGGTCCAGAGAACAATGCAATGACGATAGATATAGGAACACGGAGTTATCAGGTCTATGTTCTACTCATGTTTACAAGCCTTGCTTTTTTTTCTTTATATTTTGTTTCACTCAGGTTGCCTTGTGAAATATCTGGACTTGTGAACCTATCAACCTGTAAGGAGGTTGGAAGTTGGATGATGATTCCTGATTTAGGCTTCTGTGCCCTGATTTTGCTTTGCTTGAGGTGTTGAACGGTGGTCCCATATATATTCAAAAAAAAAAAAAAAAAAATTCCAGTTGTTTATGGATAAATTTTACATGACCCATGTTAGTGGACTATACTTGGATGCATTTATTTTGTGCTTATTTATGCCTGCGCTCAGTAAATTCCTAGACGCTCAATGCTTAAATTTTCTTGTCATTCTTACAGATACTGCTATAGAATTGTGATGTTCACTGGGTTTTTGATATCTGAATCTGATTTTGTTGTCTATCCAATCTGAATTGGCAGCACCAACTCTGTAAAAATCCTAGGCCAAACCCAGACATAAAGACTTTGTTCATGGACCATACTTGCACTCCTCCAAATGGGGCTCTGGCACCAACTCCTGTTTCTCTTCCACCTGCTGGAGTTGCGAAGCCTACTGCTTATCCATCACTTGGAGCACATGGTGTATGATACCATTTATCTCAGAAGTTTAATTTCTTCTCCCCTTCTCTCTAATTACATACATCTTTTTAGAAGTTTTACTGATGAATATCTTGTTTTTATTTGTTGTGTGTAGCCCTTTCCACCTGCTGCAGCAACTGCTAATGCTAATGCCTTAGCAGGTTGGATGGCGAATGTTGCTGCTTCTTCATCCGTTCAAGTGGCTGTTGTTACTGCATCTTCCTTACCTGTTCCACCAAATCAAGGTCAGAGCTTTACTTCAACTGGACTTTGGCACTAAAGTACTTGTCTTATTTTGAAAATTTTTATTGTACCTGAAAAAAGAGGTTACTTTTGTGGAAATTTGCTTATATGAACTTTTCTCATAAGCCTTTTTATGCAACATTTGCGAAAAAAGTGTTATCTGTAAATGATTTTTAATTGTTAAGAACTACAATTTTTTACTTATTGTTAATTACTTTCTTATTTATTTATTTATTTATTTTTGGGTGGGTGGGAGGTGTTAAGATGTCTTGATATCCATTACGATGGTTTCCTAATCATTGAGGCAACCTGAATATTCCCATGGAAAGAACTATTGAGAAGCTTATAATTTATTGTTTGCACCTTATGGGAATATTTAGATGCTATGTAACATTTGCAAAAAGTAGTGCAATCTCTTAATGGCTTTTAACTGTTAAGACCTACATTTTTTACTCACTGTTAATTTTATTTCTTTCTCAGTTTTTTCTTTCCTTTTTTTGGGTGGGATGGGAGGTTTTAAGAGTTTTTTCATATTCATTATTTTGGTTTTCTAATCATAGAGGCAACCTGAATACTCCCATCCCATGGAAAGGAACTATTAAGAAGCTTATAATTTCTTGCTTGCATCTTATAGGAATATTGTAGATGCTATGCTGGTGGACTGTTTGTTGTGTACTTTGCTCTGCTGCAACAAGTGGCAGCATCTGAGATATTCACTTGATTGCATGACCTTTCATCCTCCACATTTGATCCTTGCTGTCAACTTTTGCTTATGCATATCTCAGTGACTATTTTTTTGAAGCGATTCACTTATTCTTTTGAACAGGTTTAATCATAAAACGTCCAATAACACCACCAGCCACTCTGGGTATGGTTGATTATCAGAGCACTGATCATGAACAATTAGTGAAACGTCTGCGGCCAGCACAATCCATTGAGGAGGTAATATTGAAGGGTTACTGTCCTTATATGGTTTTGTTTGTGCTAACTATTTCCCAGGCGTTCCTCTTACTAATGAATTCATTACTAATAGTGCTCCTCTTGCCAGGTTACATATCCTATATCTCGTCAACATGCCACTTGGTCCTTGGATGACTTGCCAAGAATAATAACTTGTACCATGCATCAAGGATCTACTGTCACCAGCATGGATTTTCATCCTTCTCATCACACTACTTCTTAGTATGATGGTCTTTGATCAATGATTTGAACATATCACCTATGATTTCAATGGTTGAGCTCCTGCTAAATAAATATACTAGTTATTCCTTTTCTTTCCTTTATTTGACGTAGATTCTCTTTTAAACAGTTGGCTCTGCTACTGGTGATGGTTTCAAAGCCATTCAAGATATGGGACATGGAAAATTGTTCTATGCTGCTTCAGGTTCCTTTTCATCTCTTTGTGCTGCTTCATTTTTACCTTGTTGCTTGTTATATTAGCATTCTGTGATGTGATATATACCTATGATATGAGTTATCTATGTAGGTTGTAAACAGCATGTATAAATTAATTGTGACCAGATTATTTATTGCTTGATTTGGGGGCATTTATAATACTAATCTTTAACTAGTTGTTGTCAAATATTAATATTAATATTATTATTATTATTATTATTATTATTATTATTATTATTATTATTATTATTTAAATTCCCATTTGGAATGTTGAGATCAAAGTGATAATTTGGAAAAGAAGTCTCCAATTGATGTTAACATGTAGGAACCCTGATCTTTGTGTGTTGGACATTTATAATACTAATCTGTAAGTTGTTGAGTTTGCCTTGGCTTTGCAGGAAGCTGGATGCTTTTTTGTTGTTCTGAAATGTGTGCTTGCACCTGTTGCTGCTGCTGCTGTTGCTGCAAAATCTACTCTTCGAACCCCTACCATTGGTATTGGGGCAGAGACTTTTTGTAATGGCCAAGTTAATTGATTCTTTAGCTCTCTCTAATACTCCTAATAATGAATTAGACTTGACTGCTTGTATTGTATCTAATCTTTTTGCTTTCATTTGTACATATAATTTGCTATTTGATCTTGTAATTTGCTTTTCAAGTACTAAAATGGGCATTTTAATGATATCGTGTGTTCATATATTGAGTTTACTCATATAATAAACTTTGAATTTGCTCTCTCTCTCTCTATATATATATATATTAAAAATAACCTTCTACGACATATAAAATTATGTCATGAAAAGTATAATGATTTATGACATGCAAGAAAATGCCGTAAAAGATTATATACAGCATACAAAGTATGTCATAAATATATTAAAAATGGCCTTCTACGGCATACAAATTTCGATCGTGAAAAGTGTGATGATTTATGACATGCAAGAAAATGTCGTAAAATATTATCTACGACATACAAAGTATGCTATAAATATATTAAAATAACTTTCTACGGCATGCAAAATTATGCCATGGAAAGTATGATGATTTATGGCATGACAAAAATGTCGTAAAAAGTTATATATAACATACAAAGTATGTCATTGATGTTTAATTTATTACTTTTTACAACTTTACCTGCATGCCGTAAAAGATGTTCAACTTTTCACGGCATGTCATATAACGGCATTTGTGTGCATGCCGTGAAAGAGTTTTTACGGCATACATTGCAAGTCATAAAAATTCAATTTTGTTGTAGTGGCACTACAATGAAACTTCTTGGACACTCGCAACATATCACCTATGTAGTGCAAACATCTCTTAGTAGGACCATGATCAACACTCTTGCGAGTGAGTCCAATAAGCAAAAACATTCTTTACTTACAAGCCCTCTACTTGACTTTCCTCATACAACCAAACCTCCAGAAAGCAAAAAAAATCCATTAATTTGCACATATTCCATGTAATGAAAACAACAAACAAAGAAAGAAATATTGACATATTTTCGAGATACCAAATTAGAATCCTTAACATACACAAGCAACCTGAGAAATAAAATTTCATTGCAAATAAAGTTGTTCTGCCAATTTATAGACTAACAAGTATCCTTTAAAGAAATTTATTTATGATATTATTATAATAAATTTACTTGACATGTAAATAGTTATTATAATAAATTTACTTGACATGTAAACAGTTTTAACAATTCAATTTACCTACTTACATGGTTCTTGAGACAATTTTGAGGATCCCCATAAGTTCGATTTAAAGCATCTGCAATGGCAGTTACAAAGCAAGCATCTGCAATGGCAGTTACAAAGCAAGCAGCAGAAAAGCCGCTAGTTTCTCGGTCATGAATACCATTCAACAAAAGTACCTATAAAGGAAGTAAATGCATTAATACAACATAACAATGTTGAAAACCCTACATAATAAGAGCCACAATAGGTGTTTAATAGCTAGAATCTTCGAATATAATTAATGTCATCCGAACATCAAAGGAATTAAGGGCCTCAACTGAATATTTTCAGCAGAGCCAATCACAAAGGAATTAGTAACTTCCTGAACTATCAACCAAATTTACAACAATTACTCGACAGACTCTTTTCTAGTCAAAGAGCATACACATGATGCCTTGATAGAAGATTACCTTGGGGCAAGACCTTGAAGCGATGATCTCCCCAATGCCAAGTAAAACCTATGTATGGAGAATGATCAGTACAAGATAGAAATTAAAAACTTTCTTTTGTTTTCCCAATTAACAAACCACTGATGACAACTGTTTCATATCAACAGAAAAAACAAGATTAGAGAACCATTACCCACAACAATGATCAAAGTAAGGCAACAGAAAGAGTTCCAAGAACATATTTTCATTCAAATTTTAGATTAGTAGATAAGCTTAGATATACAATGCATAATTAGTATAGCAAATAATTTAAATAAGGTGAACATAAGAATATACCTCTGTTTATTTATGGATTCCAAGTATCTTTGTCAATAATAGTTCCGTTGAATTGATTAACTGATAGATGAACAAATTAAAACAAGGAGTAGATAAGCCACCAAACCTCCAGCATGTGATAGGAGTATGACATAGCAAGTAGCAACCATAGAGATTAAAAATCCTTTAAATGACTGACAAGTTTTAATAAGAGAGCAAAGAAGCACTGTTCATGTATTTTCAACTGCTTTAATAGCCCAAGACTCACGTTTCTATAATAACCCCATAATATTATAATATCACAAAAAGATCTCTGTAATGGGCCTTGACAATGATCCTTCTGGTGACAAAACTGATTTGTATATCCACTTCACATTTTTCTAGTTTTTCTTAGTAATACAACCTTGCCTACTGAAAACAAAAAATAAATAACTAATTAAAATTGCAAAGACTATCCCCAAAAAGTTTCAGTTTGGTTGATAGTGTTACCAGAGATGGGCAGATGGAAGTAAAAAGGGATACCATAGCATAAATGATGCAGTCAATAGTCCTCAACTGATCCAAGACAGTTGGGTTTACATTGGGAAAAACCTATTCAATAGAAAGCACAGACATTATTTAGATAGCAGACAAAATAAGTCATAGATATACTAACATGAACTTTTACAATGAAGTATTAATATCAAAGAATATGCAACTCAAAAGAAAATCTATGGATTCTGATACTCCACACTCTATTGCTGCTATTCAATAAGTTCAGGGCTACACTGCAACATCTTAGACCAAATATGTAATACTGAAAAAATAAAAATTTCACTCCACTAGACATATACTCCACACTCTATTGCGGTTCAATAAGTTCAGGGCTACACTGCAACATCTTAGACCAAATATGTAATACTGAAAAATGTAAGACAAGCCACAACTGAAAAAAATAAAAATTTCACTCCACTAGACATTTTTGGTTCATCAAACTGAAAGAAAATCATTGAAACAAGAAAATCACGATAGTTGTAGCATATCACATAGCCAACATAGTTCTCTAGGAAAAAGAAGAAAAATTAACCATCACATTACTTGACAGATTCAGTATTGGGCAGAAAAATTAACCACCACATTACTCAGGGTGAGGGGAAAAGGATTATTTTCCAAAATATGACGTCTAATTTCTATGGAATTCATATCTTACATAAAAGTGAAAACTTGGACTTTCAAAATATCCAACATGTTATTGATGTGTCGATCAATCCAACAAGGAATGCAACAAGAATATCCTTTGCAATTCATAGTGTACAAATGTAATCATAGTAAAATGACACTCATTCTCTATATTTTTTTATTTTTTTATTTTTCAATCATTGATTTCTCACACTAAATAGAATGAGTTCCAGATACATAGGACCTTTGTAGCATAGTAATGACTAATGGCAAGTATACAAGAATAGGTCTTTTTTGTTAAGTGAGGAATGGATATAAAAATAATACATTATGAGTACAACATCTGTTCCACTGTGCATGGTATAACGAACAAGCATGTGATGTACTATTTACCTCATGCAATAAATTGTTGCCTTCACTTGACATATAGAACACCCGCTTTATTCTTGAAGGAAGTGCCGGAGTTGAAGAGCTTACCTATCCATAAGCAGTTGAATGAATAAGAATCTGGAATATGAATGCCAAAAATGAATCAAAACTAGATTATAGAAAGTAAAGCAAGTACAGAGTCACGAAATCAAAATAAGATTATAGAATCTAATCAAGAAAACATGAATCAAAACTACGATGAGATGAAAATAGGTAGATCAGAGCAACAGAGGTATGGAATGAAAGAATGAGAGGAAGAAGGACAGACTGAAGCCGTCTTCGACGAGATAGTTGAAGGTGTGGCCATCGCAGTTGTAGGTGAACTTGTTGTTGGAGGAAGGGAGTTTCTGGAGGCACTGAGAAGCGATGCTCGTGAAATTTCTAGTGCATTCGGCGAGAACCACAGTTCCTCTAGCCACGAAGCTATAGATCAAAGACTGTTGCCCCATCTCTCTCACACTCAAAACCCTAAAACCTAGAGAGACAAATGGGTAGAGAGATAAACGAAAGGAGAGATTGGGGATTTTGGGTTTTTGGGGGAGGGGGAAGGGGGAGCGGGAATGAAAACAAGAAACAGATTGGGAATTTTGGGTTTTTGGGAGGGAGGGAGGGAGCGGGAATGGAAAGAGGGAGGGGGGGAACCGGGAAATTTTTTATTTTTATTTTAATTTCCATCACAAAATTTATTTTTTTCATGACGACAATAAAATTTATTTTTTGTTAAAATAATTTTTTTTATATAGTTAATGAATTTATTTATTTATTTATTATTTCTTTTAGTTATTAAGGTTGAAAATTTATTTGTTTCATTTTTTTAATGAATAAAAAATTATTATTATTATTTTTATTTGGTAGAAGTAGGGATAATATTTTAATGAAAAATATTTTCCATTAAAATAAAATTAATTTTTTATGGTCAATGAGAGAGACATATAGAAAGAGAGCGAAAAGAGATGAACGAGAGAGAATAGAAAAATAGAGAGATGAGCAAGAGAGACAGAGAGAGAGAAAATAGAGATGAGCAAGAGAGACAGAGAGAGAAAAGAGATGAGAGAGATAGAGAGAAGAGAGATGAGCGAGAGAGACATAGAGAGAAGACAAATGAGAGAGATAGAGAGAAGAAAGATGAACAAAAGACACACAGACAGGCAAACAAACAGACAGAGAAAGAAGAGTGATGAGTGAAAGAGAGAAAGAGAAGAGTGGTGGTAGTTGAATGGCATTTGCAGTAGTGGTAAATGTGGTAGAGAAGATGGGTGGTGAGAGAGAGAGATGAGTGAAAGATGAATAGAGAAAAAAGATAGAGAGACAGAGTGATGAGCGAGAAAGAGACAAAGTGGTCGCTAAAAGTGCATTTTCTTGTAGTGGATCGATAAATTGAAAGGGAGCTCAATAAATAAAGAAGAGATGAGGGAGAGAGTGAGCAAGGCGAACACAGTAGGGGAGAGAGAGAGAGAGAGAGAGAGAGAAAGACAGGCAGACAAAGAGACAGAAGAGTGACGAGTGAGAGAGAGAGAGAGACGGAGAGAGAAAGAGATAGAGAGAGAGATAGACAGAAAAAAGAGAAACAAGAGATGAGCAAGAGATAAACAAAAAGAGAGAGAAAGAAAGTGAAAAGAGATTAACAAAAAAAGAGACAGAGAGAGTGGTAGTGGTAGTGGTCATAGTTCCACCCATTGATTTAAATATGGTGTTTGTTTTAAGCTTTCAAATCATAATTCTACATCTATTTTTCAAAACTCAATTCAAAATATAATCATTACTTTTCGAAACTCATAACCAAACACATAATTCAAAACTCTTTTCAAAACTTAATTCAAATCAATTTTTAAAATATTTTAAATATTTAAATATTTTAAAAATATTTTAATTTTGTGAGAGACAGATAAAGAAGAAAGATAGAGAGAGAGAGAGAGAGATAGAGTGATGAGCGAGAAAGAGAGATAGAGTGATGAGCGAGAAAGAGAGATAGACAAAGTGGTTGCTAAAAGTGTATTTTCTTATAGTGGATCGATAAATCGAGAAGGAGCTCGATAAATAGAGAAGATGGGAGTAAGAGAGTGAGCAAGGCGAACATAATGAGGGAGAAATAGACAAATAGACAAGTAGACAGAGAGATAGAGAGAGAAGAGTGATGAGTGAGAGAGAGACAAGGAGAGAGAGATAGAAAGAAAGAGAGAAAGAGATGGAGAGATAGAAAAAGAGAGAGAAACAAGAGATGAGCGAGAGATAGACAAAAAGAGAGAGAAATAGAGCGAAAAGAGATGAGCAAGAGAGAGACACAGAAAAAGAGAGAGACAGAAAGAGAAGAGAAATGAGCGAGAGAGATAGAAAGATAAGAGAGAGAGAGAGAGAGAGAGAAAAGAAATGAAAGAGATAGAGATAAGAGAGATGAGCGAGAGAGACAGAGAGAGATAGAGAGAAGAGAGATAGGCGAGAGACACAGAGAGAGAGAAACAGACAGACATAGAAAGAAGAGTGATGAGTGAAAGAGATAAAGAGAAGAGAGAGAGATAGAGACAGAGAGATAGGAAGATGAAAAAATGAATGAAAAGAGAAATGTTATATCAAAAGAGTAAGACGACATTATTTTTTTAAATTTTTTTTGCGACAGAAAAATACCGTTGAATTTATTCAAACCATTTTGTGACTGTATATATATGAAGCTATCTCAAAACCACAATCACTATGCTAGGTTAGAGTTTTCCAAAAACTCTTTTAAGAAAATTATACTTTCTTGTTTTCCGTGTTATATTGTTTTTACTGAATTTTTTTAATATTTTAAGTATTTTTTTAAATTTTTAGACACATCTAACATAAATACACCTAAAAATTAAAAAAATTGTAAAAAAAATCTTTTAAAAATTCACTAAATACCAAAAATACAAAAAAAAAAAATACAACAATTCAATACATTTTTTTTGTATTTTTATGTATTTATTAATTTTTTAAAAATATTTTTTCATAAATTTTTTATTTTTTTGATGCATCTAAGTAAGGTACATCTAAAAAAAATATTTAAAATTTTAAAAATATTCACTATAAAAAAAAAAAACGAAAGCCACTTTTTGCGACGGCAGAAAATGCCGTCTCAAAAAAGCAGAGTATTTCCGACGGCACCACTACCGTCGCAAATACTCTCATTTTTTGAGACGGCAAATAGTGTCGTCGCAAATGCTCTGCTTTTTTGAGACGGCAAATGGTGTCGTCGCAAATACTCTACTTTTTTGATACGGCATTTTCTGCCGTCGCAAAAAGTGACTTTTTGAGACGGCAAGTGTGCCGTCGCAAATAGTTCCGTCTCATATACCCACTTTTCTTGTAGTGTATAATAATTATATTTTAGATTAATCCTTAATTATTATTTAATTTATTTTAATTTAATTATATTTTAGATCAATCCTTAATTATATTTTAATTAAAATCTTAATATAATTTTAGGTTTGGAGAAGATAAGGGTAAAATTATCTTTATATTTTGTTAATTTCACTTTATTTTTAAAAAAATCCATGCCCACTTTAAAAAGTGATATGTATAATACCGTTTTTATTAATTTGGATAAAAAAATTTAACAATAACGGTTTAATCCAAAATCACACAATAATTTTCTGATTACATGTTGAAAAAAAATTATTGTAACTATTTTTTTTTTCACTCTCATCAAATAAAACAAAAATAACATGTACTTCTCTCTATCAATATACATTTTAGGACAAATTACACAAATAGTCCCTATAGTTTGGGACTTGTGTCACTTTGATCCCTGACTTTTCAATTGTGACACATTTGACCCTGAATTTTGTTCCAAATAAGGACAATTAAAGATATCATTAGATTTTTCAAAGGTAAAATCGTCAATTTGATAAAATATAAACTAATTTGATAAAAATAAATGTCAAAAAAATATTTTTAATTTTTTAAAAATTATTTTTATCCACCAATGATAAAATTATGTAAAATTGATAAAAATTAATAAAAATTACATGATTAAGTTTTTTAAATTAATTTTATATGATCATCATCCAAACACATAATAAAAATTAATTTGGTAAAAAAAATAAATAAATTTTTAAAAGATTTATCAATTTTACATAATTTTATTTTTAGTGGGTAGAAATAATTTTTAAAAATTCAAAAATATTTGTTTGACATTTATTTTTGTCAAATTAGTTTATATTTTATCAAATTGATGATTTTACCTTTGAAAAATCTAATGATATTTTCAATTGTCCTTATTTGGAACAAGATTCAAAATTCAGGGTCAAATGTGTTATAATTAAAAAGTTAGAGACCAAAGTGACACAAACCCCAAACTATAGGGACTATTGGTATAATTCACCCTACATTTTAAAAGTTGAAGTTTACCCTCTCTCTTAGCGGATCAAAATCAAATAATTATGTGCCGCTCTCCCTCATCTTTCTTCACAATGAAAATACTCATTATAGTTACAAAAAATCATTATCATTCTTCAATTAATTATCAAAATCTTATTAGTTGTGATAATCATATTCTGTGTTATGTTAATTAACCTTAATTATGATTGTGATTATATGCTTAATATGATTTTGGGTGATAATTATGTAATTAATTATGTTTTTGAATCTATATCTGTTCACCGTAGGAAAATTTTGTCCAATTTACTACTATAATTTGAAAATTGAAGGTAGTAGAGGCGACAGAAATTGAAATTGGCGATGCCATTGTGTTAAGCGTGATTTTTAGAGCTTATGGTGAAATTTGATTAAAAATTGATTCCTATCAAAATAATTAGATTAATTTAGTGCTTAATTGATTAACACTAAACTTGGATTAGAAATATTGATTAGTCTAGCTTATAAATACATGGGAGATTAATGTATAGGCTCACATTTGAACCCCTTTTCTCATATTTGGCTGAATCACACTCTGGGGAGAGAGAGAGGGCAAAAATTGTAGATTTTGGCTCAAAGCTTGGGAATTTGGAAGCTAGGCTCAAGAGATAGTTAAATTTGGAAGAATTGAAGTTTTAGGTGAGTAATTAAACTCTAACCAGGATCATGGTTATGTGAATTAAAAAATAAAATGAAGCTAAGAATGAGATTTGAGTTGTCTAATATGAAATTGAAGTCAATATAACCATGCATATAAAGAGTTGCCATGAATTTGTATAATCAAGCATGTAGCATATTAAACATGAAGAATTGAGGGCCAAATCACACATGCATGCATAATTTTGTGGAGATTCATGATTTTGAGCATCAATTGTGCCATTGAAATGTAATGAGAGTCAATATTTTACATGCATGCATGATTCATGAAGGCATGCTGCTTGCTTGTATAAGTTTTGAAATTGTCAAAAAGAATTTGAAATGATATAGGAAATGGATCATGATTCTGGACAACTAGCTGCAAATTACTTATGTTCATATGTTAAGCAATGTTTTTTCATGTTTTGGTGTCAATTTGCAAGCTTTGAACCTTTAGGAGTATGTTTTGAACTTCAAACGGAATTTTGGAAATTCCAGAATTCGACATGTCTGCTCAAGCGAAGAAAGTTTTGCTCGAGCATGAAAATTTAGCTCCCAAAAGTTTTGCAGAGAATTGCATGGTGGCTCCAACGGCAAATCTTGCGCTTGAGTGAACCCTATTTTGCAAGACTCCTCGCTCAAGCGTCAAAACTCTCTTTCGAGCGTACAATTCATGCAACCAATACTTTTACAGAGTTTTACAGGCCGCTTAAAGCTGCGCTCAAGCAGAGAACCCTGTTTTAGAAATTTTGAAGAGTTGTTTTATGTTTTGTTTTCCGTTCTCTTTCATTTCTAAGCACTCTTAGGCATGCAATGAACATTGTAAATGAACTAAAGGGATAAGAAAGAGGCCTAAGAGAAATAAGTTAAGAACAGATTGAATTGCTTGTGACCCAATGTGTTATGAAATGTGTAAGGTCAAGCACGAGGATAAATCCATCGACGGAACACTGTGAGTAATATCTTAGTAAAGATACCTTCAAGTATGTCATTTTCCAAATCCTACTTTTGTACAAGTTTCATGGATTTGCTGATTTGAATTGTGAATGAGTATTTGATTTAATGTTTGTACAAGGCTTTGTGAATGATATGAACTGGGCCTGAGATCGTTTGACACGTTCGATACATTAAAATGTTTTGATGGGCCCAAGGTCGTTTGAATATAAATGTAATAGGCCAAAGGCCGTTTGACCAAAAAGGTGATCATGATCTTGAATATGAAAGACGTATATATATATAATGGGCCCGAGGCCGTTTGATATGAATTGGGTCTGAGGCCGTTTGATAAACTTGACAAAATTATATAGTGGGCCTGAGGCCGTTTGATATGTTTGATAAGGATCTAAAATGGGCCTGAGACCATTTGTATATGAAATTCACAGGTTCGATGTACTTAATATGACTTAATGTGAATCTTATTCATCTAACCCCTTTACTTTGGTATTATTTATTGGGCTTTCGCTTACTCTTATTTATATGTATGTAGGTGAGTAAAGAGATGTCCAACTCCAGCCTCAGTGAAGAATGTGAGAGGAGTCCAAGTTTTTGTGAAGTCAGTCCGAACATCTCACGCACGAGACTTTGTTTTTGTTCTTTTGTTTTACCCCTTTTGCTATTTTGGAAGATCCGTTGGATCACCTATGTATATAGACCTTCTGTTCGGCTGGCCATACGTTTGTATGATCCTGGATGAACAAGATGTTTATTTTGGTTTATGGTGTGAGTTATTATTACATATGTGGAAAATGTTTTGTATGCCATGTAAGCACAATTCAATGGACAAAATCGTTAAGACTGCTTCCGGTTGCCCCCCTTTACTATTATAATGTATGTTTGGTTTTGTCTGAGGCCGTAGATAAACTTATGATTACTGGCCGGTTATGACCTTAACCTACAGGGGCGAGCTCGGGTCATGACATTAGTAATGGACATTTATTTTATTTTTTTAGTAGATTGTATTTTTATTTTTGCTAAAAGTGTGAATCAAAGGGATATTAGTTGATTTGGGTCAAGCAAAGAAGTAAAAATTAGAAGAAATACAAATTATTTTGATCAAGAAAGTTATGAATTTTAAATAAAAACAGATTATAAAAAATGTTCCTAATTAAATTAAAAAATAAAAAATTACTTAACCCTAAGAAAGTTATGAATTTTGAATTTTTTTTAAATAAATAAGAAAAGTGTAAAAAAATTATAAAGTCCCTAATTATTATTATTATTATTATTATTGCCTTTTAACTTTAAGTAAGCTTGAGTCATCTCTAGTTGAGATTGGTGTTGGACCAAATCTCATTGCCAATGGCTTTTTTCCTTCACTTTCCTTCCTTTCCCACTAATTACTTTAGACTCCGATTAATTAGAAAGAGAATTTGACTGAAATTGAAAGTGAAAGTGAAAGAAAAGAAATAAAAAAATTTTATTTTTTCTTGTAAACATTTGATTAAGATGAAAATTTTATAAATAAAAAAAAATTAAAAGTTTAGTTATAGATAATTCACACATTCAATTTTTCTTATGTTTTCTTATATTTTTGTAAGAAATTAAAAATTAATTACAGTACTAAAATGAGTGATGCAAGAAAATTAATTTTCTTATACTTTTTACAATTTTTTAGCTAAATAAATTTATAAAAGATTTTTTTTTTCCCTTCACTTTTTCTCTATTTCATTCTAAACATATTGAGCTAACAAAACAATAAAATAAAAATAATAAAAACAACAGCACGTCATTAGCACGCGCGAGGCCAGTAACTTTGGTGAAATTTGATCCCAAAAAAAAAAAAAAAAAAAAACTTTGGTGAAAAAAACAAAAGGAAAAAAAAAAATGTTTGAAAATTTTAATAGTAGAGCTCTAATGGTATGGGTTCTACAAATAATAATATTTGTGTCTTCTTTTTTTTTTTTTTTTTCATTGTCAAGTGTATAGAGTTGTATTTAGAGTTCTACTTTTAAGAGAATGTATCACTATTAAGAAAAAAAAAATAGGGTGTGTTTAGTTCTCGATTGAATTAATTAATTTAATTTGACTTTTAAATTTTTAAATATTTTAATTTGACAAAAGAAAATTATATTTAAGATAAGTTTTAATTTTTTTTATATTTGATTTACTGATTGTGAGAAGAAAAAAATGATTATAATTTAAATGTAATATTTTATTTTATTAACTAAATTAATATTTTTTTTTCTTTATTGTCTAATTTAACTAAAATAACTCATGCCAAATAAGGCCATATTTGTGGTGCTAGGGTAGATATTCTATTCTTACATGTCTCCAAATCCTATTTCTGGTAGAATTATCTTAGAATAAATTTTTGTGTAGTTGAATTTTTTTAAAAGTGATTATCAATATTATTTTGTCCTCAATTTAGTACTATTGTATTTTTAATTTTTGTAGAATTAAATTCAATCATTCAAAATATCACTTTAGAAGTTCTGGATTTGTATATATAATTATACAAATCATCCTTAAGTATCAAACTTATTTTATTTTGGTTCTTAATTTTTAATTTGTATCAATTATATTCCTAAATTTTGCACATTACTTCAATGTAGCCCCTTACCCTAATTGTTTTATAAACAATATACACACAAAAAAAAAAATGTTAACCTAAGTCTCAAATCAAGTGGAGAAAATATCATTTCGCCTCATAAATTATCATTTAAAAATTTATTCAACTTCTACTATTTTAAGAATAGCAATTTTATTTGATTTTTGATCAATTTTATCTCGCCATTACCTGCCATTTATAATTAAAAGGAAGTTGTTGACATGGCACTAAAATTTCATTTTATCCCACAAATTATATTTAGAATATCAATTAGACCCTCAATCTTCATTTAGGGTTTAGGGTTTAAGATCTAATTGATATTTTGGGAATAGTTTGGGAAGGTCAAACGAAATTTGGTTGCCAAATCAGCAATTTCTGTTTAATCATAGACGACAATTGATAAAAGGATAAAATATAAGGAATTTTTTGTAAGTGGGCCTATATGGATCAAATACTTATATATTGTATATTGTCAAATAAAGTATGAATGGTGTTGGTTAGACCCATTAAATTATGGTACATATAGAAATATGGCTGGGTCATGGACACATCTTTAATATCACATAATTTAGTCATGCTATGTGCACTAAAGAAGTATGGGTTGAACCATATGTGTAGAGACTAGTTTAGGCCCACTTATAATTCCATTATTTATGATAAGCTAATATGGGATTGAGACTTTATAAATATGTGATTGAGGTTCTCACTTCAACCCCAACCTCCATCTCATATTTTTTCCAACGGTGTGTAAGAGAGATAATGAGAGTAGAGTTCTAGAGCGGAAAACAATAACCACCAAGAAGTCTACTATTTGAATTACCACCATCAATGGCGTTAGATAAGTAACTGTTATTATTTTATTCTATTAATTTGACTTAAGATCTTGGGGTTTAGATTTCTATTGAAATCTCACATAAAATTGATGCAAAATTAAATAATTTAGATATAAAATTAATATTATCAAAAGAATTAAGGGTTGGATTAATTTTTTAATATATTTTGGCCTCGTTTGAAAAATTACCTATTTTAGGCCTCGTTTAGATACAGGTTAATTTAGTAACTTTTTGGCTATTTGGCTAAAATATGAGCTAAAAAAAACTAGTATGTTTGGAATGACTTTTTGGTTTTTTACGAAAAGATGTGCAAAAAGTAGAGAGAAAAGAGAATCTTTGACTTTTTGGTATGAGTTTTTGGCTTTTTGACTTTTTGGCTAAACCGGCCTGTTGCCAAACGAGGCCTTAGTAAGCTATTTTAATTTTTGACTATTTTAATAGCCTAAAATTTTCTTATTTGGAAAGAACGTTGGATTTTTTATAGTTAGATGTGATATTTGTGAGAGAAGAAATAAAATAATTATAAATTTAATATAATTTTTTTTATTAATTATTTTAATTTATTTTACCTTATTATAAATTTTAGTCAAAAGAATCCAAATTTAGCTTCCCAAGCACCACCTTTGAAAGACAAATTGATAATTTAAAACAAAGAAAACAGCTAGAGAAAGAAAAAGCACCTACCTTCATAGGGCTTGCAGGCAACTAAAATAGCACGTGGAATTCTTCCATGAGATAACTAGGAAGAGAAGATTATAATCTCATCAAAAATTTTATTTTGATAATTTAAATTATTTATTATGTATGACTTATTACATATGTTATTTACACGTAAAATTAAGTTAATTTGATAAATATAATATATTTAATTTATTATGTTTATCTTTAAAAAAATAGACGATATGTATATTTTTTTAAATAGACCAACTATATTTTTTATGAGAAGCATAATAAATTCAATATATTATAATTATTAGATCGACTTATTTTTTATTTATGAATGATATACACGAAAGATCATACAAAATAAATAGAAACAAAACTCGTGATTAGGTCAAATAGAGCGAATAACAAAGGCAATTCAGACCTATCAAAATGAGCTAGTTGCTATTATTTAGAGACTATTTGTACAATTTATCTTTTTAAGCTATATCTTTAAAGTTTTCTTAAAATACAAATTGTGTCTTATAATTTTAAAAATTATAAATTTTCCATTGTCAAAATTTTTTTACTTAACATAATTAACGGAAAAAATAAAATTTCCAACTACTCTCCTATTTAACAATAAAATTATCAAAATTATTAATTGTAATATATTTTTGATATTATTAAATATTATCAATTGATTTAATAATTTATTAATAAAATAAGTTATTTATAATGTAATTAAAAATTCGAAAGAATGGACTGTAGTTTTTAAAGTTATAAAAGAATATTTTAAGCAAAAAAAAATTATTTGTAAGTAATTTATCCATTTTTTTTATTTGGCATATAATATATAATAGTATAAAATTTTACAGTTGTGGTGCCGACACTTGTCAGCACGTGGGGTTGCCTTTTATGTGCATTGGGCTTAGTTTTTATTTTCCGACACTTTGGGGGTTTTTTGAGAGATTTGGGAATTAGAATTGTTCACTCCGAGGCCGAGCCCGACTGGGGAAGGTTTGTTGTGGTGTGTAGGGGACCACTTGGCGTGCGATGCTCCCTCAATATATTAATCAATTTTGCTACGAATATAAAAAGAAATACAAAATATACATAAATAGATATAATTTTATAGAATTTGTGGGTGGACTTAATTTTTTAAATTTTATACATAAATATATTTTTGTGTCTAAATCTGTAATTGATTTCTATGTTTCTAAATTTATTTATTTATTATTATTTTTTAGTTGTAGATTTTATTGGAGTAAGGTTATACAAATAAAAAACTAATAATTATAAACTATACCTTTACTTCAAACTTTCACCAGAATTTCTCTATGTTTCATCATACTTCAATTTGTGTTTTAATGTGATTCTTCTATAATTTATCGATAAAAATTTAAAATGTGCTCAATTGAGTACATTTTAAGGGTATTAAAGAAATTGCATTTTTTACCTCTTAATTTTTATTTAAATTTCACTTTAATCACTCAAATTTTTTACATTAAAATGTATGTTGATGTTTGAGAATTTAATTGTTATAATTAGAGGATAAAAGATCAAAGTAAACTTTGAGTGAAAGTTTGAAGATAAAAGGTGTAATCTACCAAATAAAAAAAAAAAAAACATAAAATTTAGGGTAAATTATACTTTCTCTTGAGATTTAGAAAAAATATATTAAGCCTCACAAATTGGAATAATTTTATTGAATTTTTTTAATGTTTTAATTCACATAACACTTATTCCCTTTTCATTCGTAATTCGCTAGTCGTATAGATGAAAAAATAATATTATTATCTCTTCTTATACTAAATATATGTATTTTATCATATTTATCTTTGCATTTGCACATTATCTGTGTCAATTTTGATTGCATTACACACCCATTATATTTTGTCTAAACTTTTACTCTAAAATTTATATTAGAAAAAATTCACCACCCTCTTGCGATTTGGACCATTTGTACTCCACCTTTACGTAATTTTAGTAATAGGTTGAGCCACTTTATAATTTTGACTGCTTAGTATTTTGCTTCATCTACTACTATTATAAAAGTGTGAAGAGTTTTCATATTTAAAAAAAAAAATTTAAATCTCAATTTTATACTCTCAAATCTACTATATTTTAAAAAAGTCATAAAGAGTCCCATATAAACTAATTATCTCTTTATTTTTAGAGTTGAACACTCAAAAATGATATATTCCACAAGTCCTATATAAATATAAAAAAACTGTCTCCTTTCTTATAAATAAATAAATCATTTATCTATTTTTTATATTGATGATAATTGAACCAAAAACTATTCAGCTTGTTTGGTTTTGATTTCAGAAAACAGTTTTCAGAAAATCTTACTTTTTTATTTTTCATATTTTAACGTTTTCAATTATTTTTAAAAATATTTTAAGTAATTTTTTTAATTTTTAGACACATCTAACATAAATACACTTAAAAAGTATAATATTTGTAAAAAAAAATCTTTTAAAAATACACTAAATACCAAAAAATACAAAAAAAAATACAAAATTTAGTAAATTTTTCATATTTTTGTGTATTTGTTAATTTTTTAAAATATTTTTTCATAAATATTTTACTGTTTAGATACATCTAAGTAAGGTGCATCTAAAAAAGTAAAAAAATTATTTAAAATTTTAAAAATATTCACTAAAAACAAAAAAATACAAAAAATAAAAAACTTAATTTTCAGAAAATTGAAACCAAACACACTGATTACTCTTTTTTGTTTTTTAGGTCCATTTCGATATACATAATATTTACAATTGTCCATCATGGATTAAATCACTATGAATAATTTTAATTGAATCTTAAAGTTACATGCGTTCATTCAAATCTAGACAGAGAAAAGCGCAAGCGTTTATAAAACAGAAATTTGTATTGCATCTCAAAAATTTGCAAGTTATTTTTCATATACTTTCTTTTTATTTAAATTATATTTTATGAACTGTAAAATTTTGTATGGTACTTTAATAACTAAGGTATGATATCAAAATTCTAAACAAGAACCACTTTTGTTGGTTTTATTTTTTAAATATATTTCTCAGTTTTTGATTTTTCATATTTTCTCAGTTTTTGTAATTAAATATACTAAAATTTCCTCATATTTTATATTTAAATTATAATTTTACATGAAAATCTAATATCTAATAATGTAAATAGAATTAAAAAGTAAAATATTGGTAAAAAAATTTATAAATTCAAACATGTACTATTTTTTATTATTATATTTTTTGTTGTTATTATTATTATTTAATATTAATATTTTTTTTCCAAAAAAAATACACAAGAAATTATTTCTAAGTGTATTTAGATTAAGTGAATCTAAATCTAAAAATAAAATTAAAAAATAAAAAATATTATATTAAGTGAATTTAAAAAGCAAATAAAAGAGTTATTAAAAAATAGTGTCAAAGATTAAAAAAAATGAAAACCAAAAAATTCAAAATAAAAGTTTGAAAAAATAAACCAAACAAAACACTATAAAACTTCTCTTTTTATTTTTTTTATTTTAATCTTTTTTCACTAATCTCTAATTTTACACAAATTACTTACAAATTCCTTTCAATTTTTATGTGAATTTAAAAATCTAATTAAAAGTGATATATATGCACAAAAATATAACACTAAATATCTATACTATGACCAACTATTTAATTATGAACAATTAACTCCTCATTATTATCTGTATTATATTATTGCAAACGATTTCACATACTACTTTTGTGATATCTTATATATGTCAATGTCTACATATATAAAAAATATAAATGTAAATTTATATATGTTATTGTATTCCTATATTCACTACAAGAAAATACACCTTTGGCGACTAAAATTTTTAGTCGCCAAAGGTCCTTTTTTAGTCGCCAAAGGTCGAATTTGCACTTTCCCCGACAAAAACTTTTAGTCGCCACTGTTGTCGCGAAGTAACGGTCGGCGATGGCTTTCGCGACTAAAAACCTGTTGGTCGCCAATTCACAGGTCTTCAGTGACGAAATTTTTAGTCGCCAAATTCAATTTCATTTTTTGAAATTATACATTTAGCGACTAAATTTTTAGTCGCCAATAGTTTTTTTTTTTATTATTATTTAAACATTTCCCGACTAAAATTTTCGTCGCAAAAAGGTATACCTTTCGGCGACCAACGCCTTTAGTCGCCAAAACTATATTTCACAAAAAAATCAAAATTGCCTCTGCTTGGTTGTCCCAAGATTCGAACCTGTGTTGCCAAGTGTTGCACCCCACTATGCCTTAGCAACACTTGCTCCCCCACTACGCCACCCCTAGATCACATGAATGTTATTGCAACAAATAATATTTATATACTATTTTCACTGGTATTAATACAAAATTGTATATATGAAAATAATTTTTTTTATTTAATATATTTTTATGTAAAAAATAAAATATTTACAAAAAAAAAAGGGTAAGGACTTTTGGCGACTAAATCTCAATTTTAGTCGCCAATACTCCATTTTTTGGCTACTAATTTCCTTTCTGTCGCTAAAACAGGTACAACCCGCCTAAGGCTTAGCACATTTGGCGACTAAACTCAATTTTGGTCGCCAAAACGTCTACTTTGGGCGACTAAAATGCATTTTAGTCGGCAATTGTTGACCTTTAGCTACTAATTTTTTTTTTGTAGCCAAAAAACTTCAGTTTCAGCGACTAAATTGTTTATAGTCGGCAAAACTGCTATAATCAGCGACTAAACCTGTTTTTTGTCGCCAAAACTATAACTTTTCGCTACTAAATTATTTTAGTCGCCAAAAACCGTGACTTTTGGCTACTAAACAAACTTTAGTCGCTAAAAACCCTATATTCGGCGACTAAACTTCCTTTTAGTCGCTAAAACCGTGCTTTTCGGCGACCAAACTCTTTTAGTCGCTAAAACCCTGCTTTTCGGCGACAAATTCCATTTTAGTCGCCATTTCATGCACTTTCAGCGACGAATTTTTTTTTTTTAGTCGCCATTTGTGTTTTTTGTTGTAGTGATTGTCAATTTGTAATGTTATATTATCATTAGATACTTTAATTTTCTAATATATATCGCTTTCTTAATATAGTTATATTTGTTAGGAAAAAAACTGCAGAATTGTATATTGTTTTTTTTATCAATTTATGTTTAATACATATATACATGCATGCTATACAAATAAATATCCACAATAAACACTTTCAATAACAAACCAAAACTTTGCAAAACAACTCAATCAAGACAATTAGATTTGTGCAAAATACCGTCCAATTCATTAAAACTGTACCGATCTACATCAATTCACACTACTCTATCCGCTAACCGTAGTTTAAATTTTAAATTTTATAATTTACCTTCGAAATCACTCCGTTATAGTTAATACATATATATTTTCGACCTATAATGAAATATCAAAATAAAAATGAATGTGAAAGAGATTTAATATGCAAAATTTATTACAAATTAGTAGTTATATATATGAAAAATATTATGTAAAATTAATTTGTATTATATATTATGCAAATACTTGATAATTAGATAGAATATTCTTCAATCCGCTAATCCATCCAAAACCACTCAAACTACAATTTGTTAATTCGTAAATTTGCTAATCCGCTATTCAGTTTATAATTTTACTCTCAAACCACTCGAACCACACTGCACATACCCCTAACGAAAATAATTGTACTTTTTCTTCCTCACAAAAAAAAAAAAAAAATCACAATATTGAGGGAAAATGGATTTTGAAATTCATAACAATATGATATCGTCGCAAACTCTTACTCATTAACAAATTTGTATTATAGTGAGTTATAATTGTGAGCAAGGAGAAAAATAAGAAGATAATGAAACAAAAATTACAGAAGATCTATTGCAACATGTTATCAAAGTAAAATTAGACGAATTGAAGAATTCTCCTATCTATTGTGAAATTCAAAAACAAATAATATACTTCATACACACATTTTAGTCAAATTATAAGAAAAAAAATAAATGATGCTCAAACATTATCTTAGCAACTTAATGATGCAGAACGTAAGTACATCAAATAAAAAGTTTCGATCAATTTTTGTCATATGCTGATTACTTATAGATGACATAATAAATTATGTAACTTGGCAGTTTATGAAAGTAACCCTGTAAACATTATAAGCATAGATCTATAAATATTGTGAAAACAATTATGAAATTCCTATATCGATCGAAATATTAAATATAATATCATTCCATTTTCTTAAAAAAAATTAATTCACATTTTCTACATAAATGAAAATATACTAATGACTAATGTTATATTTTTCATAATGCAAGATATTTGTGGAACAGGAAATGAGACTCAACAACTCTAATATATAAAAATATATTACATATTAATATTAATGTATTCTTACACTAATAATATGCAAATAATATGTAATAGTGAATTTAATGAATTTGTATTATGAGATAAATTATTAAACAAAATTGCGTAATTATGCAATTAATTTAATACTTTCAATTATATTACATGTACGGATTATGAAAAATTGAGATGAGAAGTCGATAGAAAAAAATTTGTGTAATATTATATTTAAAGGATCTGTTTATTGTTTAAGATAAGATTGTGATCTCAACAATTTAACTTTAAATCAATGTTTATATTTATAAATTTTCTCATTTATCATTTAAATTATTCAATCGAGTATGTATTCATTTCTTACTTAGTTATATTTTAAATACAGATCAATTTATTCATACTTACATATCATATACCAATTTAAGAAATACGTATAATTACAATACTAATAATTGATAAAAAAAATCACGAATCACGTGCAATGTACATATCCAATCACTAGTTTTATTAAAATATCCATCCAAAACACAAATAGTTTAAAGTCTTTAAACTCGATAAAAAATCAAATTTCAAAAGCAAAAAGAATAAAAGGACACTTTTTTCTTTTCCATCTAAAACATTAGCTACAGCTAAGTTAGAGGTGGCAATCCTAATCCGAACCTGCCAATATCCGCCCGTAATATATGGGTTTATACCTGCTTGTTTATCAAGTGGGTCATAATGATTTGAAACTGGTTTGCTTGTATGGGTTTGAACGGGTTGTTAACGGGTCCGTGAGACTTGCTAGGCCTCGTTTAAGGATTAATTATTTTAATTTTTTTTATGAAAATGTGTTTAAAAAAATAAAAAAAAAATATGTGATAATTTATAATAATTTTTTAATTTTTTTAATTAAAATCTTAAGTTCCCAAATAACGTTGGCAACCGCTCAACTACATGTTCACTGGTTGTCAATTCCTATCTATATTTTATTTATAATATTCATGTTCTCCGTCTGCTCTCTCTACTCATGCACATCTATAAATCTTCATAGAAGAACTCATAAAAATAAATATATATTGATATGGATATCTTTGGGTTTGGGTTTTTTATTGAATGTTCTTTTTCTTTTTTCTTTTTTCTTTTTTCTTTTTTCATTTTCATTTCTTTTGAATTTAAATTCTAATCATTAAGAAAAAGAAATTCTTCTTGATTTTATTCCCATTTTTTATCTTGTTTTTTTTTAAAAGGTTGTATTGAAACGCTCTCAAAATAATACAATAAATACAAACCATAAGCAAAAGAATAATAGAAATAATATGCTTTTATTCATCAAAGTTAGTATACAAAGATAACACATGCGATATACATTCACAAACTATTCATCCTGAATCTACAGCATGTGTTACAATGTTAAGAGAACTGAAAACTAAACATGTAATCATATGTCCTATAAGCTTATCTTTCAAAGTCATTGCTTGGTTATAATAAAAGTGAGCCTAACTCCAAACAGTTAAAACCCTTAGCTATACAAAATAATACAATAAAAAAAAGAAGCTCTTACTCTCAAATGTCCCTCTATACTATTGCCTTGGTGGAGGCATATCTTCAATACCTTAAAATAGTTTTTTCCCAAATAGGATGAGCTAAAACCTAATACAATATATGAAATTTAACAAAGATATAAGTACAATGCGCATATATAATGCCTGTGACAAAACATTCACATTTTATATAATCATAAAGTACCAAGTTTATATCTTAATCCATTTTCCTTCAATTCATTTCAATTCATGAGCCAATTTCATTATAGTTCAACAACCCAACTGAGACTACAACTCAGTGGTTCTCCAATCAACACAATTACCACACAAACATTTCAATTTGCTATTTTACGAAAATTTCGTCCCACGGGATCGGCACCCATGTATACGCGCGGTTTCGGGACTTTCACCCAGACACTCCAGTGTAGACACCCCATTTTTGACCGACCTTAAGACTCAGACGTCACTGACTGAGCGCTCGGTGATGTTGCATATTGTGCTCATTCTGAGGTTACAGAGTCTCGGCTGAGAGTCTTGCCTCCGAACTTCGGGACTCTTTTGTGCTTTGCCTCAGTTTGCGAACCAGGTCCTGTTTTCTCTGTTTTCTCTTCCCGAAGGGAGGGAGAGGTCTCGTAGACCATCTCTCAATGGCCGTAGGCTACGTTTCGTGGTCGTAGGCCATTTTTCCCGTTGGAGATCGGTTTCTAGTTTTCGGAGCCGTCGGCTGTGTGCCTCGGTTCGAGACCGCTTAACTACCTCCGTTTGCTCCGGTTTTTGGCGCACACCTTGTTTCCTCTCCTTAGAGGGACACTGTGGCCCGGGAGACTACCTTCGTGGTCGTCCGCCACCTCCGGTGCTTAATAGTCAGTTTTCGGGGCCCCCGGCTGCGCGTTTTAGCCCCCGAACCCTCGTTTTGCATCCGTCTTGGCTCATTTTTGGTGTGGACCCTAGTTTTATTGTTAGGAAGGTGGTACGAGGGTGGGAGACCAGAAATTCTTCTTGGAGACAACCTTTCTCTTCGCCGCCCGATTTTCTTGGCAAGTAGGTGGTCTCCCTCACTTTTGAGCCACAAATTCGGGTCTCCCATACCACCATTGTGTTGCATTCATCTGGGAGGCCACCAATATGGGTAGGCCGACCAGCTTTTCTTCCTGACCCTTTTGAACCTTGCTAGAAAGCTGGTTTTCCTCTCTCCTAGGTCACATTTTCTGGTCTCCCATACCATCACTGTATTGCATTCACCTGGAAGGCCACCTTTCTGGGTAGGCTGACTAGCTTTTCTTCTTGACCTTTTTGAACCCTGGTCGGCCGACCACTTGAACTGGTCGGCCAGCCTTCTACTTTTTGCTCTCTCTGAATGCAATTCAGTTGTGCTAGCTGGGAGGCATTTGGACCATCCTCCATACACGTGTATGGAGGATCTTCAAAGTTGGTTTGAAGCTTCTTGAAGAAGCTTTAGAGCCTCTCCTCTATAAAGGAGGGGATGATCTTCCATTGAAAGGGTTGAAGACTTTGGTTAAGGCATATACACCTTTCCCTATATCTCTCCATTCCAAGCTCCAAAACCCCTTTGTTCTTGCACCATTTACATTACACCTCCTAGCACAACACCTCCACCATCCATCCAAGCACCTTGGAACTGATTTGCAGAGGTTGAAGGCTCATTACCTTGGTCCAGAAGTTGCTGAGGGTCGGCTCTACAAGGGTAAGCATCTATTTCCCTTTTTCTTGCATTATTTTGCTTCATATCTTAGCCCTATTTGAAAGCATTTTTGGGTTTCGACATAAACTGAAAAAAGTTTTTTCTTGAGCTCCTCTTTAAGTTTGATCAAGGTCATTTTTCTGTTTGGGGTCATCTTCCCCTTTGCATGCTTCATTTCCTCATGTTTAGGGCTATGCATTAGAGCATTTTTGTATTGGCCTTGGTTTGGCCTTTTGGCCACTAAAATCCAATGGATTTTTAGTGGCCAATATGTGTTTTTGAGTCCTAAAATCAGAGAGGGGTGACCCTCTCACCCCTTGTTCTCTTTACTAGCTTTGTTGGCCTTCCAAAGGAGCTCCATTTTACATGTTTTGAAGTCATGTTTCAGGCCCTATTTGGTGAGTTTTAAGGTCTGCATAAGCTCTGTCCAGAGCCCTTTTGGCCATTTTGAATGTCTATTATGCATGTGTAGAACAATCCTATTCAAGGCCTTTCAAAGGGACTTTCACTTGCATGCTTCCTAGATTAATTTCAGGGCCTTTTTGGTAGGTTTTAGGGCTGTCATAACCTCTTTCCAGACGTGGTTTTTTCATTTTGTGTGTCCATCATACATGTGTAGAATAACCCTCTTATTAGCCCATCAAAGGATTCTATCATTCTTGCATGCATTGACTGAATTCCAGTAGTTATTTGGGCATTATTTGGCATGGCATACTTCTATTTTTGGCTGGTTTGGTGAGCTCTCATGTGCTTCATATAGTTGTAGTGCAAATTATGGTTCACTAGCTTATTTTGCATGCTTTGTTGACCCTTGATTTTAGCACTTTTTGGCCTTGCCTTAAACTGATTTTGTGCATATTTTGGACTGCCCTAGCTCTATTTTTGGGTCTCATGGTCGAATGATGTTTGTTTTGCATGCTTGTAGTTCAATACCTATGCTTAACTTTGAGTTTTGAGGCTCATGACATGCATATACTGAGGTGTGTTCATGTTTTGGGTCCATTATACATCATATTTCAGAGCTTGTATCAATGCCATATTGCCATGTTTTATACTCCTTAAGTGTCACACCCCAAATCCGAGCATGACCGGCCGTGGCCCACAGGGACTTAGCCCAAGGCACACGTAAGCCTAAACATGAACCCAAAACCATAAAGAATAAATGTGATGATAGCCCAGAAATAAATAAATCAAAACTCAATCCAGTGAAATGCCACAATTGAAAAACAAGTCATAACCAACTTCCTAAAAATATATATATACTAAATGGGACACAAACCGCCCACAACATAAAATAATTCTAAATAAAACTCAACCACAATGTATGCACAAAACTCGACAAGCAGCCTAAAACAAATTAAATAAATGCCCTAGAGGTCCATGAAATTGAGTCCCCGCTTCACCATGAGTCCACTCTAAGTCCTTCTAACACCTGGAAATGGTAAACAACTAAGTCAGCTAATAGCTCAGTGAGTAGCAACATGGATAGTAAATACAGTTTTGAAAACATGGTTCAATTCCAAAATAAGATATATATCACAGAAACTAGATTGGCATACAGTTTGGTAAATACAATCTGTTTCAAAAAGAAGGTTCCACAGTTCAACACTTAAAATACTCATGTCTCGCAAGAACATGATAAACGACATTTTCCACTTAAAACAGATTATAACATGAACACCAATAATTTTCTGGGTACCAAAAAAAATAAATAATATGCCACACAGTTCTCAAGGCTATAAGCCCCGTTGGATCCAATACCGAACTAAGAGTCATCCTCAGGGTGGCACCTGGGCCTTTTCTCAAAGACGATCCGATTGAAGGTCACCTAGTTGTTTTTAAAGGTCTTTTCCTTACAATCGTTGAGCACTAGAGTCATCACGGCCCAACCCAGATCTGTTCCCTAGTGGCCAGAGTCACCACACACAGTGGAATAATTTCCCTAGACTAAATTCCAATAAGCCTTCCCAACCTATTTGCTAACTTTGAGAATTACAAAAACCCACTCCACGCTATTCGAAAAATTCCAATAACCTCCAGATATCATCTAATATATCCTAAGTTTCAAACCCAATTGGTTTCACTTGATTTGCTTATCAAAATAATTATCTACAATTTATTATATCCAACCAGGTTGTTTTCTACAGCACTTTAAAGAAATTGACGGTTCTCTTAATATCCACGAGCAATCAATGCAAGGCCAAAAACGTACGAAACTAGACTCGTAACCGGTTCTAATGACACTAATTTGATAATTTTTGGATTATACTAGAGAAAACACTCCCGAATTTACTGTTTCGGACTGGTTTCCTGGACAGATTTGAATACCTCAATTTATATGGATTTTGACTCCCAAAAATTATGAAAAAATTCAGATATGCAATTCAATATGTAATTGATCTACTGTAAAAATTTCAGTTCAAAATTCATCCGTTTGATATGGTTTCTTGATTTTTAAAGTTCGTGATTATGCGCAGAATTTTTTAACTAAGAATAATACCCATTCTTTATACATGAATTTAACTCCTCAAATTTCTTAACAGTATATATATATATAAATATATAAACCTACAACCTCCATGAATGAATAAAATAATAATGGAATAAGGATAAAAACAAAACCAAAAGGAAGAAGAAAGATAAAGACCCACCACACCAAAAATTCCTCCTTGTTTGCAACCCTTCTTTTCTCTTCTTCTTTTCTCTCAACCTTTCCCTCTCTCCCGTGGTGGCTCCTGCTGCTGTTATGAATAGTATGAGGCAACCTAGGGTTACATATGTATCTACACAAAAAGGCCCTAAAATATTATCTTTATATTACTTTATTTTCTAACACATTAATTAAATAAAATATAACTATTATTATAACAAAATATACTTACTAACTTGCCCTCAATATTTTTTTTAAAAAAATAAAATAAATCTTGCCTCTAAATTAAAGCTTTCACCAAATTTATTTTAGTTTAAAATTAATTAAAAGATCCTCCAATAATATTTAATTTGCACCTTAGAATTCACCACCAAAATATTTGAGATTGTAATATTATTATTTAATTATTTACTTAATTTTTATATTCGGGTTCTCACATTCTCCCCTCCTAAAAAAAAAGTTTCGTCCTCGAAACTAACCTGAGTAAATCATGAGAATAGATGGGTACTTCTCGCGCATCTCGTCCTCGCTTCCCAAGTCGCCTCTTCAACTAGATGATTACGCCACAGTACCTTAACCAATTTAATGACCTTTGTACGCAACCTTTTCTCTTTCGAATCCAAAATCTGAACAGGTATCTCCTCATACGAAAAATCCTCTCTAATCTGAAGCGGCTCATAATCTATCACATGCGACGGACTGTGCACATATTTCCTCAGCATAGACACGTGAAACACATTATGCACTCCTGCCAACCTAGGGGGTAGAGCAACACGGTACGCAACCTCACCAACCTTCTCCAATACCTCAAATGGACCAATGTATCTAGGACTCAACTTTCCTTTCTTTCCAAACCTGATCACTCCTTTCCATGGTGATACTTTCAAGAATACCATATCCCCCACATGAAACTCTAAGTCTCTCCTACGATGATCAGCATAACTTTTTTGTCTACTCTGAGCAGTCAATAATCTCTCTCTGATGGTGATAATTTTCCGTGTAGCATCCTCCACCAAATCAGGTCCCAACATTTGCCTTTCACCAACCTCATACCAACACAAAGGAGACCTACACTTCCTCCATACAAAGCCTCATAAGGAGCTACTCCCAAACTAGAATGATAACTATTATTATAGGCAAACTCCATGAGCGGCAAATAATCATCCCAATTACCTCTCCACTCCAAAGCACAAGCCCTCAACATATCCTCAAGGGTTTGAATAGTCCTCTCTGATTGCCCATCTGTCTGAGGGTGAAATTTAACCGAGTACCCATAGCTGATCTGTAACGCACCCCAAAACTTAGACACAAAACGAGGGTCCGATCTGACACTATTGACAGGTGCACCATGCAATCTAACAATCTCCTTCACATACAACTGTGCAAATCGAGCTAGAGAATAGTTCATCGTACTGCAATAAAATGTGCTGACTTGGTTAATCTATCACAACTACCCAAACTGCATCGTGATTACTACTAGTACGAGGTAATCCACACACGAAAGTCCATGGTAACATGATCCCACTTCCACTCTGGTATAGGTAAGGGTTGTAGTTTCCCCGCAGGTTTCTAATGTTCTACTTTAACCTGTTGACACACCAAACACTGAGCCACAAATTCTGCAATATCTCCCTTCATACCATTCCACCAAAAATGTTCATGAAGATCCGATACATCTTAGTGCTTCCAGGATGAATGCTGTAACTAGAACTATGTGCCTCCGTCATAATCTCCTTCCTCAAATCACCACCAGCAGAACACAAATTCGGCTACGGAATCTAAGCAACCCATCATCACTAACCACAAAGTCTACATGCTTACCCTCTGTCATCTCTCCTTTAATACGCTCACACTGGGGTCAATCTCCTGAGCTAAACGAATCGTTCTCTCAAGGTCGGTTGAACTGTCAATTGACTACAATAAGCCCTATACCAGGCGTAACAACCTCAAGCCTCAAACGTCTCATGTCTTCCACCAAACAACTCTCAATAGACAAAGCAGCTACATCTCCAACTGCGACCTTCCTACTCAAGGCATCTGCAACCACATTTGCCTTCCCGGATGATATAAAATATTCACATCATAATCTTTTAGTAACTCAAGCCATCTTCTTTGCCTCAAATTTAGTTCCTTCTGTGTGAAAATATACTTCAAACTCTTATGATCAGTGTAAATCTCACATGACTCTCCAAAAATAATGCCGCCAGATCTTAAGAGCAAAAATCACTGCTGCTAACTCCAAGTCGTGCGTAGGATAGTTTCTCTCATGTATTTTCAACTGTCATGACGCATAAGCAATCACCTTCCCATGCTGCATGAGCACACATCCTAAACCCTGTCGTGAAGCATCACTATAAATCACAAAACTACCACCACCTGTAAATAAGACAAGGATTGGAGCTGATATCAACCTTTGTTTAAACTCTTGGAAACTACGCTCACAATCATCATTCCACTCAAACTTTACCTTTTTCCTAGTGAGATTTATAAATGGCAAAGCAATACGGGAGAATCCTTCCACAAACTGTCTATAATATCCAGCAAGCCCTAGAAAGCTACGTACCTCTGTCACAGAAGTAGGTCGCGGCCAATCAACAATTGCTGTCACCTTCGTGCTATCCACAGATACCCCATCTTTACTCACTACATGACCCAAAAAGGATACACTGCTCAACCAGAATTCACACTTCTTAAATTTTGCATACAGTCTTTTCTCCCTAAGGATCTGCAGTACTACCCTCAAATGCTGCTCATGCTCCTCCTTACTCCTCGAATAAATTAGGATGTCATCAATAAACACTACCACAAATTTATCCAGTTGGGGTTTAAATACTCTGTTCATTAAATCCATGAATGCGGCTGGTGCATTTGTGAGACCAAAAGGCATCACCAAGAACTCATAATGCCCATAACGGGTTCTAAAAGCAGTCTTAGGAACATCCTCATCCCTTACTTTCAACTGGTGATAGCCTAACCTCAAGTCAATCTTAGAGAATATTGAACTCCCTACAATTGGTCAAATAGGTCATCAATACGTGGCAAAGGATACCTATTCTTCACTGTGACTTTGTTCATTCTCTATTAATACACAACCTCATAGACCATCATTCTTCTTCACAAACAACACAGTGTGCTCCCCAAGGTGAAACACTAGGCCTAATAAAACTTTGTCTAAAACTCTTGTAACTCCCTCAACTCCAACGGTGCCATTCTATAGGGGCTTTAAATAAGTGTTGTGTTGGGGACCAAGTTAATGGAAAATTCTACCTCACGATCTAGACGAAGTCTAGGTAGATCTTTAAAAACATCAACACAATCACTCACTACAGGCAACTCCTCTAACTTCTATTCTGGAAGTTCATACTCACCACACAAGCTAAATAATCATGATACCCTTTTCTCAACATTCGGTTAGCCTGAAGGGAAGAATAAAACAATAGAAGACCCTTTCCTATCTCCCTGAAAGAAAAACTCAGTTGTCCCTCATAGCAAAAACTATCTTTCTAAAACAATCAACAGAGGCATGATGCTTGTCAACCAATCCATCTCCAAAATCACATCAAAATCCTTCATCTCTAAAGAAATCAAATCCACTGGAAAAATCTACCATCCATTTATCTCACAAGATCTACAACATCTCCCAACACTACTATTTCTCTAATGGAGTAGATAGGTAATACACATCAAAGGCTCACAAGGAATAGACAATCCAAATAGATATCTAGGTACAACTCTTAACCTTCAAATGAAATCAAGAAAGATTCAACACAAGTTTAAACAAAACTAACTAACCAACACTACTAAGGACTATAGGGACTCGGACCTCGTCTAAATGATGAAATGCAAGATATGTAACTCGATAAATCTATAGCTCTGATACCACAATTGTCACACCCCAAATCCGAGCATGACCGGCCGTGGCCCACAGGGACTTAGCCCAAGGCACACGTAAGCCTAAACATGAACCCAAAACCATAAAGAATAAATGTGATGATAGCCCAGAAATAAATAAATCAAAACTCAATCCAGTGACATGCCACAATTGAAAAACAAGTCATAACCAACTTCCTAAAAATATATATATACTAAATGGGACACAAACCGCCCACAAAATAAAATAATTCTAAATAAAACAACCACAATGTATGCACAAAACTCGACAAGCAGCCTAAAACAAATTAAATAAATGCCCTAGAGGTCCATGCAATTGAGTCGCTACCATGAGTCCACTCTAAGTCCTTCTAACACCTGGAAATGGTAAACAACTAAGTCAGCTGATAGCTCAGTGAGTAGCAACATGGATAGTAAATACAGTTTTGAAAACATGGTTCAATTCCAAAATAAAATATATATCATAGAAACCAGATTGGCATACAGTTTGGTAAATACAATCTGTTTCAAAAAGAAGGTTCCACAGTTCAACACTTAAAATACTCATGTCTCGCAAGAACATGATAAACGACATTTTCCACTTAAAACAGATTATAACATGAACACCAATAATTTTCTGGGTACCAAAAAAAACAAATAATATGCCACACAATTCTCAAGGCTATAAGCCCCGTTGGATCCAATACCGAACTAAGAGTCATCCTCAGGGTGGCACCTGGGCCTTTTCTCAAAGACGATCCGATTGAAGGTCACCTAGTTGTTTTTAAAGGTCTTTTCCTTACAATCGTTGAGCACTAGAGTCATCACGGCCCAACCCGGATCTGTTCCCTAGTGGCCAGAGTCACCACACATAGTGGAATAATTTCCCTGGACTAAATACACATGTGGTTCCAATAATCAATACACATCAGTTTTGCAAAACATTGTAGTTCATTATTAAAAACATGAGACCAAAACAAATAGTTTACAGTATGCCAAGTTCACACATGTTTTAGAAATAATTTGATTCATTGATAATATAATAATTTATCAAAACAGTTTAGTCTTAAAACAACAATTTAATTTTCCAACAGTTCAGGGTAGGGGAACATTTATAAAAATACGTAGCATGAAACTACTCACCTGGAAACGAAATAATATAATCCTCGAATAGTATGAAAGTCCAACTAGTGCCCTGAACCAAGTATAAAACTACACGTCACTACTAATTTAAAAATACTAAAGAATAGGAACTAAGTAACCTCAACTAAAGCGCACTAACACGGCTCAACCCAACTCACCGTTACTCTTAAATATTACCTAAGTTCATGTTCTTCAAGGTTTAAAATCACCCAAGACATGGGTTCCGGTCAAAACTTAATTAATTGTGACTTTAAGATAAAACAGAATTTCAAACAAGCCTTCCCAACCTATTCGCTAACTTTGAAAATTACAAAACCCACTCCACGCTATTCGAAAAATTCCAATAACCTCCAGATATGATCTAATATATCCTAAGTTTCAAACCCAATTGGTTTCACTTGATTTGCTTATCAAAATAATTATCTACAATTTATTATATCCAAACAGGTTGTTTTCTGCAGCACTTTAAAGAAATTGACGGTTCTCTTAATATACACGAGCAATCAATGCAAGGCCAAAAACGTACGAAACTAGACTCGTAACCGGTTCTAATGACACTAATTTGATAATTTTTGGATTTATACCCAAAGAGAACAACACTCCCGAATTTACTGTTTCGGACTGGTTTCCTGGACAGATTTGAATACCTCAATTTATATGGATTTTGACTCCCAAAAATTATGAAAAAATTCAGATATGCAATTCAATATGTAATTGATCTACTGTAAAAATTTCAGTTCAAAATTCATCCGTTTGATATGGTTTCTTGATTTTTAAAGTTCGTGATTATGCGCAGAATTTTTTAACTAAGAATAATGCCCATTCTTTATACATGAATTTAACTCCTCAAATTTCTTAACAGTATATATATATATAAACCTACAACCTCCATGAATGAATAAAATAATAATGGAATAAGGATAAAAACAAAACCAAAAGGAAGAAGAAAGATAAAGACCCACCACAACCAAAAATTCCTCCTTGTTTGCAACCCTTCTTTTCTCTTCTTCTTTTTCTCAACCTTTCCTCTCTCCCGTGGTGGCTCCTGCTGCTGTTATGAATAGTATGAGGCAACCTAGGGTTACATATGTATCTACACAAAAAGGCCCTAAAATATTATCTTTATATTACTTTATTTTCTAACACATTAATTAAATAAAATATAACTATTATTATAACAAAATATACTTACTAACTTGCCCTCAATATTTTTTTTAAAAAAAAATAAATATTGCCTCTAAATTAAATACTTTCACCATAAATTTATTTTAGATTTTAAAATTAATTAAAAGATCCTCCAATAGTATTTAATTTGTACCTTAGAATTCACCACCAAAATATTTGAGATTGTAATATTGTTATTTAATTATTTACTTAATTTTTATATTCGGGTTCTCACATTAAGTGTGCTTGAGAGTTATCCATGAATGCCTTGTTTTCGGGCCATTGAATGAGCTCCATTTTCTTGCATGTTGAGCCATCATTTTAGGCCATTTTCCCACTGTTTTAGACCTGCCTAGGGTCTTTTTGGGGTTGGTTCTTCCATTTGTGCATCGCTTTGGGTACCTCCAGTGTAACGCACTTCACTAGCTTCGATACCCGAGCCACCTAGCATGCATTGTGTGACATATTTGCATGTTTCGGGACCATCTTTTATGCCTTTTCAGAGCTGTATCATGTTCCATTCTACGCCATGTTTCATCCCTTGCCATGCTTAGTTAGAGTTGCATGTTGTGGCTTAGGATCGGTCTATTGCATCCATGCATGTTTGCATGTGTTTCGGTTGCCTCATTTCCACCATTGGCCACTGATGTGAGTGTGGCTGAGGTCCACTCATATTGGTTTAAGTCCATCGTGCATTGTGTATGCCATTTTAGTCCATAGCATTGCGTATGCTAGGTTGCATGTTTGAGCATTGTACATGCCATGTTGTGTCACGTGCATTGTGTATGCCATTTTAGTCCATAGCATTGTGTATGCTAGGTTGCATGTTAGTCGCATTGTGTATGCCATCTCATTTGCATTGTGTTTGGGATAGGAGTTAGCCCAAACACGGGAAACGAGGGACGTTTCGTACCCGAAGTGACGGAACGTGCCTCAATTCTCGGTCGCCGACACTCCAGATTACCCATGATGGAGTCTAGGCCTTGTTGTGTTGTCATGTGCATTCATTTCACATCGAGTCGTGCAATTCGACTCCTCGGCCATCATGCATCGAGATGCGTGATTGGTGGCACGAGGATCGAGGTGTGCATACATATGTGAAAATACTTTGCCATGCCCCTTTCTTGCTCTCTGTTGCAGCAAACTAGAAATTAGCAGCCTTCTAGAGCTTTGCACAGCATTCCGGGATTAATTGCAAACAGAGGCAAATCGGGGCATCGCGAGGAATTCCCCCGACGAGGCGACTCGAGCATGCATGCATCTTTCATCATTCGGAACAGAGCTGAGGCAGTCCATTTCATAGCTTGCATGCTAGTTTATTCGCTTTCCTAGTTAATTTGTTAATTAATTAGGGTTTTGTAATATTTAATTAGCTAGAGTAGTTAATTATTTATTCGGACTGTATTATTTATTCGGACTCTCCGATGAGGGGAATCTTGTAATAAGTGTGCGTGCGTGTGATGTATGTCTTCCAACCCCACGTCTTTCTCCCTTTTATTTACCAGCTTATGATGGTTAGTTTAGGGCATGTTTCAATTAGCATACTTATGCTCGCATGTTTTGCATCCATTCATCTGTCTTGCATGCACCGGGCTCGACGCATCATACTAATTGCATTGTATTTCAATTCCGAGTTGAATACTTGTTAGTTGTAACATCTCATATGCCATTTTAGAATAGCCGAGCCTATCTTAGTTGCATTTTGCATGTGTTGCATTAGGCATTCTTAACATAGCTAGGATCATGCATGGATTTCTAACATAGCTTCTATTTTGGCTTGGAATACTCGGTAAGTGTTTATGCTTTAGCATCCTTGCATGTGTGTGAGTGACTGCCATGATAGCATGCTTACCATGAGGCTATGTGCTTATGTGATATACCTGCCTGAATGCCTGTGGGTGAAGGTTGGGTTATTTGGATTGGAACAATTCATCGACTGCGAGCTTTAAGCCCACTTGAGAGTGGCAAAATCATGTTTTCTAAGCCCACCTGAGGGTGGTAAATTCTCATTTTAGCCTACTTGCGAGTAGCAAACTGTTTTCAAAACAAACATGAGATGTTTTGTTCCAACTCAAGCGATCCAGTCTATACTTGTATGCTGTGCGCATCACATAGTAAATCTAGGCTAATAACCGGAATAAGAACACATAATGTTTTCAAAACTTGATATCATGGTTAGTAGAGGCCGATCTTCGGATCGGGCGAGAGGGGGTGCTCATAGCTGACCTTCCCCAATCGTACCCAAGTTCCCGAGCGGAGGCAACTTTGGTGATGACGGACACGTGGCCTTAGGCAACAAGTCAGGGTTTCCTAAATTCCCCCAAAATAAATATTTAGGTGGCGACTCTGTATCTGGCAAAGCAGTCCATGTTTAGCACTTCTTTCAAAAAAAATCTGTTTTTAAAAACGATTTGCTGGATTTGGACTCTTTGATGATTCATCGGTCTTGCATTGCACTCTGCAAGATTAGATACAGGACTGTGACATTGAGTCCTGAACTGTAGTGAGCCCAATGAACAAAACGGGATTCCCTCCCGGGACATTCGGGGACGTCTACAGTTTCTTGCCACTCTGCTGGGGATTTAGAGAACTTGACTCGAACTCATGATATCTTGTGTTGACTACTGTAGACGTCCCCGAACGCATCCCGGGGAAAGGAGTGCGAGTCCCTCCCGTTCTGGTTCGATATTGGGTCACTACAGTTCGAAGGACTCAAATGTCACGGTTCTCAATCTTGAACCAAAGAGTCCAAATCCGGCAAATCATTTTGAAAACAGATTTTTTTTGAAAGAAGTGCCAAATATGGACTGCTTCGCCAGATACAGAGTCGCCACCTAAATGTTTTTAAATGGGAAATTTAGGAAACCCTGACTCGGTGCCAAAGGCCACGTGTCCGTCATCACCAAAGTTGCCTCGGCTCGGGAACTTGGGTACGATTGGGGAAGGTCACTTCGTGAGCACCCCCGCTCGCCCGGTCAAAGACTGACCTCTACTAACCATGATATCTTGTTTTGAAAACATTGTGCGTTCTTATTCCAGTTATTAGCCTAGGTTACTATGTGATGCGCATAGCATACAAGTATAGACTGAGTCGTCTGAATTGGAACAAAACATTTCATGTTTGTTTGTTTGAAAATGGTTTGATGGTGCTACCCGCAGGTAGGCTAAGACGTGGATTTGCCACCCTCGGGTGGGCTTAGAAAACGTGATTTTGCCACTATCTAGTGGGCTTAAAACAAACATTTGATGAATTATTCCAATCCAAATAACCCAACCTTCACCCACAGGCATTCAGGCAGTTATATCACATAAGCACATAGCCTCATGGCAAGCATGCTATACATGGCAGTCACTCACACGCATGCAAGGATGCTAAAGCATAAAACTTACCGAGTACTCCAAGCCAAAAAAGAAACTCATTAGAAATCATGCATGATCCTAACTATACAGAGATGCCTAATGCAACACATGCAAAATGCAACTATAGCAGGCTCGGCTATTCTAAACATGGCATGTGGAATGCTACAACTAACACGTATTCAATTTGGAATTGAAGTACAAATGCAGTTTGTATGATGCGCCGAGCCGGTGCATGCAAAAACAGATGAATGATGCAAACATGCTATCATACTGTATGCTAATTGAAATATGCCCTATCTAACCATCATAAGCAGGTAATAAAAGGGAAGAAAGACGTGGGGTTGGACATACATCACACTCACCCACACTTATTACAATCATGCCCTCGCGTAGAGGGTCCGAATAAATAATACAGTCCCGAATGAAAGAATAATACAGTCCGAATAATACAGCCCACATAATATACAAATTCCTAATTAATTAACGAATTAACTAAGAAAAACTGTAAACTGGCATGCAAGCCAGGGACTGCCTTGACTCCGCTCCGGATGATGGAATGATGCGTGTTTGGGCTGCTTTGCGCGGAAATCCACTAGGATGCCCCAATTAGCCTCTGTTTACACCTTTCTTGAATGCGTGCCAAGTCCCGAAAATTTGCTGATTCTTCATTTTGCTGCAACAGAGAGCAGGAAATGGGCATAGCAATGTATTTCACAAATATGTGCATGCCTCGATCCTCGGGCCACCAATCACGCGTATCGATGCATGATGGCCGAGGAGTCGAATTGCACAACTCAATATAGGATGAATGCGTATGAATGCTACAACAAACCTAACTCCATCATGGATAATCCGGAGTGTCGGTGACTTGGGAATTGAGACCCGTTCGTCGCTCGGAGCACGAAACGTGCCTCGTTTCCCGTGCCCGGGCTAACTCCTATCCGAACACGATGCAATATGCATGATATGCATGAAATGTAGCTAATATGCAACCCTAACATACACAATGTCATGGAATGGCATACACGCTATACGAGGTAATATACAACCGGGCATACACAATGCTATGGGTGAAATGGCATACGCAATGCAATAATGGGCTTACACCAACATGAGGGAGCCTCAGCCACACTCACATAGGAGGCCATCAGATGAAAACAAGATACCTCGAAGTGCGTGCCCGCGGGCACGTAAACCGAGAACGGACCCTCGGGCACCGAAATGCCACTCTAATGAGACATGGCAAAGGCGTAGAATATGGTATGCAAACAGGCAAAATTAGTGGCAAAATGAGGGGGGAAAACAGCCCCGAAATGAGACGAAGTAATACTCGATGCATGAAATGATCCCAAAACATGGATTTCAATGCATAAAATGGCCTACAGCTATACCATACATGCATAATTGATACATGACATGAAGGAGAAAAGCAAGGCAGCCCCAAAACTCACATTTTTACAGTACAAACAAGGCCAAAGAGCAATCACAAACAGGGCTAAGATGGCATACAAAAATGGCTCCGCAAGGGAGATCATGAAGTAAGTGGTAGATGCAAAGCCCAAATGGAAAAATACCCTTCTACAACACTGAAGAGGGGGTAAAAATATGAACATTTACAGTAGATGAAAAACCTCAAATCAGTATGAAAACATGCTCAAAATGCAATGCAAGATTAAGGCCAACAAGAGGCTATAACATGAGGTATACAAAGAATTCACCAAACAGCCAAAGACCCTTAATGAGATATGCCAAAAAGGTCAAAATATGTCCATTTTCAGTTCTGATAATGGCCTAAAAACAGAAGCAAGACAAGCCAACAAAGCATGCAAAAATGGGGGCCAAAGAGGGGTATAATGGTAAGTACAACATGGAGGCCCCCAACAGCGTTGAGCCCTTCTATAATGTTGTAGAGGGGCTCAAAATAAGCTAACTCACAGTTTATATCATGCTCAAAAATAGATCACATATAGGATAGAAATACCATGCAAGATAATGGCATACAAAGAGGTATTGAAGCAAGTACCAAATGGGGGGCTTAAACAGGGTTGAGCCCTTAAACAAACATGAAGAATGGCTCAAAATAATGCCATTTTCAGTTAGGGTCGGAGCCCAAAACAGCAAGTAAATAGGGCTAAGAAATAGGATAAAAAAGTGCTACAAAAGAGGGAGATTGGCACTTACCCTTGAAGACCACTTCTTTGCTACCTCTTGGACCAAGGAATGTTGCTTCCTAGCTGCTGGAAAGCCCCCCAAGCTGCTGGAAATGGAGTGGTGGTGTGGTGGTGCTGGTGATAGTGAAGAAATGGAGCCAAAACTTGAGAAAAAGAGAGAGAAATGGAGAGATATGTATCTATGTGCTCAAAGCAAGTTTTCCAACCCTTGAGGGAGAGCTAGAGCTGCTGTGTGTATGCAAGGATGGATGAGAAAGGGAGGGAAAATGTGTAGTGTTATGGGATTAACTTCCCTCCTCTACAAAAAGTCCCCCGAAATCAGATATTTTGGGGGAAAAGCTATACAGCTACAAAGCAACACATCCCAAGGATCATGGCCGGCCTGCTATTTTTGTTGCAGGTGGCCGGCCAGCCACCCCTATGGCCGGCCGGCCAAGGGGCAAAAGGCTCAAGAAGATTTTCTGGACGGCCAGAAAGAGAAAGGTGTCCTCCAGGTCTCCTCATCACAACCCTGTGGTTCAAAATTGGCAACTCTAAAACAGGAGAGAGAACAAGCCACTTTTAGGAGGGGTTCAAAAGGTTCAATCTGAATTACTGGCCGGCCATAGACTTTTAGGGTCCTCCATGTGTGTACAACACAAATATGTGGTTTGGGGTTGAAGAGAATGGCCCTAGGGTAGTCAACATTGGCTCGGAAGTGAGAAAAACGGGCGTTGGAGGGCACCGGAGGAACATAACTGGTTGCTGAGACAATTGCTGGCCTCCCACCCTTCAGTGACCTTCCTGGTGATAAAACAGAGGTACCTGCCAAAATGAACGAAAACCGATGCAAAACGAATGCTCAGGGCCAAAACACGCAGTTCGGGGCCCCAAAAACGACTGTTAAGCACCGAAAGTGGCATTCGACCATGAAGTGGGTCTCAGGCCTCAGTGTCCCTCAAAAGGGAGGAGTAAATGAGATGCATGCCAAAAACCGGAGGAATCGGAGATGGTTAGACGGTCCCGAACCGAGGCATACGGCCTGACGGCTCCGAAAATCGGGAACCGGGCTCCGAAATGGGCAAAATGGCCTACGGCCACGAAATGTAGCCCACGGCCACTGAGAGACGGTCTACGGGACCTCTCTCTCCCTTCAGGAAAAGAAACAGAGAAAATCGAGTCTGGTTCGCAAACCGAGATAAGGTACAAAAGAGGGTTCGGAAGTCCGGAGGCAGGGCTCACGGCCGTGACTCTGAGACTTCTGAACGAGCACAATATGCAACATCACCGAGCGCTCAATCGGTGACGTCTGAGTCTTAAGGTCGGTCAAAAATGGGGTGTCTACAACTACACTTATGTGTTTCTTTGCATTGCATTTGCATTGGTGCGCCTAGGACACCGTGTTTGCCGTATGCTATTCCTGAACGGTTTGCCGGAGGCTCGCTTCGAGAAGCGTGCCATAAGGTTGACCGGTTGTGGGCTCTACCACGACGGGAACACAAACCACGGTTTTTATCGGGGCACCCTTTTTGACCATTCGACCTAGTGCATATTCGGAATCCATAGTGACCATTCCAAGCTAGGACATGTTGCTTACCCGATTATAGGTTGTTTAAAACCGCTGCGTGCGTAGTGAAACCCTAGTTCCTGACAAAATAGGACAGGACAGGAAACCCTACCCCAACATAGGGGTGTTTTGGCTCTCACTTGTTGGTATGTGCTTTTAGAGTGCGTCTCTACAGAAGCATGTGTATCAGTTTACAAGTTTGGGTATCAGGCCTGCGGGCACCAGTTCAGTATTTTGGAAATCAGTTATCTGCGGGTATCAGATTCAGTTTTGGGGGCAGTGATTTGGGAACAATGATCAGTTTTTGAGAACAGTGTATTTCAGCTTATCAACTGTGTGTTGTGTGTTTATTTTAAGCCGTTATGCTGTCCGTTTATCTGGTTGTGTGTTTCCTTATTATTGCTTTTTTATCTTTTTGCTAGGTAGTTTAGCGCACAATTGCTTCAGACCAAGCAGATATTCCCAAGCACTCTGGACAAGAGGCCGCCGACTTAATCGATCTGAGGATCTGGTCGACGGACAACCAGTGTATCATTCCCTACCCCGGTTATCAGACGGAGGTCGAGAATACGCAGTGTATCCGAGCAGAGGTTGCCAGAGCAGTGGTTACCCCATCAGTGGACAGTCGGACTGAGGTCTCAATTGTTGCCATAGAGATAGACCTACCGGTAGTTCAGACAGATCAGGGCAGTATGGCAGGAATGACAGGAGTTGAGGAAATGATGCGTCAGATGCAAGAGACCATGAGAGCCATGCAGCAGGACGCTGTTCGTCGAGATGATTTGCCAAACAACAGGCCGAGATCATGGCCCAGCAGGCAGAGTTAATTGCCAGGTTGCAACAACAAACCGGGGCGTCTGCTTCGCAACAAGCTCCTCCCCCACCAGGAGTTCCGGTGCCCGGGGAGGCACCAATGTCCAGGGAGATACGGATATCCCAACAGGGCCGGCTCCGGCCCCGATTCTACCTCAACTATCTAAGGCACCTACGCCTGTCAATCAACCGGACTCTCCCTTTGAGTTCGAGGTGGACCATACAGTGTTAAAGTTGAGCAAGCTTGAGAAGTTCTTCAAGAAATCCCAGGGGGTAAAGTCCATCCCAGACATTGAGGACGGATATACTGACGTGGCTGTGACGCTGCCAGATAGGTTCAAAATGCCACAAATCGACCGCTTTGACGCATCCGGGGATCCCATGGTGCATCTCCGGTTATTCTCAGATATACTACGGCCGATGGGCCTCACCAGACCGAAAAAACTTTCACTATTCGGCCGGACCTTGTCAGGTGTGGCCGCTATCTGGTACGCAAAATTAGAAGACGATGTTAAGCAGAACTGGGATGAGATGGCCGAGGCTTTCATTGCACAGTACTCTTATAACACTCAAATCGAGATTACAACCCGTGATTTTGAGACGACAAGGCAGGAGCCTAAGGAGAGATTTTCGGATTTTGTAGCCCGGTGGACGGCCAAGGCCTCAATGATGACCCTGAGGCCCACTGATAAAGATCAAATCCGGATGATTGTGCGCAATCTCCAGCCTAAATTGATGCAGAAAATGATCGTGCTCCCTTTCCCTACCTTTTCAAATTTGCACGAGATGGGGGTACAAATTGAGGATGCTATGAAACAAGGTCTGATTGACCAAGACAGAGAGCAACCCAGAAGAACCTTCAACCGCAACAACAATACAGGCACCAGCAATGCCGCAAATGCTAGAGCTTCAGAAGTGAAGCATGGTCACCACCATTCCCCCTCCAAGACCCATGGCAGCTACACCTTTCCGGCGCGTCCGGAAGCAACACACAAACCACCAAATACCAACCCAGAGGCCAAAGAATCTTCACGCCTTTATATATGCCCCTGTCCAAGGCTCTAGGGGTATTAATCAGGAAAATGGCACTTAAAGCCCCTGGAGCCAAGGCCATTGCCAATCCACTCCCTCCCTCTCATAACCCAGCAAAATACTCGCATATCACCAACAACATGGTCACGACACTGACCAATGTTTTAGATTGCGTCATGAGATTCAAGATCTCGTTGACAAGCAGGTGATTGTGCCTCCAGAAAAACCCAATGTCACAACAAACCCTCTCCCACCGCACAACCAAGCTCCACCCCCCAAACGTATCAACTTCATCCAGACTGGGGTCGTGTCTTACGATCCTAGCATCTATATCACCCCATCTCACCTACCCAAGCCGGAGGTGCTCCTTCCTGACTGCACTGACTTGTGCATGTTGGACATCTCCAGAACCCAACCCGAACCATTGGTGGTGACTGTCGAAGACAGAACATGGGAGATTTCAGGGGAGAATAGGATTGTCGAGTCAGAATCTGAGAAATCTAGGAGTTTTGCTGAGGAAGTATACAGTCTGAGTGACTACATTCTATTAGTAGGCCAGGTTGAGCCAAATGGCGAGTTGCCGGCAGGGGCAGAGCTTTGTGTGATACAGAGGGATGAATCTGGTCAGAGGATAGATGACTTGGCAGCTGTGGAAGGGGACTTTGCTAACCTCCATTTTTCAATGAACAAGATCCAGAGGGCATGGTAGTCAACTGGTCAGATTTTGAGGAGTCAGCAGAGGTCACCGGGTGGCTTGATGACCTACCAGATGTTGTCGACGAAGCTCAGTTGGAACGGGGCCCGCAGGGGCAAGAACATCAGTTGTGGCCGGAAGGCCGGAAATCAGAGTGCATCGCCGGAGAGCGCCGGTGCTAAGAATTTCGCTCAGGACTTGGCATTGTGAATGCGGAAAGTGTTGAACAGCCAGCTGTACTGACGCAGTTGGAACAAGAAAGTTCGGGGATTCTGAGAGAATCAGGAAAGCTAAGGCCCCTGAGGGGACTGAAAGTGCTGTGTGCACGAGGATAGAGAATGCTGCGAGCATGTGGACGGAAAGTACTGCGAGTACAATTGTACCGGAGCCGACAGGTGTCTGTTGGCTGCCGACGGAATGTGGTGGGAAGACGATGATCTATGTCTTGCCCACACGGATGAGGATTGGGGGAGCAACCAGCCAGACGATACCTGGTACATCGGCGAAGTCGATCATATGACTAGAAGCGGGCGGTATTTCAAGCCCCCACATCTAGATCAGCCAGAGGCGTCTGGGAAAGATAAGGAGGCGGAGAAACAGAAAGAGAAGCAACTCGAAGAAGAAGCTGTACTGAAGCAGTTGAAAAAGATACAGGCAGACATCTCCATCTGGGGACTGCTTATGGCATCGCGAGTGCATCGACAAGCTGTCTTATCGGCCATGGACAAGGCCAAGCTCTCAATAGACACCACGCCCGAACAGCTGGTGGGCTTAGTTTTTCCGGGAGGGGCTACCCCGATGTTGACTTTCTCCGACAAAGAATTGCCACCTGAGGGTGCGAACCATAACAAGCCACTCTACATCTCTGTGGAGTGTAGAAACAAATGGATACCCGTGGTGCTTGTCGACACAGGGTCCGCCATCAATGTATGCCCGGCAAGAACTGCATATGCAATCGGTTTAAAGACCGCGGACTTTGTGCCGACAGCCCAGGTGATTCAGGCATATGACAACACAAGCAGAGAAGTAATGGGGACAGTGAAAATTCAGACCAAGGTTGGGCCGGGACAGCATGAGGTAGACTTTCACGTCTTAGAAGTTCCTGCGACCTTCAATCTACTTTTGGGGCGGCCGTGGTTGCACCAAGTAAAGGCAGTTTCGTCCACCTTGCATCAGATGGTGAAATACCCCCATGGGAAGGGAGTAGCCATTGTCTTTGGAAATTCGTCGATCCATCCACCGCCAGAAGTATCTACGCCAGTTTTGGAAATTGAGCACGGTATGGAGGATGTGTTCTTATCCGGTTTTACCCTGGCTGAGGCCCGGGTCGTGCAGAACATCTTAGCTGTTAATGAGGGGGTGTATGTTAGCGCACAATCAGTATACCTCATGAACAAGCTTCAACACATCCCCGGGATGGGATTGGGAAAGAGCGGCCGGAAGGGCGTTGCAGCGTTGGCCGAAGTGTCACACAATCCACACACCTTTGGCTTGGGTTATCTGCCCACCAAAGAGGATTGGGTAAGGAAAGGTAAGGAAATGGCTGGGAGAGCCAGAGCGAAGCAGGCGGGGAAGCCTTTTGAGCTAATGCACCGACCCATCCAGGGTACCCTAAACGGACGCTTCGTCCAGGAGAGGGAAGACTTTCCGTTTTGTGGCTTCCCAGAGCCGTGGCTGAACGCGGAAAGAAAGCGCGTACCAGGTTTCGAGATCTTCTTTGATTTGCAGTTATCCGGGGATGACGTTGCCGAAGAGCAGACAGACCCATTAGCTGAGGCTAAGCAGAGCAAGAAAGTGGAGTTGAGGACGCCGAAAGTGAAATGGGGTAGCGCTGGCGTGTCTACTTTCAGATCCTCCGATCGAACAGAAGTGCTTAGGGGATAACTTCTCGGTATGCGTGATCGGGAATGAAACGGCTGCGGGCCTACCAGCAAACATTTTGGATGCATCTATCGCACCATCTCTCATTTGGCAGTATGAAGAGGGATTTTTGTCAAGCAGCACGGGTCAGGTAGTGAGCCGGAATCTGATTCCTCCGAATCTGTTGAGTCGGAATCAGGTTCCAGCTCGATTGAGTCTGAGTCCGGTATTCCAGGAGGTGATAACCCGGATACCACAGTCCTGTCCAGGTCGTCTTTTTCTTTCTCTTTTGAGTTTGTTGTAACCGAAGAATCGGACGATTTGGATGTGCTTAATGAGAATGATGTGGCTGTGGTTTCTGAGTACTTTTCTGTGCCCTTGATTTATTGCATTAACTCAGACTTTTAAAATTTTGATGAAAACGACGAGGAAGAAATTCCTCCGGTTTTGCAACGCTTAATTGAACAAGAGCAGGAAAGGTTTGTTAAACCCTTAATGGATGAAATCACTACCGTGAATATTGGTACTGAGGAGGACCCGCGGTTGGTCCAGATCGGATCCACGTTGTCTTTGGAGGAACGCGAGCGCTTAGTCGCTTTATTAAAAGATTTAAAGATGTTTTCGCGTGGTCCTACGAAGACATGCCTGGAATCGATCCTGAGATTGTACAGCACCGGATCCCTCTTGACCCCGAGGCCCGACCCGTTAAACAAAAACTCAGAAGGATCCGCCCGGACTGGGCTCTCAAGATCAAAGACGAGGTCACTAAGCAAATTGACGCAGGTTTCCTGCTGGTATCCGAATACCCAACTTGGTTGGCCAACATCGTTCCGGTGCCGAAGAAGGATGGCAGGATCCGGGTATGCGTGGATTTTAGGGATTTGAACAGAGTCAATCCGAATGACGACTTTCTCTTGCCGCATATTGATGAGTTAGTGGACTTCACAGCGGGGCATGCTTTGCTTTCGTTCATGGATGACTTTTCGGGCTACAATCAGATAGTGATGGCACCTGAAGACCGGGAGAAGACTGCTTTCACCACTCTGTGGGGACATATTGCTACAGGGTGATGCCATTTGGGTTAAAGAATGCTGGGGCTACATATCAACGGGCCGCGACCACGATATTGCACGACATGATCCACAAAGAGGTTGAGGTGTACGTGGACGACATGATTGTCAAGTCCAAAGAAAGAGAGGGCCACTACACCGCCTTGCAAAAGTTCTTCTAAAGGATCAGAGAATTTCGGTTGCGGCTGAATCCTCAGAAGTGTACGTTCGGTGTTACAGCCGGGAAAATGCTGGGATTTCTGATTACACAGAGAGGTATCGAAGTCGACCTTTCCAAAATCAAGGCCATCTTAGAAATGCCACCACCAAGGACTGAAAAGGAGGTGCAAGGCTTTCTGGGTAAAGTGCAATTCATAAGATGGTTTATCTCAAAATTAACCTTGACTTGTGAACCACTTTTTGGCCTCCTGAAGAAAGGAAAGAAATTCCAATGGGACGGCCGATGCCAAGCTACTTTTGAACAGATCAAGGAATACTTACAGAACCCGCCCGTGTTGTCACCACCAGAGCCGGGGAGACCGTTGATTTTGTATCTTTCAGTAACTGAGACTACAATGGGCTGCATGCTCGCGCAAAAATTAGAGGACAAAGTGGAGAGAGCCATCTACTACCTGAGCAAGAAGATGCTGGAGTATGAGACTCGCTACACACTGTTGGAAAAGGCTTGCTTAGCCTTGGTATGGGCTACCAGGAAGCTGCGGCACTACCTGCTAGCTCACTCTGTAATGTTGGTTTCAAGATTAGATCCCATCAAATACCTATCTGAGAAACCGGCGCTTACGGGTAGGCTAGCTCGTTGGTTACTGTTGCTTTCCGAATTCGATCTGAAATATGTGACGCGCAAGTCAGTCAAGGGAAGAGCAGTAGTAGAATTCTTAGCCGATCATCCAGTGGAAAGAGGTGAAACAGTTGAGTACTTATTCCCAGATGAGGCCATTTTGTATATCGACGACGAGTTTTGGACGATGTACTTTGACAGAGCGTCAAACCAATACATGTATGGGATAGGAGTGTTGCTGATAGCACCCGACAACTCCCGTATCCCTCTAGCATTCAAACTCCGGTTCAAAGTCTCGAACAACGAAGCAGAATATGAGGCATATCTGTCTAGAAGCAACCTGGAATTAGGGGCAAAACTGGTTGGACGTCATCGGGACTCGAACCTTGTTGTATCTCAAGCGAAAGGAGATTGGAAAGTCAAAGAAGAAAAGATGATTATGTATCACCAGACCTTAGACTTGTTAATTCCTCGGTTTGAGAAGTTAAACTTTGCTCATCTGTTAAGAGAGAACAACAGGTTCGCAGATTCACTAGCAACTCTATCTTCCATGATAGACATCCCGTTTGGAGTCCGAATGCATCCAGTCATTATCGACCAAAAATTTGCCGGCTTACGAGTCGATTGCCGCTATAGATGAGGTTCAAGATGAGAACCCCTGGTATTACGATATTTGGAATTTCTTGGAAAGGAAGCATATCCACCAGGGGTAAATGCCAAGGATAAAAGGGCAAATCAAAGAATGGCCGTTCAGTTCATCATCTGCGGAGGTAAATTGTATAAGAGAGGTCATTTGGGAATGCATAAGCTGTGCGTTGAAGCTGAAGAATCAAAACGCTGATGGAGGCCATCCATGGAGGGGAATGCGGTGCGCATATGAACGAGGCGTGAACGGGGTAATGCTAGCGGAAGATCCTCAGACAAGGTTATTACTGGTCCACCATGGAGGAGGATTGTATCGGCTTTGTTCGGCGATGCCACAAGTGTGATCCATGCAAACCGCATGAACATCCGCCGTCGAAGCTATACAATATGACTTCGCCATGGCCATTTTCAGTTTGGGGAATCGATGTGATCGGGGCTGTCACTCCGAAGGGGTCGAATGGGCATGAGTTCATCCTGGTCGCGATAGATTATTTCACAAAGTAGGTTGAGGCCCAATCTCCTATGCGGTGTTGAACGTTGCACGTTGCAAAGTTTATCAGAAACAACATCATCTGTGTTATGGGTCCCAAACGAGGTCATTTCAAATATGGTTCCACACTTCAAGAAGGAAGTGATTGATTGTTGGAAAAATACAATGTGGCTTTTCATAAGTCATCCACCTATCGGCCGCAACCAATGGAGCGGTTGAGGCCAACAACAAGAATATCAACACATACTACAGAAGATGGTGGAAACCTACCGGGATTGGCCAGATAAGCTGCCGTTTGCTCTGTGGGGCTACCGGACCTCAATTAGAACTTCTACTTGGGCGACTCATATTCATTAGTCTATGGGATGGAGGCCGTTCTACCTATCGAGATTGAGGTTCCATCTTTGCGAGTACTGGCTGAGTGTCAGATAGCCGAAGCAGATTAGCAGCAGAGCAGATTTGAAGAACTCATGCTCTTTGACGAGCGCAGACTGAAAGCATTGTACCATGTTCAAGGTTATCAGCGCAGAATTGCCAGGGCTTTCAACAAGAAAGTTAAGTCCAGGAATCTAAGGAAGGAGATTTGGTCTCAAGGACAACCGAGCTCCCATCCACGACCCAAGGGGCAAGTTCAGACCCAATTGGACTGGTCCTACATCATCAAAGCTATCTGGTCAGGTGGAGCTGTGGTTCTGATGGACCTAGATGGCCTAGAGTTCTCCCAACCGATCAACATGGACAAGTTGAAGAAATATTACCCTGAGAGGCTCACTAGGCTGAAAACCCGAAAGGGTGACCTAGGCAAAAGTTAGAGCACAAAAAAAATTTGAAATGATAAAAACTGAGCTCGCAAGGTTGAAAACCCGCAAAGGGCGGCCTTGGCAAAAGTTAGAGCGTAAAAGGAGAGTGAAAATACTCGAGTGAACCCGAGCCTGAACTACGTGAGGCTTGATTCCCATCTTTGGGATATGTAGGTAACTTCATCCTGAAGTTCAGCTATAAACTTTTCCCCGATCAACTTTGTCCATTTGATTATCTCGGCCATCTTGGTCTATTCAGCATTCAAGAGTTCGGTTATGATCTCCGGTGCAGTGGTTTTCAGACTAGGGGCAACTTTCCAGTTGTTGGGATCCGGGATTGTGCATCTCAGTGACAAATTTCAAGCGTGTCCAGTTCTGATCCATATCCAAAATGGTTTTGAAAAGTTTTAATAAAAGTTGATTTTGTTCAAAATTAATCTTTTTACAACTTACACCATTTTTGGACCAAAGCGGAAAATTTTCAGTACCCACAACCTTCAATTTCATTGATTTCAATACAGAGTTCTCTTGCTCTTGCATACAAATTGAAGTTGCTTTTGGTTACATTCATAAAGAAAACTTGAAAGTACTAATAAAACAATAAATCCGGGGCATAGATAAGTCAGGTGTTCCTGCGCCCCCTTCCAGAGCTAGTCGAAGCCTCTGATGCCAAAGTGGGCCCTTCCTGTGCCTCTTCATTGAGCCAATCCAAGCATTCATCAGACAAAATGCAACTGAAAGTGGGAGTGGGGGCCAAGAGCTCTCTAGTCCTCCATGCTGTGGCATATCAGGCAAGCTGTGCGCCTCGGGCTGGGAATGCAGCAGGGTACTCTATCCCCTATGGCGGACAAGTCTGATCATGTCCGAACTGGCGCTGGAATTGGAACGGAAAATAGAAGACACAGTGTGTCATGCCAATCAATTGAATCCCAGGTTGACGGGTCATGTTGTAACTCATTGCCGGCAGATTGAGCCAAGGGCAGCGCCAAGCAATGCTGGTTTGCGACAAACTGCACATCCAATTGTACCACTACCCTTCATCCAGGGCATTGACCAGGCGTTGTCGAAAAAAGTAGCCGCGAGCTGAGTATGCTGGGCAAGACTCCACAATCTGTAACTTGTCCATTAACCACACCTGGGGAGGGATGAAAAATGAGAGAATAAAGAATAGAGAGATGTACGATGAGAGAAAAGTAAGAAAAGGGTTTTGTGAGAAAAACCGAGCCTGAGGGCCGAGTGATGTGAACAATACATATGTGAGATTGGGTAAGAAACATTACCTGCAATAGTAGTGGGCTCCCCGCAAGTCTAGCCGTTTCCCGGCGATGAAAAGGGTCTAAGCCCATCAATGTCTCAGCCAATGTCATGGCAATGCAGCTCTTGCCCTTCTTCAAACCTTGGGCAACCTCGATCAACCGGATGCTGAATCCACCGGAGCCTGGGGCAAGCAAGAAATGAGATAGCAAGCATAGGCAAAGCGCGTGTCACCGATAGCCCTGCCAATGATGGTCGCCGCGGTCACCAGCATCAGAAAACCGGCAAACCAGGCTTGGGATGTCCAGCTCCCCGTCATGAATCAATGATCAAGCGTCATGTAAAGTGAGGCCGCACATTTGTCCTAAGGCTTAGACGTGGCCAAATCGGAGTTGAGGCAAGATCTCCTCATTACGCTCGGATTCCATCAAAGCTTGGAAATCCTCGAAAGTAGGACACATCTCTTGCCAGCTAAAGCTAAAGATGTGTGTTACCGGATTCCAAAACCTTGCCGCGGCATGGAGGAAAGGAAGATGCAGCGGAGTACGGCCCAGCGTGAATAATGCATTCAAGCTGAAGCCTCGGAAGTTCAACTTTTCCAAGCCATCCAGAGAAGCAATCCAAGTTGTGAGATTTTGGATAAGAAACGCCTCCATTTTGATGCAAAACTAAGATGAAATGAATGAACCACAAGGCTAGAACTTTTAAAGAGGATAAGGCACTGTTCGGGGGACACGTGTCGAAAAATTGGTGGTTGCCAAACCAGGTGGTCGGTCGACCACCTTTTCTGGTAGGCCGACCACCCCTTGGTCTCCAATGCAAAAAAGCTGGTCGGCTAGCTCCCTCTGATGGTTGGCCATGGAGAGAAGTGGGGGTTTAGTCTTGTCTTAGCCTCTGGAAGAAAGTTCTTAACATTTCCATGCATTGGGGGTGTTGAAGGTGCGAGTTTTCCTCTGTTTCGGATGCGTTCCGTCACTCCGATCATCCGAAATGCATTTGTTTATCGAGTTGTTGTTAAGTCCTGCTTATCAAGTTGTTGTTTTTGCTTATCGAGTTGTTGTTTTGCTTACCGAGTTGTTTTGCTTATCGAGTCGTTAAATTTTATCGGGTTGTCGAGTTTTGTATATCGAGTTGTTACTCTTTGTTTACTCAACGCTGTTGTGTCTTGCTTATCGAGTTGTAAACTTGCTAAGGCCTCGTTGTTTCTTAGTAAGATAAGTTGTTTTGTTTGTTTGTGTCGTTTCATTACCTGACTTGGCAATTTTCAATGCACAATTCCATTCAATCTCATTTTTGTGCAAAATGATGCGATGCGATGCGATGCTAAGAACATAAAATATAACACTTTTTGAACAAAAGTTGTTTCATTCCATCATGCTTCCTTTGTTACAACATTTTACAACAAGGGTACAAGTTTTACAGAAAATAAAACTGCCTAATAATGTACAATGTGCTACAACTACTAGTAAAAAAAAGGCAAATAAAGTAGGAACATCTACATCAGTGCTCTCAAGTGCAAGAATAAGAGGCCCTCTTCGTCCTGTTCGGCTGAGAAGTCCCTGCACCATCCCCTCCAGCACCACCATCTGAATCGGAGCTGCTGTCCTCGGAATCCTCCTCGGCATCACCTCCGTCCTCAGAACCGGACTCAGAGTCATCCTCTCTGCCTGCAGATGTCTCTGACTGAGGATGTGCAAACTCCTCATCCTCGCTGGACTCCTCCTCTATGACATGTGCTCTGCGCCTGCCTCGTCTGCGAGACGAGTCCCCTCTCCCAGCCCCCGAGAAGGCCTAGATGGCCCGGCCTGTGGCCCAGTATGTAGCGGAGGCATCTGAAAAGGAAGAGGACAATTTGAGTAACATCCCAAGTATGTATATCAGATGCAGATGCAAGAAAACTACATAGAGAGGGTGTATGCAGATACAGTACATGAATGTGGTATGTGTCAGATGTGCTCTACACATACAGTCAATCAATGCAGTGAAATGTTCAAGATCAACATGTCATCAGAAGTATGATAGATGCAAGAAAACTGAAGAGTACAGGGACACGACGATGGACACTACGTCTCTCTCCGCAAGACCATACCCTCGAGTGAGGCTACCAACTCGAGCAACCCCTCAGTATACTCCGTGGTAGGCTGCAAATGCAAGTGCAAGTCATCAGTAAATGAATGAATGTCCAAGTATCTGAGTGATAAATCAAAGCTGTAAAGCATACCGGTGGAGAGTTAGGGTCTCTGACGTATGGGTGACCAGGCATAAGAGGCTTTATCGGAATCGGGTAGGAAGTCCCGTATCGCCATCCTGTCAACTCAGTCGGAATGTCTGGCCATCCAGGGTGATGATAAGTCGGGGGAATCGGGGGGACTAGTCCAGCCCCACCCCTCGATGTGCCGGCTCTACTGGTCGAAGGAATGTCTCTAGCTCGGGCGCAACTCGAGGACGACATGCCAGTAGACCTCCTCGTGGGAGTACGGACACCTGTCAATGGAGGCATCAAGTATGTATGACGGTAGGTCCCATACTCCCAGTCCTCCAAATGTAGCAATACGTCGGTACCCAACATGGCGCTAGTGACATCCTGATGAGTGAGCCTATTAGTGGATCGCATATCGTCCGGAGGTGCTGAGGGAACACTCTGCTCGGGGAAGCCCATGGTCTGGCGCAGGAAGCGGTCCCCTAGGAACCAGGCCCTACCAACGGGCCCCTCAAATAGGATCCTGTACCGAGAAGCAACCTATCCTTCAGCAAACTGAAATCGGATGTCTCCACCCAAAGGCGCCCAGGGCAGCCATGTGATCTGTGGATAACCAATGCATAAGCCGATTAGAAATCGTAAATGTGCAAGATAAATCAAAGATGAAAACATGAAGAACTGAGAGTTCTGAATTACCTCTGTCGGCCGCACTGTGTCAAAAAACTGCCACAGGTAGGGCAGAGTCTCCCGAGCTCGTGGCCGGTACTGGCCCTCAAACACGAGCGAATAAGGAATCATGAGAGGCACCTCCACCTCAAGCTCTGGGGCTAGCGTCGGGAAATACGCGAAAACCCATAGTTGTCGAAAACAGGGCAATAGCCATCAGAATACAAAATGCTGAGTGCAGAATGTGAATACAGAATGTACAGAGAATGCAGAATACTGAGAGCGGAATGCAAAGTACAGAATGTAAAATGTGTCGTGTGTGCAATGTACAGATAATGAAAGGCAGAAAGTACGTCCCAGGCTCTTCAATAGCCGCCAACTATGTTCCCCCGTCCGCGGGAGGTCGCACTCATGTAGCAGTAGAGGGTAGCTAAGCCGGCGCCACCCCAGTCATACTGACTGACCTGCGAGAGGTCTACCAAGGCACTCAGCAGATATAGCCCAACGGTGTTCCCCCTATCGAGAACAGAGTGGTCCCAAGAGGAACATCAAAAACCCTCGAGTGTACTGCGCTATCTCCTCGGGAGTCTCGGGCTCCATCTTCCTGAAATGCGTGGAAAACCAGGTATACCGGACTCTGCTTGAGGATCTGTCAACCGGTGGGCGAGCTCCCAACAGATAAATCCAGGCGGCCTCCACTCGCCCATATCCTCATCATAAGGGATCGCCCAGCCTCCCACGTCAAGGCCTGTCAGCACAGCAAAGTCGAACGGGGTCATAGTCATGTCCCCGGTAGTTGAGAAATGAAGGAGTTGGTGGTGTCCACCATCTCTCTACAAGGGCGCCCATCAATGTCCTGCTAGCAGGATAGCGAGATATCCCGTGCAGAAGGGTCCGAACCCTGCCTGGTCAACCCAATCACGAACGGCCTCCGGGAGCTCTGTGTACCACTCCCTCGCAACGATGGAGCCATATCCTCGTGTAACACGGGAAGACACCTGCATTCATAATGAACACATGTTTCAGTTTCAGAATGAAATGAATAAGCTGCGTGCAAATGAAATGTATGAGTTATGTGCAAACCAAATCAGATACAATGCTGTGAACTGTGTGTTCAACATAAAGTATATGAGCTGTGTGTTCAGAATGGAAGTGTATGAGCTGCGTGCAAACACAAGAGTGTGCTGTGTGTTCACCTCAAATTTGGGCTGCGTGTTCAGAAAGCCAAAGTGTGAGCTGTGTGTTCAACGTCAAGTATTTGAGCTGTGTGTTCAGATTTCAAAATCAGTGGGCTGTGTGTTCATCTCAAAGTGAGCTGTGTGTTCAACGTCAAGTATTTGAGCTGTGTGTTCAGATTTCAAATTAGTGGGCTGTGTGTTCATCTCAAAGTGAGTTGTGTGTTCAACGTCAAGTATTTCAGCTGTGTGTTCATATTTCAAAATCAGTGGGCTGTGTGTTCATCTCAAAGTGAGCTCTGTGTTCAACGTCAAGTATTTGAGCTGTGTGTTCAGACTTCAAAAACAGTGGGCTGCGTGTTCATGATCAACAAAGTTTGAGCTGTGTGCTCAGATTTCAGAAAATAGTGGACTGTATGTTCATCGTCAAATAGTGAGCTGTGTGTTCATCATCAAAGCTCGAGCTGTGTGTTCAACGACAAGTGTTTGAGCTGTGTGTTCAGATTTCAGAAATAATGGGCTGTGTGTTCATCATCAAAGTTCGAGCTGTGTGTTCATCTCAAAGTCCGGGCTGCGTGTTCAACTTTCAAAAAAAAAAACAGTGGGCTGCGTGTTCATAATTCACAAGTTTGGGCTGTGTGTTCAGATTTCAGAAATAGTGTGTGCCGCGTGTTCACAATCAAAATATGGGCTACGTGTTCAGAAATTCAAAGTTTGGGCTGCGTGTTCAACTCTCAACAAGTGTGTGTTGTGTGTTCACAATCAATATATGGGCTGCGGGTTCAGAAATTCAAAGTGATTGAGCTGCGTGTTCAAGATGCAAACAGAATATTACGTTTTAGACTAAGTGTTCAGAACAAGTTGTGTGCTAGAATGAGCAGAAGTATGGCATGCAAATGTGTTCAGAACGAGCAGATAAGCATACATAGCATGAAATGTGCGTGAAATGCAGAATATATGGCAGAAAATGTAAAAAGTGAAGTACATACCTCTCGTGCCTGATGAGAGAGGTGGGACTCCGGCTCCCGCAATAGCAGATCCACAGGTGCTCGATCATCAAAATCGGTAAAATGATAGAAAACTGCCCGAGGGAGGGTGTGCGTCGGAGGGTCATACCTCTCGGGAATAAATGGCCGAATCCTCGGAGGCAAAGACATAATGTCTGGATCACCTCCGGCACCTGGAGGACCTCCGCCATGGGGGAAATGACCTGCCATTTCGAGAAATCTGCAAAAAGGAGCAAAAATGAGCGAAATGAGCCAAAATTAAAAAAGTCAACAAAAGTCAACCTCGGGAAATGAAAAAGTCAACAAAAGTCAACTCCGAGAAAATGTTCCAAATATTGAGACAAACTTACCCCAAGTGGTGAAAATGGAGAAAGAAGCACCGAAATCAAAATTTAATCGGTTCAAAGTGAAGAGAACTGAAAGTTTTCGCGAAACAACTTTGCGTGGGCGTTGGAAAACGCATATAGAGCGCAGATCTAGGGAGAAAATGGTCTAGGAAGGGAGGAGACAATTTCGGATTGAAGTTATGAGGAAAAGAGCTTTGGACATGTGTATTTAAAGAAACAAGGGTGAAAGTACAAACTGCCCCTATTTTTGGCTAGGTGGTCGGCCGACCACCTTTTCTGGTAGGCCGACCACCCCTTTGCTTCAAACATGGTGGGTGGCCTCCCCACCTGGTTGGTGGTGTTCCCAAGGTGGTCTCCATATCCTTTGAGCTCCCTGCAAATTTTGGTGTGATCGGAGTCCCCGGCACTCAGAAAGTACAAGAAAGTGCACTTTTGGCGCGAAATCCCTCCGCGGGAACTTCAACTCCAACTTTCGATGCGTGTTTCATCGTCACTCGCAGAGCGAGGTGTATCCTTTTTAAATACGTTGTGACCCTTCCGGGAGGTAAACCGAGGTCGCGATTTGAGTTGTCCTCGTCGAAACTTGCATTCCTTTGCTCATGTTTTGTTTAAACATGCTCGTAAAGCCACATCTGCATTGTTGTGCATACCATTCGCATTGTCATGAATTGCTTGCATTGTTGTGCACGTTTCATTGGTATTGTCATGCCTCATGCTTAACTTGCGTTGTCACGCACATTTCTTCGCATTGCGATGCACTTTCCCATCGGCACCATGTTTGTCTGCATTCGATGTAGTGTTGAACATATGTTGCTAACTATGTTGTGCTTGTTAAGTTTCTCTCTTTTGCAGGCACGATATTGTATGTACGGTTCATTTGAAGCTGGTGCGACCAGACGAACCGCAGGTATTGTATCTTCTCCGTGTGAGACGTGAGAATTGAATAATTCTCCACTTCTTACTGCATGAAATGTAGTTTTGCTTTGCATTCTTGCTTAAAACTGTTGCATCTATTGTGAATATTGCTTCATTACAGCTTGCTGCTTTGCATGATCATGAGTTACGTTCGACTTGGTGCATATCGTTTTGCATTTTGCCCCCGCCTGCGGCATGCCTGCGGGCACACCTCTTTGTTTATCTTGCCTGTTTGTCTAAGTCTTCGGCCTTGTCGAAAATAGGTCGTCTCTGGGCTTTGACATTCACTCCCGTCAATTACGACTTCCAAGTTTTGTCAAAGAGGGGCAACTGTAGACACCCCATTTTTGACTGACCTTAAGACTCAGACGTCACTGACTGAGCGCTCGGTGATGTTGCATATTGTGCTCATTTTGAGGTTACAGAGTCTCGGCTGAGAGCCTTGCCTCCGGACTTCGGGACTCTTTTGTGCTTTGCCTCGGTTTACGAACCAGGTCCTGTTTTCTCTGTTTTCTCTTCCCGAAGGGAGGGAGAGGTCTCGTAGACCATCTCTCAGTGGCCGTAGGCTACGTTTCGTGGTCATAGGCCATTTTTCCCGTTTGGAGACGTTTCCATTTTCGGAGCCGTCGGCCGTGTGCCTCGGTTCGGGACCGCTTAACTACCTCCGTTTGCTCCGGTTTTTGGCCACACCTTGTTTCCTCTCCTTAGAGGGACACTGTGGCCCGGGAGACCACCTTCGTGGTCGTACGCCACCTCCGGTGCTTAATAGTCAGTTTTCGGGGCCCCCGGTGCGCGTTTTGGCCCCCGAACCCTCGTTTTGCATCCGTGTGGCTTCATTTTTGGTGTGGACCCTAGTTTCATTGTTAGGAAGGTGGTACGAGGGTGGGAGACCAGCAATTCTTCTTGGAGACCACCTTTTCTTCGCCGCCCGGTTTTCTTGGCAGGTAGGTGGTCTCCCTCACTTTTGAGCCACAATTTCGGGTCTCCCATACCACCATTGTGTTGCTCATCTGGGAGGCCACCAATATGGGTAGGCCGACCAGCTTTTCTTCCTGACCCTTTTGAACCTTGCTAGAAAGCTGGTTTTCCTCTCTCCTGGGTCACAATTTTCTGGTCTCCCATACCACCACTGATTGCATTCACTGGGAGGCCACCAATCTGGGTGGCCGACCACTTTTCTTCTTGACTTTTTGACCCTGGTCGGCCGACCAGGGGAGTGGTCGGCCGACCACCTTAACTGGTCGGCCAGCTTCTGCTTTTTGCTCTCTTTGAATGCAATCCAGCTGTGCCAGCTGGGAGGCATTTGGACATCCTCCATACACGTGTATGGAGGATCTTATTGGTTTAAGCTTCTTGAAGAAGCTTTAGAGCCTCTCCTCTATAAAGGAGGCTGATCTTCCATTGCAAGGGTTGAAACTTTGGTTAAGGCATATACACTTTCCTATATCTCTTCATTCCAAGCTCCAAAACCCCTTGTTCTTGCACCATTTACACTACACCTCCTAGCAAAACACCTCCACCATCCATCCAAGCACCTTGGAACTGATTTTCAGAGGTTGAAGGCTCATTACCTTGGTCCAGAAGTTGCTGAGGGCCGGCTCTACAAGGGTAAGCCTCTATTTCCCTTTTTCTTGCATTATTTTGCTTCATATCTTAGCCCTATTTGCAAGCATTTTTGGGTTTCGACATAAACTGAAAAAAGTTTTTTTTGAGTCCTCTTTAAGTTTGATCAAGGTCATTTTTCTGTTTGGGGTCATCTTCCCCTTTGCATGCTTCATTTCCTCATGTTTAGGGCTATGCATTA
>JAPPVO010000019.1:110701566-110784890 GCA_030407325.1 Camellia japonica
CCCAATCTGCATCCATCCCACCCCCCCCATACGCTTCTAGCGTCTCAGTCCATGTCATGGTTTTGATCACCTTTGCCTCCTCCGAATCCAAGTCTCAATTACAGCAACCGGGAACTACGTGATTAACTTCTCTTGAAGTCCAACCACCAACACCTTCCAGGTGACTGTGTCCATATATTGATTCAAACCGTCTTCGTCTCCTCCGCGTCCGAGGGTCCGATCGTCGTCAACAAGGACTGGCTTACAATGTGCCGCGGCATCATCCAAACAAGGGGCAACTTTCCGTTGCCATGCAGTGCCATAAGTTGCCCTGAGTTACCGTCCAAACCAGGGGCAACTTTCCGTTGCCTTATCCCCCTTTAAGCCAGGGGCAATTTCCATTGCCTCCGATCCGAGGTTGCATATCTCGAGGGTAAGTTCCGCGCTCGTTGAGCGTTGACTGTTTGCAAAAATAGTTTTTGAAAATTTTCACTGAAGTTGACTTATTTTCTCGAAAACTATTTCATTTTTCAAAATGGACCATGTTTGGACCCAAAAGGAGAATTTTCAGTGCTCACAGCCTGATTCGCATGATTTTCAAATCAAAAATGAATAAGTGTTAATCTGACTTCATTTTGATCAAAACTGTTTTAGAAAGAAAACAAAAAATGGTCAAAGATGAACTAGGGGCACAGTTGAGTCAGGTTCTGTCTTTCTCCCGTCATAACACTGCCAGGAAAGCACTATTCATCAGAAGAAATAGCCGTGAGCTAGTATTGGGCATGAACCCCGCTTCTATTCATCCATCAATCACCCTGGGGAGGGATGAAAAATGAGAGAATAAAGAATAGAGAGGTGTAAGTCGAGAGAAAAGTGAGCAAGAGGGTTTTGAGAGAAAAACCGAGCTTGAGGGCCGAGTGCGTGAGAATCACACAAATCAGAAAGGGTGGGAAACCTGCCCGAGGAATTGGCTCCTCAAGGTCTTTTGTTTAAACATGTCCGTGTGTCGTGTCTTTGATTTGTCGGCTCAATTTAGCTTTGAGTCTTTTCCGAGTGTATCTCGTTGTTTAGGTCGTGTGCCTTTTTTTTCTTTTGAGTCTTCCACTGTGTTCTTGTAGGCTCGATACCCCGGTTGTGAAACCCCTTTCCAAAGATTAATCGTTTGTGCTCAGGATGCTGTGCCATTCTCTACATTCGTGCGAAGCAAGAGAAGAAAAGGAAATTTGGGACATCCGAGTGTGTTTCAACTTCAACCGTTTCAGTTTTGTGATCCGTCTTGTCAGATTGGGTTATTTGTTCAGGGTTTGCGTGTGCTGTGTTATGCTGTGTGCAGATAATCCCCAGTGAGTATGGGCTGTATTTGCAGTTTGAGTAGTGGTTTGTATGAGTTGTTTGCTGTTATTGGTTGGTTATCCGATTATCATAGTGCAAATGCTCAATTTTCAGACAAAGATCAATATCATTTACATTTGAGGTGTAATATGATGCAATGCAGTGCAGTATGAAATACACACGAATGTAAATACTTTTTCAGACAAAAAGTTTGTTTCATTTCATATCATCTTTTCAAGTACATAAGTTTTGGAAACAAAATCTGCCTGCGGCAGTACAAATACTCTATCTACCAACAAAAGAGAAAAGAATAAGAAAAGAAAAGAAAAAAACAGCAAAAGTCTGGGTCATCAGCATCATCAATGGCCTCGCGCCTAAGGATCTGTCCTCGCCCTCTTCCTGGGCAGAAGTCCAGGAGCATCACCAGAAGTGTCACTGTCTGAGCCGAGCCGAGCTGCCCCCGGCCTCCTCCTCGGATGACTCCGCCTCCTCCTCAGACTCATCTGGAACGGAGCCCGCGAGCTACTCCCGACATGAACGCCCCCCTCTGGTACGAGGATATGCTCTGCCATCCCGAGTAGAAATGGGAGGTCCAGCTGGAGCGCCGCCCACCGGGGAATCTGGAAGGGAGGCTGAAAAAGCATGAAAGACAAATGCATCAGTATATTGAGCAGTGAATCAGTGCAGAATGCAGTGTATGAGTACAGTGTATGTGAATGCCGTGAGCAGTGAATCAGTGCAGAATGCAGTGTATGAGTACAGTGTATGTGAATGCCGTGAGCAGTGAATCAGTGCAGAATGCAGTGTATGAGTACAGTGTATGTGAACACCGTGAGCAGTTTATCAGTGCAGAATGCAGTGTATGAGTACAGTGTGTGAGTGCCGTGAGCAGTTATCAGGTTTTGCGCAGTACATCAGATTGTATGAAACAGTCAGAGAAAACATACCGGAATGCTGTAAAGAGCCAAGATGTCGAAGGTCCGCTGCAGCATCCCCATCATGGAGGCATTCAACTCCACGGACTGCCGGGTGTACTCGGAGGACGCCTGCAAAAGTATCAGATGCATCAGTATTCTGTGGAATATCAAATAAACTGAAATGGAATGACAATGCAAGATACAAAATGAAGTGATACGTACCGGAGGCAAGTCGGGAATACCGGCTAACTCATGACCAGCCGGGGGAGGAGCAAAGGGGATCTGAAAGGTCTCCCCACCCTGCCCTCTGTATGTCAGCATAGTGGGCAGAGCAGGCCAACCGGCCCCCCGTCCTCTCTGAACCCCCCTCTGCCGCGACTCGAGCCCTCCTCGGCGCTCCTCCTCCTACTCCTGCTCCGGCCGCCGGCGCCGCAGGTCTCTCTCTCTCAGCTCGGCGACCACCACTCAGCGGCCGCATGATGAAGGTCCGGACGTACTCTGAGTAATCGCCCTCGCCTCTGAAGCCGTCCGCCTCCCAACCGATGGTGTAGTCCGCCATCTGCTCAGCGGTGAAACGCTCGGTGTCCCTCATATGCTCAGGAGGATGCACCGGGACTATCTGCTCAGGTAACCCTAAGGTCTGACGCAAGAAGCGCTCGCCTAGGTACCAAGCCCGACAGACCGGGCCCTCCAGCAAAATCCGGTAACGCGAGGTCTCAACGGCGCCAGCAAACCGATCCCGCACATCGCTGGCAGAGGAGCCCACGGCTGCCAGGTGATCTGAAATTGAAATACAGTTTGTTATCTACTGGTATTGCAAATATACAGTGGAAAAGCGAAGCTTAAATGAACTGCAAGTAAAACATACCTCGGCAGGAGTAATGGTGTCGAAGTAGCGACGAAAGAAGCTGAAGTCTCCGGGCCTCCGGGTGCATCGCCCGTCGTAGCGGCGTGAGAAGAAGGATGACCAGGGAGTCTCCGTCTCCGGCACTGGCTCCAGCCTGGGAAGTAGGCATAACCCACAGCTACAAAACAGATGTCAGTATGACATCAGATAAAGCAGAATACAGTGAAGCAGAAATAACAGAGCCGTGTGTGTGTATTTTGCAGAGTGTACAGTGTGAACAGTGTACAGTCAGTATAAAGCAGAGTATGTGTGTGCCGCGTGTACAGTATACAGTCAGTGTGACAGTGTACAGTACAGAATACAGAAAGTATGTAAGCAGAAATGTAAAGCAGAGAAGAAGACATACCTCCCAAGCCCGCCAGTAGCCCCCGAGCAACTGCCCGCTGCCACGGGAGACTGAGCTCATGTAGCCGTAGAGGGTGGCCAGAGCGGCGCCGCCCCAGTCATATCGCAGAGGTCCGGACGTCCACCAGTGCGCTGAGTAGGCAGAGAGGCACGGTGTTCGCCCGGTCGGCGAAGAGGGTCGTCCCTACAAAAACATCAAAAAGCCGCGTGCGTACTGCTCTACAGCCGCCTCGGTCATCGGAGCCGTCGCCACCAACGCAGGCTGCACTCTGAACTGCACCTCAAACCAGGAGTAGCGGACAAAGCCTGGACGAGCAGAGGTGGCGCCTCGCCAAGCAAGTAGATCTGAGCGGCGTCCACTCGTCCATGTCGGTGTCGAAGGGGATCGGATCACCCCCTACCCCGATGCCGGTGAGCACCGAAAGTCGTAGGGAGTCATCGTCATGTCTCCCGCTGCGGATAGGTGGAAGAGTCTGGTGTGTCCCACCACCTCTCTGCCAAGGCGGCAAGGAGAGGTCTGCAGGCGGAGAGCCTGGAAAGTCCCCTGCAAAAGGAACTGAAGCCCGCATCGTCCACGATGCGTCGAACCGCCTCGGGAAGCTCCAAGTACCAATCTCGAGCCGCGACATTCCCATACCCGCGGATGGCATGGGAATCTCCCTGTTTTCAAGCAAATAGTTGCAAAGCAATATGAGATGTACAGTTCTGAGGAAACATGTTAAAGTCGATACAAATAGCATGCGTGCAAGTTTTCAGATTCAAACAGATACCGGGTGCCGGTGCGCTTACAGTAAACTACAATATGTGATGCGTCAGTGTGTTTTTGAGTGGTGCAGTGTAAACATGCTGCACGTGTGTACGTTTTTCTGATGCAAGCAAATGTCAGGTTTCAGTGTACCAGTAGGTGGACTACGGCCTGTGATGTGTCAGTGCTCCTGTGCGGATCAGTATAAATCTAGCATGTGTGCAAGTTTTCAAAGTTTAAACAGATGCCGGGTACCGGTATGTTCAGTGAATGACTAGCGAGTGATGTGTCAGCGTGTCTGCGTGATTCAGTGCAAGTTTAGCATGCGTGCAGGCTCTTCAGATTCAAATAAGTGCCGGGTGTCGGTGAGTTCGCGGTAAGGTGCAATGTGCGCCGTGTGCTCGGGTGGTTGAGGCTGGTGCAGTGTGTGTGCATATGTCGGTCCTAAGCAGATATCAGTTGTGAAGTTGTCTACAATCAACTACAGTATACGGCATGTCAGAATTAAGCAGTTAACGGGTGCAGTTAGCTACGGCAGTCGACAGAAAATTCTACATTGCAGAAAATAAAACAAAGTAGAGATGTTACCTCGGAAGCGCCGAAGGACAGGTGCGAGGTCGGCTCGCGCAGGAGGAGCTCCGGGTCCAGAGCCCTATCGAAGCCGCGGAAGTGGCGGAGCCCATCTGGTGGAAGCACGTGAATAGCCGGGCGATAGGTCGCCGGATCGAATGGGCGCTCGCTCAACGGGAGGAGCTCGACCCCGGGATCCGTCTCGTGATCCGGGGGAGTCCCGACATGTGGAACATCGTCTGCCATAGCAATGGTGATGAGAAAATAGCCGGAGAAGGAAAACCGAGCCGGAATGTGAAAAGTCAACTGGAAAAGTCAACCCCGAGCGGGCCGAAAATGGCCGGAAAGGCCGGAAGATGAAAATACACGGAAATGTAGAGAAAATCGAGGGGAACAAGTCCCGAAAAGGCGAAAATAGCAAAGGAGATCCCGAAATGAGATTTCGATCGGTGGAAATGTCCGAAACGCGAAGAATATCGCGAATCCGACGGTAAAATGGTGCGAAAACACGAGAAACGCGAAAAATGAGAGAACAAAGCTCTAGAGAGAGAGAGTGAAGGATTTCGGCGGAAGAGGAAGGAAAATAGGGTTTAAAGCCCTATTTTATAAACCCGAGGCGAAATGCAGAACTGCCCCCGATCAGGCATTTTCTGCCGGTCGGCACTATTTTGTGCCGGTCGGCACATTTTGTGCCGGTGGAAGTTTAGGCAGCCGGTGCCACCTACCCAGCCGGTGGTGTTCCCAAGGCCTTGTTTAGGCTAGATGAGGGTTTTGGGTCTTCATAGCTCAAGAAAGTGCAAGAAAGTGCATCCGACGCTCAACCGGCCTCCGTTTTGACCTCAGACCGTGTCTTCTGTGTGTGGCACTCAAATTCAAGCGAGATTGTATCCTTTTGTATCCTTTTGTCTTTCATAAGATTAAAAGTTGCCCCGTGTGTGTTGCACGCATTCATCACACTCTCGGTGCGCCGCCTCGCGCCGTCTCGCACGTCCCTTGCGACTTGCATTATTTTCCATCGATGAGGTATGCGTGCCTCATTTGCATTTCATGCATTCGAGGTACGCGTGCCTCGTTTTGCATTCATTTTCCATCGATGAGGTATGCGTGCCTCATTTGCATTTCATTGCATTCGAGGTACGCGTGCCTCGTTTTGCATTCATTTTCCATCAATGAGGTATGCGTGCCTCATTTGCATTTCATGCATTCGAGGTACACGTGCCTCGTTTTGCATTCATTTTCCATCAAATGAGGTATGCGTGCCTCATTTGCATTTCATTGCATCTCGAGGTACGCGTGCCTCGTTTTGCATTCATTTTCCATCATGAGGTATGCGTGCCTCATTTTGCATTTCATTGCATCTCGAGGTACGCATGCCTCGTTTGCATTTCATTTTCCATCATGAGGTACGCGTGCCTCGTTTTGCATTTCATTTCACACCAATGAGGTATGCGTGCCTCATGATTCATTTCATTCTCACTTGCATTGTTTTGCATCCCTTGTGGCACGCGTGTACATTCGCACAGTTGCCCCACACTGGGTCCGCGGGACCAAAAACACGCGACGGTCTAGGAGACCTTAAATCCTTGGAGGGTGCAAGACCTTCGGTACATTGACGTACACCGTTCATTGCATTTGGCATGCATTTCATCGCGCTCTTTCGTGCATCTCATCATCATGCATTGCCCCAACACACTGGGTCCGGCGGGACCAAAAATACGCGCGGTCCGGCGAGACCTTAAACCCGCTTGATTGCATTGTCATGCATTTTATTACGAGCATTGTCATGCATTTATGCTTTGCATCGTTCTCCACACTCGGTCTGGCGGGACCAAAAACACGCCCGGTCTAGGAGACCTTAAATCCTCGGAGGGTGCAAGACCCTCGGTACATTGTAGTGTACCATTCATCGCATTTGGCACGCATTCATTGAGCGCGCTCTTTTGCGCGCCACACTTGCATTTTCATGCATTGCATTGTAAATATCGCATTGTCATGCATCATTGTAGGTAGCGCATATGTCATGCATTTCAAAAAAAAAAAAAACAAAAATCAAAAACAAAAAAATATCATGCATCATTTGCATTTCAAAAACCAAAAAAATATACATGCATTGTCTTGCATTTTTTCTTCCTAACATCATGCATCATTTGCATTTCAAAACAAAAACAACCAAAACAACATGCATTGTCATGCATACATTTTGCATTCCGGTCCAGGAGACCTTAAATCCTCTAAAGGTGCAATTCCTTTGGTGTTTGTCGTGCCCGAACGACTTCCTTGATTGCGGTGAGTTCCTAGGAGACCAACGGGGACGGTTGAAACTAGAGTTTGAACGGCTCATGCCTAGAACGCAAAGGTTCGGGATTTCCGAGACTAAAGTCTGGTTTAAATACCCAGGGGGTGTACCCTCGGCTTGAAACCTGTATGGAAGCCCCATAGGTTGAGGCGGTGTGTTTACGCCTCAATTCTGGATACTGAACCAATCTAGTATATCTCCCTTTTGGTAAGATAGGGAAAGCTGCAATCATAGTCATGCATCATTGCATCATACTGCATATGTCATGCATTTCAAAAAAAAAAAACAAAAAAACAACATGCATATGTCATGCATATCATTGTAGTATAGTGCATATGTCATGCATTTTCTGTATCCATATCTATTTCAATTGCATCGTAGTTGCATGCATCCATTGCATCACTTCCATCCATGGCTTGCGCCTTTCCAGGTTGAGCTTGGTCTGGTATGTGCCCCTACTTTTCACGTCGAAGCACAGTTTTTGTGTACGCGCCTATTCCTTGACGAGCTTGGTTTGAGGGTTGCGGCACATTTCCTGTGTTAGACGCGGTTCGTATGCGTACATGCCTTTCCTAGGCAAGATTCGGTTTGGCCCGCGTGCCATATCCATTGTATCCATTTCCATTGCATTGTAGTGTAATTTTGCATCCGGCATTAGGATCATTATTCCTCCTCAGCGGGTCGTTTCCCCACTTATGTCATTCCACCCAATACTTGTTCTTGTGTCCGTGCGAAGTACTCATAGATCAGACATCGTTCTATGGGAGACGGACTTGTTACCTCCATCAATCTATTTGACATTCGTGTGGTTTCGAACCGCTCATGATTGAATCATGATTCAATTGCCCTGCATGTAGTTTGCATGCATAGTTTCAATTGCATTGCATATCATTTGCATTATTCATACATAGTTTTGTATATATTGCATATCATTTTGCATTCATTGCATTGTCATGCATATTGCTAACAATATTGTACCTGTTAAGTTTGCTTTCTTTGCAGGCACGATATTGTATGTACGGCTCATTTGAGGCCGGTGCAACCGGACGAGCTGCGCAGGTATTGTATCTCCCGAGTGAGACGTATCGAGAATTACATAATTCTCTTACATCCTTTCTGCATTGTAGTGTAGATTGTGCATGTTAGCTTATAACTGTCGCATGTGTGCTTCATTACAGCTTTCTTTGCATGATCATAAGTTATGCTCGGCCTTTTGCATCGTCAGTTGCATCTCGCCCCCGCCTACGGGCGCATACCTTATCTGCGGCTTGTATGCCTGTGCCTGAACTACGCTGGTTTGATTCCTAAGGGATACGTAGGCAGCTTGCGAGTTCAACCATTTGCGCTTTGTATGTTTGTCCAAGTCTTCGGCCTTGTCAAAAATGGGTCGTCTCTGGGCTTTGACATTCACTCCCGTCATTGTTATGACTTTCGAGTTCTGTCAAAGAGGGGCAACTGTAGACACCCCATTTTTGACCGTCCTCAAGACCTGGACGTCACCGCTTGAACACTCGGTGATTATCCATGTTCGTGTTCGTTTGGAGTTCCCGGAGTTCTCGGCTCGCGCGCCTTGCCTCAGGACTTCCGAACTCGACCGTTTTGTGTTTGGTTTTGCACCAAACACTTGTGTTTTGCCTTGGAAGGGCAGGGAATGCTTTGTGAGGCATCCCCACACACCACCACTGGCTAGAGGCCACCGGCTGGCTGGTGTTTCCATCGGCACTTTATTGTGCCGACCGGCACTCTTTTGTGCCGACCGGCACTAAGTTTTGCCAAAATGGCACTCTTTGCCGGCCGGACACTGTGCAGTTGCTTTTGAGATATTTTCAGACAGCTGTATAGTTTTGGTTCCCCTCCATACACGTGTATGGAGGGATGACCCTCTTAGTTAGCTTAGCTTGTAAGCTTTGCAAGCTTTGCTTGCCTATAAGAGGACCACTCCTCTTCTTGGCTTAGGGTTACAAAATTTTAGACATTTTAGACAGACCAAGCTCTGGTTTTTAGGGTTAGGATAGATACACATCCTATCTCTCTTCTTCCCTCTTGTTTTGTACACTAGGTGTTTGTGTCATACTTTTGCTCACCAACACCTAGTGTTTCACCTTCCTTGGTTCTTGAGGGTCCAGAGGTTTGTTTTGGAGCTTTGGAGCTGGTTTGGTGCTCAAGGAAACCAACACATCCCCATTGTTGAAGAGGCTACAAGGGTAAGAAACTAGTCTTTTTTTTCCCCATTCTTGCACTCCATTTTTGCCTAGTTAAACTGTTTTTGTGCTTAGTGAACACATAAAAGTTCTGTTTTTTAAGCCTCTTTATTGTTTGTTAAGAGTGTTTGTGGTTTGGCAAGTTTGACCACCCTTAGGCCTTGAAAAGGCCCTTTTTGTGCTATTTTGTGAGAGATCCGAGACTTTGGTGCTTGGGCCTCTCCACCACTGAAATCTTGAGGGATTTCAGTGGTGGAGATGGTGCCTTGAAGTCTCCAAAAGGGAGGGCCACCCCCTCTCCTTGATGTCCTTGAAAAGGGCAAGTTTTGGCCTCCAAAGGAGCACCATGTTTGGTTGTTTGTTGAGCATGTCTTGGCTGCATTTTATGTTTATTATGCCCTAATATGACATTGTTATAAGTTGGTTTTAGCACTCCTTGCATGTTTTGCATAGTTGCTTTGTAATGCCTCTTTGGTCCCTTAACATGCCTAGGTTGTTAGCCTTTGTTTCTAGCATGTTTTAGGCTTGCATTTGTGAAGCTTGTATGCTTATTTTGCCATGTTTTAGCTCTGTCCATAGTTGTTTTGGTCAATCTTAGCATGCATTATATAGCCTCTTTGTATTTGGCTTGTTGGCCTTAAGAGCATGAATGTATAGCATGCCTTGCTTGCACTCATTTTATGGTTTGGAACCACTAGCATGCTATTTCAGTCCCTTTGGTGTGCTTGTGTGCTTGCCTTAGTTGCCTCTTTAATGCTTTAAAAACATGTGTTAATGCTCCATGTTTTGGCTTTAATGCATGCCTTTGATTCATGTCATCTAGATGCCATCTAGGTGGTCCTTTAGGCTTAGTTTTATGTGTTAAAACTCTGTTTTAGTTGCTTAAGTATTGCCATGTGTGGTTGTGCTAAGGGTGGTTCAAACCTCATTGATTTGCTTTGAACCTTAGACCATTTGCATGCTTTGGTTGTCTTTGACTTGGTTTGGCACCATGTTTTGCATGATTTTCAGAGCTTTACAATGTGTGCTCATTGCCTTGTTTGGTATCTCCAAGTGTGCTTGGGGGTTGCCATGTTTATGCCTTGGGTTTGGACCATAACACTTGCATGTGTGTGTGTGTTTAGTCTCCATTTCTAGGCACTTTGGCCACTGATTTTAGGCCAATTAGGAGTAGCCTAATTCATGTTTTAGTCCACTCCATTGCTTGGTTTACATGCTTCTTTGCTTAGGTTGTATGCCTAACATGTTTAGCTTGCTTGCATTGTTCATGTTGCATGTTAGATAACATGCTTAGGGTTGCATTGCATTGTGCATGCTTGACCTCTTGAAGTGAAGTTTGATGGAGGTTTGGCACCCTTGTTTATTCTTGATTGCATGCATTTGAGATCAAAGTTGCATCTTGGTTCTTTGGGCCATCATGCATGGAAATGCGTGATTGGTGGTCCGAGAATCGAGGCACATATCTTCCTTTGAGTCACTAGTATGATAAGGAGTGTGTTAGTGCATAATGCTTGAATTGCATTGCCATGCATGTTTTGCCTCTGCTGCTGTGAGTTGCAGGTTTTGCAGGCATTTAGTGCCGGCCGGCAGTGTTTAGTGCCGACCGGCAGTAAACAAGCTGCCGATGGATGAATTTTGTGCCGGTGGCCTCCTCCTTCAGCCGGTGGTGCTCTACCCCAGCCGGTGGTACTCCCCAGTGCCCTGAGAGGTACTTCTGGGACTTTGGCAATTTTCTGAGGAGGAGAGCAGAGGAAACAGAGGCAATCCGTGCATGGCAGTGCGGTTCCGAGCCAGTCCCGAGCGCGTGTTGCATCCGGTCCTCATCCCGAGGCGGTTTACTGCTTTAATTAGATTAATTAATTTATTTGATTAATTTAGTGAAATTTGTAATATTTTAATTAGCTTGCGTAATTAATTAATTTGTATATTCTTTTGGTCCCTCCGAGTGAGGGCAAATTTGTAATAAGTGTGTGGAGTGGTGTATGTCTTCCAATCCCCATTTCTTTCTTCCCTTTTATTTACCTGCTTACGTTGGTAGATTAGGGCATACTTATTTTAGCATACCTTATGCAATGCATGCGTGCATCCATGCATTTGTTTACATGCACCGGGCTCGGTACATCATACAAACTGCATCGTATTTCAATTCCAAATTGAATACGTGATAGTGTGCATTTCACATGCCATTTTAGGGTTAGCCGAGCCTACTCTAAATTGCATCTTGCCATGCGTTGCATTAGCCACTTAACATGAACTAGGCATGCATGTTTGCTAACTAGTTTACTTGTTTTGGCACGGAGTACGATGTAAGTATTTTACGCTTTAGCATACCACATGCGTGTGAATGTTAACATGACAGTATGCTTACCATGGGCTAAGTGCTTATATGAGATAAACTGTTTGAATGCCTGTGGGTGAGGTTGGATTGCTGAGTTGGAACAACTCGTTGAAATCCGTATTTTAGCCTACTTGCGAGTAGCAAAACCAAACGCTTTTCAAAACAAACGGATATGCAATGTTTTTTTCCAAATTAGGCAATCTAGTCTATACTTGTTTGCTGTGCGCACAACATAGTAATTCTAGGTAATAATTGGATAAGAGCATGTAATGTTTTCAAAACGGATATCACGGTTAGTAGAGGCCGGTCTTCGGACCGGGCGAAAGGGGGTGCTCATAGCTGACCTTCCCCGATCGTACCCAAGCTCCCGAGCCAAGACATTTGGTGATGACGGACATGTGGCCTTCGGCACCGAGTCAGGGTTTCCTAAATTCCCCCATTAAAAAATATTTAGGTGGCGACTCTGTAATCTGGCAAAGCAGTCCATGTTTGACACTACTTTTCAAAAAATCTGTTTTTCTTCAAAACGATTTGCCAGATTGGACTCTTTGGTTCAGATTTAGAACCGCAACAAAAAAGGAGAGTCCGAACTGTAGCCGAGGTCCCCGCGGGCATGTTACAGAGGTCAGCCTCTATCAACCTCGCCATTGAACGAACAGCGCATCCTCCACCACCCCAACAAGGCGGTCGGCCGCAACCCTGGCTTTTCTCATTTTGCGAGCGACCAGCTAGTGCACGCGCGTGGTACAACGCGGTCGCCAGTGCGGCATTCGTCTTTGGTTTGCTGATCCTAGTCTTCCTTCGCTGGGACTAGGGGTTGTTTCTGGGGCAGTACCACCGTCGTCACCATCTGGACACTTGGCCCAAGTGTTCGCTCGGTACTTGGGCGCTCGGACCCTTGTTCTCCTTCGGCACTTGGGCGATCTCCCCTTCTGCAGCTGCCTCCACCCTTCTCTCCTTCATCTTCTCCACCATAGGGGCAGCCTCCGCCCCAACCTTCATCTTTTTCAAAGCAGGGGCGTCTTTCCCCCCCTCTACGCCCCCCCTCTTCTTCCTTGACTTCTTCAAAAGCCTCCACCTCCTGTTTACCCCTCTCCTTCAACAAGTCTACTGGGGGTGGCAGAGGGGCAAAGCCAGTTAGGTCTTTGTCGCCCAGCGGCTTGGGACGCGGTCGGACCCGCTCCCTCATCATCAGCTTAGAGGCAGGCCCTAATTGCGCCTCCTTGTATTTATCCACTCTGGCGAACAATCTCATCTCTCCTCCTTCGCTTCCTCGCCTTCCTCCGCACCTCCAGTTCCTCCTCGCCGGATCCTCCTCCGACGGCTGCGGTCCCAAGTTCATGGCAAACAACATCATCTCACCTCACCCCCTTCTCCTCCCTCCACTCCCTCACCTTCTTCACCCGGTCTTCGGCCGCCACATCCAACTTTAGCTTAACTGATTTTGTGGGGACCTTTCATGTTGTGCGAACTCCCCTTCCACCGTTCGCTGATACGAAAAACCATCTCAGTCTCCACCCCTTCACGAAGACGGCAAGCCCGCCACTAGACCCCGCCCCGCTACTGCCTGCAACGTCACCCACGTCTCCTGTTGATTGGAGGCCTTGTAGCAGGAGAAGAATTTCTCTACAGTCATGGCCACCCCTCCGATCGCCTACTGCTAGGCACTCGCACAGGCCATTAATATCTTCCAGGCGTTTGGCATCAACTGCCCTGGTGCCACTTCTACCCTGTTCAGCACGTCCACCACTATTTGGGGGAGTGGTAGCCTCAAAGCTCCCCGCAGCGTTTCCTCGTAAAGGCTGAATTCGTCTGGCCGCACATCTGACGCCCTTTCCTTGGACGTGGACAGCCTCAACCCTATTTTCGAGGGAATTTGGTACTTCTTCCGTACTCCCTCCAACTCCTCTGTCGTAAGTGTGGATCTGTCTGGCTTGGTGTGCTAGTGGTCCGGCTCCACTTGACTAATGGGCTTCGCGGTTGCAATCATTGTCGTAGGACAAGCCCGCACCGCTTGACTAGCTACCCTTCCCTCCCTTCGCTCCACCCGATACTGTTCCGCCAACTCCACTGCATCGTCATCACCTAACAAATCAAGCCTTGCAGCTGGCACTTCCTCTTGGGTCATTTCTCCTACGTGTCTGCGTATTGCTTCGGACGCTGGCACAAGGAAGTTCGCAAAGTGTTGCAGCGGCGTGTCACACGAGACAAATGAGTTCACTTCAGCGATATGTCGATTTTTTGCGATAAAGTAGGTAAAGCGAATAACCCCAAATGCCCACGGCTTGCCTATATTTCAAGGGTTAAGACTCAATTTCACCAGTTTGAAAATTTTCGAAAAACTCCTGCCTCTGCCTTTTCACTACCCTATATCACCCCGTCCCTTCACTTTTTACTAACGCGTCACCTCCCCCATTAAAGGATTATGCCACGTGTACGACCACGATCTATTACTCTCTTCCCCTTCCCTGTCTATTCCACTTCACTTCACCACGTGCCCCCGCCGCTCTTCGAGCGCTGCGCACCGCCACTTCCCCTTCTCACTCGCACCCTGTTGCGTCGGTCCCTCCATTCGGTCACCCTTCGCGGTTAGCCCTCCTCACGTCGGTTCGTCCACTCAGCCACCCTTCGCGGTCGGCCTTCTCGCGGTTGGCCTTCACTCGGTCACCCCTCGCGGTCGGCCCACCTCCCAGTCGGTCTCTCTCCGTCGACCTCTCACAACCCCTGTTTTCTTCCTTATTCCTTTCGTTGGACTGAAGCTGCACTTGAGAATGGGGGACTACTGACATGGGTAAGCCCATAAAGGATATGGCCCACCACTTAAGGCCTAATCTATTATTCAAATACTGAAGCCTAACATTCTTGGAACCCAACGTTACACCAAGTACCAATGATATCTAAACACTTGGCAAGTGAAGAACCAGCTACATCAGCAGACAAAGATCCTGCAAAGTTATTGCACCACACATCAGCCATTAATGAGTTTCCCTGCAGCATTTACGATAACCTTCACGTTGGAACAAAAAGCCTCACTATGAACAAGGCAAGCTAGAACATAGACTTTCGGCCAACATGACAGCTCGGAGTGGACAAGGAAATGATGAGTAAAGGATATAAGCAGGCTTCTAAGACAAAGAAAATGTTAAGTTCTCTATCATCATCCTATCTTTACATGCCATCACTTTCTCTCTTCTCTAACTTGATCGTCGGAGGGTTCGTTGGAGGACTTCCCGTTCCCCGTTGAACTCTTGTGCAGGTCTCTCTGCGGGCCCGACACTCGGGCAACGGTTTGGGAAGTGTGGATCAATCCTACTCGTTCCATCTGGAGCACCCAGTATCGTCATGGAACATGCGTATGTGTTATATATTTCTATTACATACTTGGAATACAATTATGTTTTTTTAAATATTTTTTTTTTATGTTTTCTTGTGTGCTTTTGTTTTTGTTTTTTCCTACTTTGGTAGTTGCGTCTTTATGATTTTTAAATGTTCCTTAATGCTTGTGGCCCATAAGCAGTTCAATAAGGAAAAGGGTTTGCTGTATTTTTCTTACATTCACACACATGTTTTTTACAACCTTAGGTCAAGTACTTCCATTACCTCCATTTTGCTTGATGAACAACTTGACATCTACAAAAATTTTAAAAACAAAAAACAAAAAAATATATTTATAATTAAATCAATTACGCAAAAGTTAATAATAACAGTCATACTATATACATATATGATTTCTAAAATGTAAATTAAAATAAAATAATAAATAAATAAATTATAATAGCTTACCTGGAGATCTTCTTCTAGATGGGTTCCTCTGGGTCGGTTTGTTGGCAAACAACTAACAATGCATTGTTTCATTATAGAATTATGTGGGGGCATTTATATTTTGTTTTGTTGTTGTTGTTGTTTTTTTTTTTTAAAACTAGTTTTGCAGGGAAACAATCATTTTTTCAGCAGATTTGCGTCAAAGGTGCCTACACTTCAAATATATGAAGTTGGACGGAATAGCTAACAGCAATAGTTTAATCCAAAACCACAAGAGGGGCAAGTGGCTATTTTCAAATGATAGGGGAATGAAAAATATCACCTAATTTGCTAAAATCGCACCGATTGGCACCAATCCATTTACCGCAGATTAAATTTTAAAATTTATAATCCGCTTTCAAAATTGATCTGTTCTACTATAGTTAATAAATATATATTTTTTAACTTCTAATGAAATATCTAAGAAAAAATAAGTGTGGGAAAGATTTAAGAGTGAAATTTATTACAAATTAGTAATAATATATATAAAAATATTATCTAAAATTAGTTTGTATATATATATATATAAATATTATACAAATAATATTATATATTATGCAAATGATTGATAATTAGTTACGAATATTCTTCAATCCGTCACAAATCGCGATTTGGTTATTTGCCACTCTGCCAATCCATCATTTGATTTATAATTTTACCCTCAAACCGTCCGAACCGTACCGTGTACACCCCGAAGTGCAACTGGTCTAAACTATATGGGATAGAGAGGATTTTGCCATTCTTTTAATAAAGTTAAAGGAATCGAAACTAATGCAAATGATGTGAAAATAAAAGGGAAAAAAAAAGAAAAAAAAGTCATACATACATTTCATACTAAAATAGATGGCACTATTATTTTTTTCATTTACATGTCTAACAATTTATTGCTAAAATAAGAGTAGCTATTATGTAAATTAAAATTTAAAAGAGTTCAATATAATTATGTCAAATTTGTAAGATTTACTATATTTTCTCTAGACTGCAAGAAAGTCAGTGTAATTTACTTATAAAAAAAATTACAAATGGAAATGGATAGAAACTTTTTGTTTTTTACTAATCTAAACATAATTTTTTTTTTATAATTTTTTCATTAAAGGATAATACCATCTTAAGTGCCATCAATAAATAAATAAAAAATTGAAAATAAAAATAGATGGAAATCTCGCTTCCTACTAATCTAAACATAAAAATTTGCTTAAACTTTCAATAATAAATTTCTTACTGACTTTACAAATACATCATTACACCAATACAAAACAATCTAAAAGTCTCACGAGAGACAAATAGGTATAAAAAAAAAAAAAAAAAGGTGTAAATTACACTTATCTCTCCTGAGATTTTACAATTACAGGAACATTCTCTGTAGTTTTAATAATTATAATAACTCTCTTGCTTTTGAAATTATTATCAGGATTCCCTGACTGTTATCCTTTGTTAGGCTATTTAACAGAATTTGCTAATATCATGCTAATGGCATGTTGATGTCATAGGTTATACTATCAAAAATGATGAAATTGCCCATTAGTTACCTTATTTATTCAAATAAGAAATTTCATTCACCTCATATGAGTTTTTGCATATATGTATCAAAGGCCCATACATATTTTACCATTATTTAATAAAATTCTTAAATTTCATTTAATATTAAATAAAACCCTTAAATTGTTAGGACATTATTAAATCATTTAATGAAAAAAACTTAATTTTCATTGATAAAATATTTAAAAATAAACAATCTCTCTAAAATTAATATTAGATAATATAAGACTTATTCTACACTACCTAAATAACGAAAAATTTATCATTGTAAGCAATGCATTTATTATTTGATTTTTTTTTTAAAGTTGAAATAAATGGATTTATTTTTTGAGAACAATTTGCATTACTTATTTATTCATGTGGAGAAGTGGTTTTGGAAATACTCTTCAGATCCTGGGAGATGCTAGTGATCCTCAGCTAGTCACCTGAAGAGATACAAACACTCTGGTCGGGGGTGCCGGAATTAGCACTCCGACGAACAAGTCAGTTTAGATACTCAAGATAGCTTGTTTACTAAGTTAGGTGAAATGATTCATACATACCTTTCTCAATTCATTGTTCCTGTATTTATACCTGTTCCTTTTGGTTCTTGGGGCCAGGACCTACTTTTTAATCATTGTCATTTCTGTTATTCGGCTCTGAGGGTCTACACTTATTCGGCACATATATTATATTCGGCTTCCCATTCTCGTAGGATACAGCCGATTAATATCAGTCTTCCAATGGTACGCACCTTCTGATTTTGCCATATATTCGGCTCCCACAATTGCCCCCCGAACTCCCCATTGACAGTAGTTAATCGGCGTGTTTGGTCTTGAATTGGAAAAGTTAAAATAGGTCAGGCAGCTTCGCGTACCCCAATACAGATGTCAGAATGCGCACACCTTTTCGGTCATCATTACACTTTCCCGCATCATCCGTGCGTTTCGCATTTATTGTGATTTGAAATTTCAGTCCTTTCAAATGCATATTTCGTCGAGTATTCGAGACTCTTGGACCGCCAGCGGATATCCCTTCTCTGACTCACATTTTCTGCAACTCTTCTCTGTCTACCCTCGTTCCCCTTGCTCCTCGTAAGTCTTCTTCTCCTTCTTTGCAATCCTACTTTCTGTTTATTATTTTAATTTTGGCAAACCCTTTATTCCCCGCGAAAATGGCCAAACACTTGAAAGACCTCCTTTCTGAGGGTCGTGTCTCCGGATTCCGGCGACACTTTTCCATCCCCGACGATGTTCATCTATCTCTAGTGACGGACAATACTCTGGATATGGAGAGAGATGATCGAAATTCAATCGTCTTTCCTCTCCTATCCATTGTAGAGGGCGGGGTCCGTTTTCCCCTACATCCATTCCTTAGGGCCGTCCTCCGCTATTGGGGTCTGATTCCTTCTTAGCCCAATGTGAACTTTTTTCGAATCGTAATGGGGATCGTAGAGTTGAACTGGCGCCTTAGGATCGATCTTGGCATTCCGGCCATTCGGCACTGCTATGCTTTAGCCAAATCTTCCGGTCGGCTTGGGCGGTACTTTCTTAGGGCCAAGGATACTGACCATCATTTGGTAACCATGCTTGCTAGTTCTGGTAAGCGTGTGGATGATGTAATGGTCAATGTCCGAGGGAACTGGGAATTTGGTGAAGGCGAGGGTCGCCTAGACCCTATTTCCAGACGGAGGGGTGAACCAGGTTGCCGTGTGTCTCCTTGCGTTTATTGAACTTTTCTTTTACTCAGCCTTCTCTCCGTGTCTAACCCTTGTCTTTGCAGGCAGTAAATTGAAGAAGATTCTGGTTTCTACTAACGACGCAGTCCTTGCGCAGATTGCAACTGCACTCGGATACTTCGGCCGTCCAAACGTACAGAAGCAAGGGAGAGCGGCCCACATACTTCTTCGATACGAGCCTACTTATACTACTTTTTCAGCCCCTGACAACATTCCGATTCCATCTGGCGATCAACACCTTGCGGTCTTTCTTCTCTAGCTTCAAGAGCCTTAGGCAAGTTGGTCTCGAAGCTTCTGATTCGGGGCAAGACATGGAGCCGGTGGTAGAGGTAGTTGCGAACCACCTAGAGAGTTTGTTGAGGAGGCCGAAGAGGTTGACGAGGCCCTAAACTCGGCGTTTGAGGCAGCTAGACTTAGTCAGCCTACCTCGCCGTCCACTTCGGGTCGGGCGGAGTTTTCTTCTGGAGATATTTTTGGAAGTTTGGGAGACCTACCCGGCGATTTTTTTCAAGGTATGGCTAGGGAAAACCTTACGCAGATGGCTTGAAAGAAAAATGCCGAGCGAATAGCCGCCCGGAAAAAGGCCAAGGCCGCCCGTTCTGGACCTGCCTTGATTGAGTCTTTCGAACCCGTTATTGAAGAGCCGGCTCAGATTGTTGCGGCAGAAACGACAAAAGAGGTTAAACAACCGGTCATTGAAGAACGGTTGATTCCGGAAGAGCGGGCAAGAAGCGTAGCACCGAGGGAGAGGCCGGTTCAAAGTAGTCCTGCTGACAAAAGGCCTCGCTTAGAAGAGTCGGACGTGGTTGTTCCTTCATTGTTCAGCCAAAGATCAGAGACACGCCGATTTCCTCTGACCATCCATCATTACCACCGACCCAACGGTAGCCTTGAGCCTGGCGGCTTCAGTCTCCCTACCAGCTGATAAGGCATCCTTTCATGCCGTGCCGGATTTGGTGGCCGTAGCCCTATTGCGCAGTCGGCCCTTTTGGTAGGTGAACTTGACTTGTTTTGATTTTGGTTGCCTATGGTATCTAACGATCCCAACTCGTTTTGCAAACGGTCGGCAGGATCGCCGACTTGGCCCGCCGCCTACACGATGCCCTTGAAAGGATTGACCGTTGCAGTCAGAAGTGGGCGATCAAAAGAGCAGGGCTGAGTTTGAGATGATGAGAGTCGCGATGGAGACTGCGCAAGCCGAAGCCGAAGTAGAAAGGGCTCGGACTGCTGATCAACTCCGTTCTGATGCCGAAGATAGGGTGAACGCGAGCAAAGAATCGCTTAGGCTAGCCGAGAGCCGCTTAACAAGATGGAGACTGAGTTAGCAGAGTTAAAGGCGGCCAAGGAAAAGGCAGAATCTGAGGCTTCTACCGCATCGAAGTAGGAAAGGCGCCGCCTTCGAGGAATACGTAGATGAAGTCCCCAAGTTTGAGAATCGGGGGTTCAAACATGGGTGGCTCGAGGCCCTTGATGTTGCTGGGGTTACATTGGCCTTGCCAATTCCTTATGAGCAGGTGGACGTTGAGCCACTTGAGTCTGACCCGAGGATTGATCTGGGAGTCATTCGAATTTTATGAAATGCTTTCCCTTTTAATGTATGTTTTTGTTTTAAGGACTTTCTTGGTTCCGAGTAGTTTTCATGTATAAATTGGTTACTGTCTGCACTCAATTTATTAATGAAAATTATCTTGTCGTTTCACTACTACTTATGCGCAGTTTGTGATGTTATGTTGGTGAAGAATTTTTGCCTTTCACTACTTTAGATACAATGATTACTTTGTTGAGCTTTCTACGATTGAATATCTTGGCAATATTGACTTATCATTCGTATGTCGAATAGTTCGTGGGTATTATGCTGAAACGATTCATGGGCCGGCTGGGGTACTTAATCTGCCCTTGCCCCAGGCGGTGCATGATCATTCGGGCGCCGGATGAGACGAACTTAGGAGTTTTGAAGTCGATTCATGGCCGGCTGGAGCACTTAAGCCGAATATATTGATAGATCTATCTGCCCATGCCCCAGGCGGGTCGATCCAGTCGGCGCCGGGCGATTGAGGTTTTCACAATTAATGAGATTGCCTCGAGGGTGCTGCCTCTGTAAAGGATAAATGATTAAAGGTACAACTTTTATGAGCACAGTAAGCAACTAGCTCCAGCTTTTGAAGGTATCGTGTGAATGTCGAATAGACTCTTCTTTAACAGCAGAGGGGAAGCGAGGACGCTAGCTAAGCTAGGTGGAGACATGAATCGAGGTGGTGACCCTTCGCGCACAGGGAATAGGAGTTCCAGGGATCAAGAGAGGCGTCAGCCTCCTCGACGTCGAAACAAGTCGCCCAGGCGGGACAAGCAGTCGCAGGGCAGATCTTCTCAACCTCGAGTCGAGAGGGGATCTGACGCGAATCCGTACCCATTAAGCTTTGCGGTATTTGTGGGGAATAGACCCATGACAGAGGCGGACTCGATCGTTCGAGACCCAAATGTAGCGGTCGAGTTTGCTCGACAAATTTTCCTCCTGAGGTTCAGCAATCGATGGTAGGTGGAAGGACTACGAAGTATTTCGTGAAGGCATTCACGGGGTGGTGAAGGGGCTGTACACTGCCTATGAAATTGGCATGCGGTTGCGCGCTGCCCACGAGAAATGGAGAAGAAGGAGGAACGTATTTGAAGTTTGGAGGCTCGCGCGGGAAGCGGCTGAGCGCGAGTTAAGGAAGACCAAGACGGCTCAGGCACAACCCGCTGGGCAGGGAAACCCAATCGTGGAAGAAAGGGTTACCAGTCGGCTCATCAGTATCGCGCTTGCCGATCGTGAGACGGCGAGTATGTTTGCAATGGAGACCGCGAAGGGGCCTATGAGAAAGGTTTTCATGAAGGCCGAAAAATTGGAATCGAAAAGACCAAGGAAAAACTTGCCGAAGAAGTTTGCCGATGTGAAAATCGTGGATTTAGGCACGGTTGGATCAAGGCATCTCAAGCCGCGGAAGCTCTTCGAGCGTCGGGCATTGATTCGGCATCGCCACTCTACCACAGTAAACATTTTCGTTTTTTTGCTTTTGAAGTCGAGAAAAGTGAGGATGAGGGTGACGCCGTATAGTATACTTATTGTAAAGGTTGAAACGCAGATCACGTTCAAAACTATGTAATTTATTGTTTGTTTTATTGAATAAAAAACGTTCTATTATAAATATTTTTTCGCAGTTCGTATTCGGCATGTATGTGTTTCGTTTTATTGTATATATGTCTGAATGAATGTATAAACATTGACCGGTCTGAGTATCTGTTAAGTGTCCAGTGATACGCCGGTTTATAGGTAGGGTCGACCAATACGTGATAGCCGTTTATTCCTGAATGAGGCCATTGTAACCTGAGGAAGCTGAAAGCCAGTGGGTAGAGTGGCTGCGGCAAATTCAACTCGGCTCGGGGCCTAGATTTTTGGCCAGTGCATGTGCTTCAAAAAGTCGTTTGGATAACTACGCCGTGGCGAATGTCAACCGACGTTTGTCTCATGGAGTTTAGCGTTAATGAAATCGCCTCGGGATTAGGGTCTCGAGATCGCTGCCAGTATTGAAAATAAAAGGAGCGGGCACTTCGCGCAAATAAACAATCACTTATTATGTGAGGTGGGATAAGTGGGGATGTTAGTTAGAGAAGCTCGGAGTTTAGCCGAACTTGGTGTTGCAGTGGAGCGCGGCAGAAGACCCATCTGTATGGGAGGTAGGGCGTCCAAAAGTTGGCATGAATCTTCAAGTCGTCGAAGCAGATCACCCCGAAAGGAAAGGCAGCGACCGTTGGGTTTATTCTTCCTTGTCCTAGATCTTTGCCTTGACATTGTCAATGGTATCAGGGGAAGTTTGGCAATGCGCAAGTCATGGGCTTGGGCACAGTTGGCTCAAGGCATTGCAAACCGTGGAGGACTTCCGGGTGACGGGAGTTGATTCGGCGCTGCTGCTTTACCAATGCGTCTTTTCCCCTTTTTAGCTTTTGAGGTTGAAAATGGGTATTGTAATGCTCAAATGCGGGTTGCATTTATGTAACAACTGTTTGATCAAATAAAAATTGTAATTTTCAAATGCGGGTTGCGTTTATGTAACAACTGTTTGATCAAATAAAAAGTTTTATTTCAAACATTTGCGTCTTATTACGAATTTTTTATATGCTTAGTTAAGCACCTTATTTCGGATGTTGGCGTGTTTTGTTTTGTTTTGTTTTGTTTTGTTTGTGCCGAAAGGTACTCCAAATCCGGAGGCTTAATCGGCCCTAAGGTGTCATGTACCAAAGGGGGCTCCGAATCCGGAGGCTTAATTGGCCCTAAGATGTCATGCACCAAAGGGGGCTCCAAATCCAGAGTCTTAATCGGCCTTAAGGTGTCATGCACCAAAGGGGGCTCCGAATCCGGAGACTTAACGTGGCCAATCGTGATATCCACGAATGGCGCTCCGAATCCGGAGGCTTAATCGGCCCTAAGGTGTTATGCACCAAAGGGGGCTCCGAATCCGGAGTCTTATTCGGCCTTAAGGTGTCATGCACCAAAGGGGGCTCCGAATCTGGAGACTTAACGTGGCCAATCGTGATATCCACGAATGGCGCTCCGAAATCCGGAGTCTTAATCGGCCCTAAGGTGTCATGCACCAAAGGGGGCTCCGAATCCGGAGACTTAACGTGGCCAATCGTAATATCCACGAATGGCGCTCCGAATCCGGAGGCTTAATCGGCCCTAAGGTGCCATGCACCAAAGGGGGCTCCGAATCCGAAGACTTAATCGGCCTTAAGGTGAAGGGCACTCCGAATTCGGAGTATTAATCGGCCCTAAGGTGTCATGCAACAAAGGGTACTCTGAATCTGGAGACTTAATTGGCCCTAAGGTGAAGGGCGCTCCGAATCCGGAGTCTTAATCGGCCCTAACGTGTCATGCACCAAAGGCGGCTCCGAATCCGGAGGCTTAATCGGCCCTAAGGTGTCATGCACAAAAGGGGGGCTCCGAATTCGGAGACTTAATGTGGCCGATCGTGATATCCACGAAGGGCGCTCCGAATCCGGAGTCTTGATGGGCCCTAAGGTGTCATGCACCAAAGGGGGCTCCGAATCCGGAGACTTAATGTGGCCAATCGTGATATCCATGAAGGGCGCTCTGAATCCGGAGACTTAATCGGCCCTAAGGTGTCATGCACCAAAGGGGGCTCCGAATCCGGAGGCTTAATCGGCCCTAAGGTGTCATGCACCAAAGGGGGCTCCGAATCTGGAGACTTAATGTGGCCAATCATGATATCCACGAAGGGCACTCCGAATCCGGAGACTTAATCGGCCCTAAGATGTCATGCACCAAAGGGGGCTCCGAATCCGGAGACTTACATGGCCAATCGTGATATCCACGGATGGTGCTCCGAATCCGGAGGCTTAATCGGCCCTAAGGTGCTATGCACCAAAGGGGGCTCCGAATCCGGAGACTTAATGTGGCCAATTGTGATATCCATGAAGGGCGCTCCGAATCCGGAGTATTAATCGGCCCTAAGGTGACATGCACCAAAGGGGGCTCCAAATCCGGAGACTTAATCGGCCCTAAGGTGAAGAGCGCTCCGAATCCGGAGTCTTAATCGGCCCTAAGGTGTCATGCACCAAAGGGGGCTCCGAATCCGGAGACTTAACGTGGCCAATCGTGATATCCACGAATGGCGCTCTGAATCCGAAGGCTTAATCGGCCCTAAGGTGCCATGCACCAAAGGGGGCTCCGAATCCGGAGTCTTAATCGGCCCTAAGGTGTCATGCACCAAAGGGGGCTCCAAATCCGAAGACTTAACGTGGCCAATCGTGATATCCACGAATTGCGCTCCGAATCCGAAGGCTTAATCGGCCCTAAGGTGCCATGCACCAAAGGGGGCTCCGAATCCGGAGACTTAATTGGCCCTAAGGTGAAGGGCGCTCCGAATTCGGAGAATTAATCGGCCCTAAGGTGTCATGTACCAAAGGGGGCTCCGAATCTGGAGGCTTAATCGGCCCTAAGGTGTCATGCACCAAAGGGGGGCTCCGAATTTGGAGACTTAATGTGGCCGATCGTGATATCTACGAAGGGCGCTCCGAATCCGGAGTCTTGTGGCCCTAAGGTGTCATGCACCAAAGGGGCTCCGAATCTGGAGGCTTAATTGGCCCTAAGATGTCATGCACCAAAGGGGCTCCGAATCCGGAGGCTTAATCGGCCCTAAGGTATCATGCACCAAAGGGGGGCTCCGAATCCGGAGACTTAATGTGGCCAATCGTGATATCCACGAAGGGCGCTTCGAATCTGGAGTCTTGATCAGCCCTAAGGTGTCATGCACCAAAGGGAGCTCCGAATCCGGAGACTTAATGTGGCCAATCGTGATATCCACGAAGGGCGTTCCGAATCCGGAGGCTTAATCGGCCCTAAGGTGTCATGCACCAAAGGAGGGCTTTGAATCGTCGACATGACGAGCGCTACAATGGGGTTTGAGAAATGAATTGAGCGACGAAGAAAAATGGTTTGCATTGCAGAAGTGATATATATACAAGTATCAAAGCCCACAGGTCGGGTCAGTGATAGGGTTTTCATAAAATCTCTGCTTGTGCCGATTGGGGAGCCACGGATTTCTTCAATGCCATGGGCTGTCGGGAAGCGCACAAGCTGATGATAAGTGCTTGGAACGGCCTTCATAATATATAACCAGGTTCGCCCCATGATGACATTATACGGCGAAGGAGCTTTACGACCAGGAATTCTACTTCGACCGTTCTGGAGCCGCTCGAACAGGTAGTATGATCTTCCCTAACGGGTACTCAGGATTCGTATTAAAGCCGAACAATGGGTGAGGAGCCGGAGACAGATCTGACTCGTTGAAGCCGAGTTTGATGAAAGTTTTGTAATACATAACCTCTGAAGTACTCCCTGGGTCTATGAGAATGCGTTCAATGGTGAACCGATTTACGCGTAATTTGATGACCAACGAATCGATTGGGAGGCTGTTGTGCCGCTAAGATCAGAGTCGTTGAAAGTAATTGTCGGAGCTTCTCTAGGCCATTCGGTCGGAATACGTTGCTTTTAGGGGATTGGATGCGATTGAATTGTATGCACAGTTGGAGATGCAGGCAGGCTGTAGATTATATGGATCACGCCAAGTGGAGGTGAGTCCTGCCTCAAGGCTAGTGCGTTGATTGGCTTTCCCTTTCTCACGTACTGTTGCAGTTGGCCGTCTTGCACCAGTTCTTCTAGGTGATCCTTTAATGCGTAACAACTCTCAGTTTCGTGGCCTTGATCTTTGTGATACTCACGCCGCCTATCCCTTCTTCGCGTGTCGGGTGGCCCCACCATCTTTGACGGCCATTTAAAGAATGGAAGGTGTTGGACTTTGGTCATTATTGCAGCGATTGGTTCTGACAACTCTGTGTACTTTTTTTCGGCACGCCTCGAGCGCCTACTGTTGACTTGCAGTTGTTCATTCGTCCGGTGGGAGCATTGATCGCTTGATCGGCGAGAGTCTCGTCTTTTGTCTCGTTTAGCGCGTTGCCGTGGCTCAGGGCTCGGAGGTGGCACGAAACTTATTGGTTGAACAATTTCAGGGGGGGCTGTTTTGTTGGACATTTGTCCGGCTTTTATTCTCAAGGCATCATCTTCCACTTTGCAATACTCTTCAACTTTCTTCATTACTGCCCAGACTGTTTTGGGGGGTCTTCTGGCCAGGGAACTGTGAAGAGCACTGTCAGGATGTAATCCCATTTTGAAGGCGGTGATGGCCATGGAGTCGTTGCAAGCGTCGTCGACGTGGTTGAAGCACTCCCAATAACGCGCCGAATACGCTCTGAGCGTTTCTCCTGACTGGATCTGCATAGCCCAGAGAGAGTCGGCCTGTTTTGGCTGTATCTCGTTGGTGATGAACCTGGCCCTGAAGGATTTCTGTAATTGATGGAAGCTTTTGATCAAAGCCGGCTCCAGCTTGTAATACCACCTGACAGCTAATAGCCCCAGGCTGCTGGGGAATATTCGGCACATGAGGGCTTCGTTGTCTGCATACAATGTCATGGCCTGCTTGTAGTGACAGATATGATCAGTGGAGTCTGATTTTCCGTCGTAAAGAGTGAATGACGGAGCTTTGAACTGCTTGGGTAGGGCCGCCCTTGCAATCCGTCGGACAAAATGATAGTGCTGGTCCTCTTCGTTTGAACTGTTTCTTCTGCGCTTGTTCCTTGTATGTGGACTCTGTTCGGAGGAGCTGGAAGTTTCGGATCGTTCCTTCTTGTTGAGCACCGTGGGTAATGAGTTGGAGTCGCTATCGGTATCCTTTGGTCGGGCTCGAGGTCGTTGTCCACCTGCCCTCGGAGGTTGTTCGGATCTTGGCGCATGGCTTCTCTGGATTTTGCTACTTCCAGGGCCAAATCTTGACGAAGACGTTCATTTTCAGCGATCATATTCTCCAGCCTTTGTTCATTCTGCTTTGCTTGTTCCATGATCACTTGCATTGTCTCTTGCGCTGAAGTCGTTGGTGAGTCGAAGTTCAAGGCGCGTCTTGCAGCGATGGTTTCCTTTCCGAGCATATTTGCTGGAGTGAGGTCATCTCTCTGTGCGGTCTCGTCAGTGGCTATTGGAGGATCTTCAGTCACGCCTACCATGGATGTATTTGAGTATTCCCACAGACGGCGCCAGTTGTAGAGAAGTGGTTTTGGAAATACTCTTCAGATCCTGGGAGATGCTAGTGATCCTCAGCTAGTCACCTGAAAAGATACAAACACTCCGGTCGGGGGTGCCGGAATTAGCACTCCGACGGACAAGTCAGTTCAGATACTCAAGATAGCTAGTTTACTAAGTTAGGTGAAATGATTCATACATACCTTTCTCAATCCATTGTTCTTGTATTTATACCTGTTCCTTTTGGTTATCGGGGCCAAGGCCTACTTTTTAATCATTGTCCTTTCTATTATTCAGCTCTAAGGGTCTACACTTATTCGGCACATATATTATATTCGGCTTCCCATTCTCGTAGAATACAGCCGATTAATATCAGTCTTCCAATGGTACGCACCTTCTGATTTTGCCATATATTCGGCTCCCACAATTCATATGTAAAAAAAATTATTATTTTATCTTTTCTCAATCATATATTATTATCAAATTTTAATTTTATCATTGAGTCATTAAAATTCTAATCGATACATATTTTAAAAAATACAAGTTAATAGTCTTACATGATTAAAAAAAAAAAATAAATATAGAATTAAAAAAAATCTAATCACCCCAAATAAATTAAAATTAGTTGATAGGGAATAAAGGATCAAGAAATCATTTGAGAATAATAAACAATTCAAATAATTTGTCATTGCTTACACCTAAAATTAAAATTAATCCTTATGTAAATGGATTAATTATTTAAGAATAATAAAATGCTCAATTAATTTATTGTATGATACTTAAAATCTATTTCTCCATCTTTATTTATCCAGTGGTGCTACATGCACCAATTAGTGGAGTCCGGATCCTCGGCCGCTATTTCCTGCGGTTGTTTCCGCAGCGAGTCAAAACGATGTCGTTTTGTGCTCTTTTTTTTTTTTTTTTTTTTGGGTCTCCTCTCTATTACCTAACCTAACCTAACAGAGACAAATTGAGAGACGAAGAAGAAGGTGGAGGGATGCGACGGTGAAGGAGAAATGCAGGGGATGGCAGGTGACGGTTTGCGAATGAGGGATTTTCATCTGATGAAAGCAAAATGGTGAATTAATTTGATAAATTTTTGCGAATGAGGGATTTTGATTTGATAATAAATTTTGTAGACAGATTCATAGAAGAATCCATGGTGATAATGGTGATGAGGAGCGAAACGAATGGTGAATTGATCGAGAATGTTGTCGGTGTGATAAGCGAGGTCTCTGACTTGGTGAACCCAAGTTTGGAGCTTTGGATGTCTTCAATTGCATCAGCAACTCTCAAAGGTCACGGCATTTTCTGCCATTGTTAATGAGGAGAGAGAGAGAGAGAGAGAGAGAGAGAGAGAGAGAGAGAGAGAAGCTTCAAAGCTCCTTTGCCTACCCAGATCATCTGCCGTTTGGAAGTGAAGAAACCATTTCCAAATCCATGGCAGAAAATAAATGACAGAGAAGAGAAAAGAGGGGAGACCAAAAAAATTTCAAAAAAAAAAATAAATAAATAAATACACAAAACGACTTCATTTTTGACCCGCCGCAGGAACTGTCGCAGGAAACAGCGGCCGAGGATCTGGACTCCAATTAGTGTACTAACTAGTATCCAACACTAGTTATGATATTATTATTGACCCCCTCATTAATTACATTACAAATCTCAAAAACCTCTTAAATTATGCCACAACTCAATTGGTACACCAGTTGTATACTAATTGGTACATATAGCATTATTCTTATTTATCCCATTTAACTATTTTTATTAAACTAATTTGAAAATTAATTTCACCACACACCTTCATTAATAATTGAATTTTTTATTTTATTACTTGTTTATAAAGTTCAAAAACTTATTGTGGAAAAATAATAGTCAATAATTATATTTATATTTTTAAAAAGTTATAAAAATAAATAATAATCACATATTTTAAATAGATAAACTGCATTTAAGGTTAAGAGGAGAGTTTATTTTTAACATATTTTATTAATGAAAAAATATTATTTTTTATATTAAATGTTTTAGTAATGTCTTCACATTTAAGGTTTTATTTAATATTGTATGAATTTAAGAATTTTATTAAATAATGCTAAATCTGTATATGGGTCTTTGATAATATATATACAAATCTCAGGAGGTAAGTGTAATTTACCCATGTTGATATGAATAACTTCTTCATTTATGGGTATTTTCGTCTTTTCACGTGCAAATCAAATGATAATATGATTATTTTCACACCCAAGTAACGTTATTTGTACGAACTTAATAGATTGAATTTTTTTTTAATAATAGTTTCAAAAATAAAAGGGATTAGTGTAATTATTAAAATTACAAAAAAGGTCTTTATAATTATCAAAAAAAAATCTGTCTAGAAAAAAAAAGATATAATTTACCTACTATTTTATTAAATAAAAATACCATCACGTGATACTATTGTTGTATCAGTTATGGAAAATGTCTTTTTGAAACTCTTCTAAAGGTTGGTTTGGAAAGTTGTTGATTTTTTAATTTTTTGGCTTTTTGACAATTTAGAGGTGGTTTGGTATGTGTTAAAATAACACATATTATTTTAGTACATTATCCTATTTAGGTCATAATCATCTTATTTAAGTTACATTACCTCTCTATCTCATTAGTTCAAACTCAATTTATATTTTACGTTTTTTCATAAAAAGTCAAGAAGTATACTAATCTAGTACTTCCCAAACAATCTCTTAACCTAGGGCCAAAAAGTCTCGTTTGGAAGGATTTTTGTTACTTTTTTCAACTTTTTTTAAAAAAAAATAATGTAATGATATAATTTAAATGTGATATTTTATTTTATTAATTTAAAAAATTTATTTTATTTTTTGTGATATTTTTACCAAAAACACCCCAACCTCAACTTCTCAAACAGATGCTAATTAGGGTTAATTTTGAAATATCAGTACTCAATTTCGAAAAGGATACAGTGGTGGTGTTTGGGAAGCAAGTTCCCAAATTTTTTTCTCATTCTTTCCACTAAAAGACAAAAGTTTTACAAAATCAAAAAAAATACATCCAAACAAAATATCACATCCAACCCCATAATCATTTCACTTTTTCTCTCACAAACATCACATCTAACCACATAAAAACCCAACTATCTTCCCAAACACCAAAAATTTTTTATCTCATAAAAACCTACATCTAATAAAATCTACATAAAAACTCACTTCCCAAACACCATCAGTATGAGTCACTTTGATTTGGGTTTGTACGGATATATCTAGATTCAACAATGATTCATCCCACTAAAAACACCACCACTAATAGCACTAATGCATTAAAAAAGTAAAAAAAAAAAAAAAAATACAACTCCAAGACCAAAACATCACATCATTACTGACGAGACCCACTGCCACCTAATTAGTGGAGCACTAATTAGTGCTCCCAAGCATTTTCATCTAATTATAAAAGCGTAAAATGCAAAACTTGACAACCTAGTACACAACAATTACTCCACCACCACTATTCTAGTGGCCCGCCTATGTTAGAGTAGGCCCAAGCTACTTTTAATTTTTATTATTTATTTATTTAGAAAAAAAATACTTTTTTTTTCTTGTATACCATGTTGGAAATAAATAAATTACACTAACCTCATCCCTTCGTTTCAGTTATTTTTTCTCTTTACGTGTTCTGAGAACAAAGAAAAAAAACAATTTTTTTTTCTTTTCATAAATAAGCAAAAAATAAGTCATAAATTATCGAAATATCCTCATTTTATTTCATTGACTAGGGCAGATCATGCTCCCTGATAAAATGATAATTTCATAAATATGTTTGAGGATAATATAGGAATTTCACAATTTTTTCAAAATGATGTGATATCATATTATAATTAATTTGGGCAAATTACATATACCCCCTCGAGGTTTAGAAAAATTACAGATACCCCTTGAGGTTTGAGAAATTACAGATACCCTCTGAAGGCACTATTTGCATAACAAATTAGGAGACAAATTGTTATGAAAATATAAATCTTAGGGGACAATTTTTTATGAAAATATAAACCTCAGGGGGTATCTGTAATTTCCGAAACCTCAGGATATCTGTAATTTAGCTAAACTTCGAGGGAGGTTATATATAATTGCCATAATAATTTTCAAAAAACAAAAAAGTCAATGAAAAAGTAATTCCCAAATGTATTTTAAAAAAACAAAACACGCAAAACCCTAATTATTCTTTATTTCCAAACACCCCTAACTCTTCAAGTCTACCTTTTTCTCACTTTAGTTTTCTAACGTTTCTACAAAAATTTCTTCAACTGTTTCACTTTTCCAATTTTGGACAAAAAAGCAGTCACGTTAATTGTTTTAATATTGTCACTTTAATTTTCTTTTTCTTTATATATATATATTTTAGTTCCTAATATTTTTAATATTTTTTTCAATTTACTCAGCAACAAACACTCATAAAAAATTGAATGAAAATCTGTTTGTTGATGTGCTTGACTAAAATAGTCAATAAAAAAAATAGTTAATATGACAAAATTTTACATCCTCAATCAATCATTTTTTCTTTCACAAATATCTATTCAATTAAAAAAAAAAAAATCACAAATCATCCATAACATACAATTTTTTAGCTAAAAGTTTAAAAAAAAAACTATTTTAATTTGCCATAGGCTTTGTTTGGGAATAGGCTATTTTAATTAGTTTTTCGACTATTTTAACCTGACTTAAAAAGTTGTATTTAGGATAATATTTTTTTTTTTTTGGTAATTGATTTGAAGGTTGTGAGAAAAAAATAAAATTATTATGATTTTGATGTGTCATTTTGTCTTATTAACTATTTTAATATATTTTGTCTTTATTGACTATTTTAGCCAAAAAAAACCTCCAACCTAATGGTTTGAGGCTAAAATAGTCAATAAAGACAAAAATTACTAAAATAGCCAATAATAAAATGTCTCACAACCATCTATTTAATTATAAAAAAAATTCTTAATCACGATAAATATAAATTTTTTTTCATCTCATAAAATAGTTAAGAAGTCAAAAAACCAACTAAAATAACCAAATTCTCAAACTAGACCTCCATACTACCCCCCTTTATAATTCCCTTCCACTATCCATTCACTACGTGCAGCAACAACTATTGTGCACTGTATTGGGCCCAATTTGATATTTTGAACCGTTCATATTTTAGAAAATATAGATATATATCTGTAAAAAATCACATTGATCAGATGTCAGTAATTCTCTTATCAAATCACATTTGTATGTAAAAAATAAATGCAACTACATGCAAATGTGATTTAATTAAAGAGTTATCAATATCTAATCAACGTGATTTTTTATAAATATGTTTACTTAGGCCTCGTTTGGGAACAGGCTAATTTTAGTAACTTTTTGGCTATTTGGCTAAAAGGTAGGTAAAAAAACTTGTATTTTGGGATAACTTTTTGGCTAATTCGAAAAGATGTGTAAAAGTAGAGAGAAAAGAGAATCTTTGACTTTTTGGTATGAGTGGTTGGCTTTTTGGCTAATTAGTAACTTTTTGGCTAATTGGCTAAAAAGGTAAGTCCCCAAACGGGGCCTTAATATTTGTTAAAATATGAACGGCTCAAATTATTACATTATACCTTAAAATAAACCAAATTACATATGTAACAGTTACTACTACGCATGAGACGCAACAACCTCAACTCCCCATTCACCAACACAAAACCACCACTAAAACCCCAGCTCCCCATTCACCAACACCAACACAAAACCACCACTAAAACCCCAACAACCACCGCTAAAACCCTTACCCACTATTTCCTGGTAATTTGTCATCACCAACAATTAAACAGTACCATTATATCCACTTCTCTCTAGACACCACTAATCACGTTAATTCAAGCACCATGACCCTTTCAAATCAACATTATTGAGCAACATCTCTCTCAAATTCAATTGTCATTTAGTAGATTTAGAGGAGAGAAGAGGATGACGGGGTGTCATTTTGGAAACATAGTAAAAAGTCACGTTTTTTGACAAAATATCTAAAAACGTGGCTGCTAAAGACGCAAGAAAATCCCTTTGAAAAGTGCCAAAAACGCAACCCTAAAATTATAAATTAGGGCCTATGAAAAAAAAATAAAAAAATAAAACTCTTATGTTGGGCAAGGATATTTTGGTCATTTTAATTTGATTTGACACCATAAATAAATAATAAATTAAAAAGCAAAGAGCTAATTTTTTACCAACTTCTCAAATCACTTTCAAAAAAATCAAAAAACTTGATAAAAAGTTAAAAGTCAGCTTTTACCAACTTCCCAAAACAACCTGAAGTGTGGGGTTCCAATTGGAGGCAACGTGGTTGCAATTCATTCAATTTTGGACAAACGTTAGATGTCAGATCAAATTGAGAAAAAGTAAAATTATAGGACCAAAGTTTTTTTTTTTTTTTTAAAAAAAAAAAAAAACTTTAAGAGTTAAAATGAGAAAATTTTGAAACTTTAGGTGACAAAATACAATTTATCCAAATTAGTAATAAGAATGTGTTGTTATGTCACGTGACTTAATATGGTGCCACATAGACGCTAATGTAGCATTTTTCGTTAAAAAATATAAAAGCTAGGGATACTTACTAATTAGTCATATTAACTAGACTTATTTACCTACAGGTCCTAACTAATAAATTTAACACTATAAAAATAAGAGAGTGATAAATTTATCACTAAAAATTTATTCATAAAAATAAAGAGACTGATAAATTTATTACTATAAATTTATTCATAAAAATAAAGACTGATAAATTTATCTTTCTCACTTAATAAATTTATCAATAGGACTTAATGGGTAATAAGTCTCCAAAATATGACCTGTTAGGTAATAAGCCTCCAAAGTAGGACCTATTGGTAGTTTACCCTAAAAGCTAACATAAGCATTCCAACTCATTAACAAAAAGTTAAAAATGGAAGTGAGGTATGTTTGGTTTTGTTCGGTTTTTAGAATTTTTTTTCAGATTTTTTTTAAATTAAAAATTAATGTGGTGAAAAAATGAAAAACAAATTACTCACTATTTTTATGCAGTTTCATCTTTTTGGAGGGAAGAAATAAATTTTAAAAATAATCTTTTTAATATTTAATTTTTTTCAAATTAAATCTATTTTTTCAAAAAAAAAAAATCAAAAAATACTTTCAAAAATTTAAACAAAGACCAAAATATCACTCTGTTACATCATCTACCATGGCACAAGTAATTTATTTTCTTTTTTTAGGTACAAAGTAAGAGCTATTTTGCTGATGTCAGATGAATGATTCAAAAATTAAATAAGAAAAAATAATTGATAAAATAGTTTGCCAATTACATCTTAATTAACCAGTTTGTTATCTATAATCAACATTTCGATCTGAAATGATTTTTTTTTTATATTACACTAAATTTGTTATCTATTAAACAGATTATTCTACCAAATTTGTACACAAAATTTTACACTAAAATGATGTGACAATATTATTTTGTAATTGTAATAAGCTCTTTATTCTAAATTGATAAATTCAAAAAAAAATAAAATAAAAAATTCTCATCTCAAAACCAACCAAGTCATTATGTATAATTTTTTCATATAAATTTATTACATCCTAATTAACCAGTTTATCATATATTAATCAACCTTTTTGCTAATATATATAATTAATATATATAAATAATTAGTTCTAAATTACTTAAATAACACTCTATTTTGATTGTAGATAATTATAAGAAAAATATTATTCTACCAAAATATTATACCAAAATAATGTGACAATATTATTTGTGTAATTAAAGACATCTTAATAGGATCTTTATTTTAAATTTGATAAATTGAAAAAAAAAATAAAAAATTCTCAACTTAAAACCCAACTAGTCATTATATAAAAAAATTTCATATAAATTATCTATTTTTATTTCCTTCTTATAAAATCATTTTATGACCTTTTCTTTTAACTTTTTTTTAAAAAATATTGGGTGAAATTTGTGTGTAGCAAGGGTGGGTTTGGACAAAAATTATTTTCAGTGGAGTTTTTTTATTATTTTTTACAACTATTTAAAATTAATATTAATAAAATAAAAACATTATAATCCAATCCATCAGCAAGTACACAATACAACAATCCAAGTCTACAACCAAAAAAATTAAAACCGACTTATAAAATATATTTTTTAAAATAAATATAATCAAGTTGAGATGGGAACTAAAACTCTTCCCTACCCCTAAACTTTTATTAGGTCGAAAGAAACTTGTATATTTCGAGATAGGTATAATCAAAGCAGGTCGGGGAAACCAAACATGACAACGTCAAAAGAGCACACCAAGTGATATACTTCATACAATCAACACCAAAGGCTATTTATAAGAAGATCTTTGAATCTTTTCTTCTTCTTCTTTTTTCTTTTTTTTTCGCGCGCAAATAAGCAACAAAATAAATACAAAAAGGGGGTTGGGGCGCCGGGGGGGAGGGGAGGGGAGGGGAGAAAAAGAAAAAAGAACCCCAATAGAACTATCCAAACTGTGTCAAATTTTCACAAGCAACCCTGCACTGAAATATTTGATATAAACGCTCACTCTAGTCTCTTGTGAAGAAGCTAGAACGTTTCACAAAGCCAAACTTATAATAAAAATCGACCCATCAAACCGTTCATCACACGATTTCCTTTAGCATCTTATGACCGACTGTTGGGGATTAGGGATCCCGCCCAAAACCTTCCAGAAATTATACCAAGCAGAAAAACACACCCACACTCAAGGAGACATCATATTTAACGTGGTTCAGCCTCAATGCCTACGTCCACGGGAGAGTAGCTGGTTATCACTATGACAATGGAGAGATTATAGAAAGATTACAATAAAGAAGGAGCTCACACTCTCCTCACTCACCCACTCACCCGTCTTCCTCGCTCACACCGAGAGAGACGGTCTCTCCGCCTCACATCTCTCACTCTCTTTGGTTTGCTCTCTCTCACTCTCCATCTCTCACCCTCTCCATTTATATACATAATGGTAAGAGAGAGAGTCTTCCATGTGAGCTGGCTGCCAGCCCTCTTCTTCTCCTTTCGGTGGCCGTCCATTACGGCTTGTCGGTTGGCACATGCTGCAGTACATGGAGAAGAGAATCACCCCTCACATGGGGTGATATCTAACAAATCACCCCCCTCAACCCATGTGAGGTGATCCATTGCACACACTGTTGCTAATCTTGTCACGCTCTGTTATACCCAACATAATCTACATCTCCTCACTGAGACGCTAGCATCCCTTGAAGCTAGAGATAATATACCAGAAATACAAGAGGGGAAGGGAATCCTACATCCTCAACTCAACTCACACCACTCTCTGATTTGGAGAGAGAGCCCCTGCTCCTGTCTCTCACTGATCTCTTCCACGCTTTCTGTCTTGGATGCCTTCACTTGCTATGCTTGAACTTGCGTAACCAAGATATCCGACACCCCCTGATTGGATGTCATGCACCCCCTACTAGGATGCCCTTGACTGTCATGCATTACCTCACAGGACCAGTCATTGGAGCAATAGAAAACTCGTCGTTTATCTCATCAACGTCCTCGGTTTTCTTTGCTCGGAGCTCTTCATTTGAACTATTAGCCTTTGCTCTCTGCACTTCTGAACAACCTTCTAGTGTTTCAACATACGCTCGTTGTCTGTGCTTTTGCAATCCCTGATTTGCTGTCCAGTGGATTGATGGTTGACAGTAGCTCCATCTGTCAAAGCATCGTCAGCTATTCAATTTTGCATAGTGCTTGCACCCATGGCTTCTAGTCTCCCTGTGTCGAGCTCGCCTGAGAGATCCGCATCAACTCTATCCTCCGCTGCCATGGAACTAAAGACACCACCATAGAGAAAAAAGACTTGCCACTCCTTGGCGCGTACTCTTGCGTTTTATCTGTCTTAATTTCTCTCTCTGGAAGTTCCTGTGAACTTTCAATAACCCGTTGCTACACACTCTTCTTGCGCCTCTGTACGACACTCTAGCGTATCTTTGCACTGCTGCACGTCTGCATTTGTGCTTCTGCGCTTAGTATGCTCCTCTGTAACTATTGTTCTACGCGTCTATATCCACCAGTACCTATTCGTATACCGTAGCTCAAACAGCCACAACATTTCCTTAAGCCTGTACTTGTTGCCAAATCATTTATCCGTCGATGAATGGACTTTTGATTGAACCAGATCTTTGATCAACTCCGGAGATAATCATCTCTGCATCCTCTAATCACCCCCTGACCATTCTTGATCTCCCTCGATTTGCCATTTGATTAAGCCTATCTCCTTTGGTCTTCGATGATCTATCTCGATCTGTATTTGATTGTCTAATTTGGTCAGAATCTGCCCATTCTAATCTCTTCAGTGAATCCACAGCGTTCCACAATATCTAACAACCTTCCTTCGACTATTGAAGATGACAAACTCCCATGTTTTGACAATCTTTAAAAACCGTTCAGAATTTCACTATTCTGACCTTGCGGTTGTGTCCGGAACGGTCCGTTTAGCTAGACTAACCTTTGTTGCACTTCCGGGACCTCACTGAAAAGCATCCCTGAAAATTGGGCCACACCACAATTTTCTAACAATTCTGGGCTAAATTGATATTTTCAGAAGTTCAGGGAATATTCCGTGTTCCAACAGAATATTCTGTCCACTGCACCTGACGCCGTCTGCCACTTTGATCTTCTTTCTTTTTACAGAAATTCTGATTCCGAAATCCAACCATACGGATGTGTCCGGAATACTCCAAATAGTTGGAAAGCACTATTGGATCGTCAGAAACGGACTCCGAATGGCTTAGATCAAGCCAAAACATTTTGGATCGCCTCAGATCGGCGGCTACACCTTAGCCGCGAAGCAGAGATCCTTTCTCTTGCGGCTACACCTTAGCCGCGCACCACTGGATCCCTCTTCCGTATGCTGACGTGGCAGATGAACGCGGCGCTGACTGGGCTGACGACGTGGCAGCCACATGGCAGGCACTGCTAACAACGGTGCCACGTGGCGCTGACGTGTCGATGATGTCACTCGTACGTGCGCCACAGTCTCCTTCCTTCCGCCGTGCATAAGGGCGTGTGGCTAAGAGTGGACTGACGCGCCGGTGCACTAAACGGCGTGTGAAGTGCGTGCTTGAGACTAGGCCTCACGCGCCATCTTCAGGTGGCGCGTGAGGGCGTGTCCGATGTCTTCTGGGGCTCTGCTTTGTATTTTTGGACTCCTCTCGTCAAGACCTTGCTCCTGGTCTGCTCAAAATCAGATATCGCGCAACTTCATTTCTGGGCAGTTTCGAAAAATACACTATTTTTGTTCCGAAAATAACTGACGAGGCTCTGATATCACTTGTTGGGGATTGGGGATCCCGTCCAAGACCTTCCAGAAATTATACCAAGCAGAAAAACACACCTACACTCAAGGAGACACCATATTTAACGTGGTTCGGCCTTAATGCTTACGTCCATGGGAGAGTAGCCGGTTATTACTATAACAATGGAGAGATTACAGAAAGATTACAATAGAGAAAGAGCTCACACTATCCTCACTCACCCACTCACCTGTCTCCCTCGCTCACATCGAGAGAGACGGTCTCTCCGCCTCACATCTCTCACTCTCTTTAGTTTGCTTTCTCTCACTTTCCCTCTCTCACCCTCTCCATTTATACACATAATGGTAAGAGAGAGAGAGTCTTTCATGTGAGCTGGCTGCCAGCCCTCTTCTTCTCCTTTCGGTGGCCGTCCATTACGGATTGTCGGTTAGCACATGCTGCAGTACATGGAGAAGAGAATCACCCCTCACATGGGGTGATATCTAACACTGACTTCTAACAAGTTCTTGTGAATTAATTTGGGTGAGAGAAGTGCTATGAGTAGTAGATTTATTCTAAAACAGGTACTAAAATCATCCTTGTTGATCTTCTTATCATTATCGGTATCAAATAGTTTGAAGAGTTCATGGATCTGCAAGTGTAAAATCCAACAAAGCTTTGAGTAGGAAAGACATGTCTGGTTTATAGAACTTTCACAGCTCGTTTGAATTGGGTGATTTGAAAAGAACCAAAAAGAAAAGAAATGCATATTTCTTACTTCATAAATGAAGAGAAACCAATTTCTCTTATAACCCTCATGTTGAGTCTTTCTAAAAGTGAAGAAATTGGGAGAAAAGATAACAAATTAATGTTTTTTCAAAATACCAAAACTGCCCTTTATAGGCTGCAAATGAACCGAGCTGTTCATGAACAAGCTCGGCTAGGCTCGTCTCGCCTCGTCTCGTTAAAGGCTTGGTTCGGCTTGGCTCGTTTAGTAAACGAGCCGAGCTTGAGTTCGCACGAGCTCAGCTCGTTTATCTTTATTTAAATTATATAATAAATATATTATTTATATATTAATAATATAAATATATATAAATAATTGTATAAATGCATTTTTTATATATTAAATAATATAAATAATATTTTTTATGTAAATAATATAAATAATATTAAAAAAAATTATCGAGCCTAGCTGAGCCGAGTTCGAGTTTCATTAATGTTAACGAGCCGAGCCGAGCTCCAGCCCAGTTTTTTATCGAGTTGAGCTCAAACTCAATAAACGAGCTCGATAAATAAATGAGCGAGCTCGAGCTTAGCAAAGTTGGTTCAGTTCGTTTGCAGCCCTACCTATAAAAAGTTACTTTGGCAATATAACATGCAAGAAATTTATTTTCTTTCTTTTAAAGAGTATAACCAAAAAAGATAGGTGATAAATCATTCTCTTTTCTCTTCTTTTCTCCCCTATTTATCCAAATAAGAGAGAGAGAAAACACAATCTTTTCTCTTCTTTTCTTCTCTCTGAGGTTCCCAAAGGGAGGAGGAAATGTGGAAACTATAAATATAAGATTAATGTATGGATTACATGGGCATGGCTATTGAACCAATAAGAGTGTTGATTACTCACCTCATACTGATTCAAGTTTGGAATCGCTTGATTAATGGAATCTCCTAACTGTGCCACGTGCATTTACCAGCAAAGAGTGCACAAATTAAAGCTTATCCAATTATATAAATATAAGAGAATATCAAGAAAGAGAAGAAAGAGACGTACTTCTTGCTCGGAAATGTAATGGTTTCCATCAGCATGACACTTAGTGAAGGCTAATTCACTGGCTTGTTTGAATAACGGTTGCCTTAAGACATGAGCTGACCCATATAGGAACTGCAAGCAATATATTAAATTTCATTTTCTACGTGTAACTCTGTGTGTATGCGTGAGTGAGAAAGAGAGAGAGAGAGGGATTGTTACCTGGTTGAATGTTATTTTACCCCTTTTCTCGACATCAAGGAGTCCAAATATCTACAACATAGAACAATCTCCATGAGATAGGCGATGAAATCAAGCGATGAATAGAATAAAAAAAAATCAAGTAGCTGTAAATTGCAATTGTTTTGTTTCACACTCCATGGAAATCAGGTTCCCGAGTCTAACACCAAGCAAAGAAAAAAAAAAAAAAAGGAAAAATAACTAATACGTCCTATTTGACCGTCAAGATTACTATCGAGTCCTATCAAAATTTTAATATGGACAACTAAGTCCTATTTTTGATAAAATGTTCCCAAAAAATTCATTGTAAAAATTTAAAATTAATTAAAATGGACAACAATTTTACTGTCAAGATTACTATAGAGTCCTATTAAAATTTTAATTGTAAAAATTATTAATATTATATTTAAAAAACATAAATAACAAATGGATAAAAAAAGAATAGTATAAAATGATTCCATTAATTGAGGCTTTCTGTTCTCTATGTTTTATAAGTTTGGGTTTGGAGCTAAGTGGATCAATTGGATGAAGGAGTGTGTAACAACTGCAAGAGTCTCAGTGCTTGTCAACGGATCTCCTATTGAAGAGTTTAGCCCTTAAAGGGGTCTAAGACAAAGTGACCCACTGTCTCCCTTTCTGTTTAATCTAGTAGCAGAAGGTTTACATTTGTTGTTGAGCAGAGCTTGTGAGCTAAACCTAATTAAAGGGGTGAAGGTAGGCTGTGAGGGAGTGTTGTTACCTCATTTACAGTTTGCAGATGATTCACTTTTATTCTGTGAAGCTGAGGTGGAGGAGGTGAGAAGTTGAAAAGGGTGCTAAGGTGTTTCGAAATCTTGTCTAGTCTGAAAATAAATTTTCACAAGTGTTGTATGTGGTGTGGGTGTCTCTATGGAGATGATGAATGATACGGCTGCAGTTCTGATGCAAAATTAAATCATTGCCACTCAGTTATCTAGGGCTGCCATTAGGAGCTAATCCAAGAAAGAAGGCCACTTGGAAACTAGTTGTGGATAAAGTCAAAACCAAGCTGGCTGGTAGGAAGAGGAAGATGTTGTCCTTTGCGGGGAGTCTCACACTTATTAAAGCAGTAACTTCAGCCTTGCCAGTGTTTTACTTATCATTGTTTAAGATGCCTAAAGGGGTTGCTTCAGAGTTGGACAAGCTTCAAGCTACTTTCTTATGGGGAGGTTCTGAACAGGAAAGGAAAATCCATATGATCAAATGGGAGGATTTGTCTAAAAGAATGGATCAAGGTGGTTTGGGCATTAGGAAGTTGAGGGATGTGAATAAGTGTTTGCTAATCAAATGGTGATGGAGGTTTGGTAGTGAAAAGGATGCTTTGTGGAAAAGAGTTATATGCAGCAAATATAAGATGGAGGTGGGTGGTTGGATTCCATCACTCATTCCATCCAGTAGCTACTCAGCAGTTTGGAAAGGGATCATCCCTGTTGCTAAACAGTGTAATAGCCTAAAGGAGTTTTATTTGAATAACTTCCATTTGAAGGTAGGGGATGGGGTGAGGATCAGATTTTGGTCTGATACATGGTTGTCAATCTGCTTGCTTGAAGAATGAATTCCCAACTCTGTTTAGGCTGTCTATGGAAAAAAAGGAGTCCTTGAGTGTTATGGTTGGTAAAAAAACCATAGCTGGTGGTTGGTCCCTGGCTTTTAGAAGGGAGTTATATGATTGGAAGAAGCTGGAGCTGGATAGGCTAATTAATATACTGCTAGTAGCTCCTGCTCTATGTCCATAGTGCCCTGACCATCCTGTCTGGTCAGCCTCTTCTTCTGGGGTTCTAAATGTAGCAGATTTGTATAAGTTTGCTGTGGATAATGCAGGTGCCACTTTGAGTATAACTAAACTAATATGGCTCAAGTACATCCCTCCTAAGGTGCAGGTTTTTTGTTGGTTTGCTTGGAAAATGAGAGTGAAGACCAAGGAGTTTTTACAAAAACTGGATGTGATCAATCAAGGTGCCTCCATAGCTTGTGTGTTCTGTGGCAGTGGTAGTGAATCAGTGAACCATGTACTAATTTAGTGTCTCTTTGTGTGGAAGATTTGGGCTGAAATGCTGGGATGTCCAAGCTGTTATACCAGGCTCTGTGGAGTCTTCTCTGTGGTGGGCAGGGGGGAAGTTAAGGAAGTTAGAAAAGAAGATATGGGGAGTAATTCCATTGGTAGTGATGTGGTCAATATAGAAGTGCAGAAATGATTGTGTGTTTAGAGCAACCATCCCAAATTTGGAGGATCTCTGTGATTTAATCAAGCATAGGATTGCTTTTTGGGTACAACCACATCTTACAGATTTCCATTTTTCAGTGCAGGATTTTATCTTTAATTTGAGGCAAATTAGAAAGTGCTTGGGTGGGTCTTTGGTAGATATGCGAATGCTGCTGTGTGAGCTGGTGTTGTGTTGTTGTTCTATGATTGTGTGGGCTTTGGGTGAAGCTCTGCATTCTGTGTTGATTACTATTAGGTCCCTTGTTCTTGTCAATCCCACGAACCACTTTGTTAATCGAGTTGTAAAATTTCCTTATTGTTTTGTCTTCCTCGCTCGAGCGAAGGAGTCCTCGCTCGAGTGAAGGACTGCGTCTGGCTTAAAACCTGAAAGAGATTAATGTGCACTCGAGCGAAGACTTTGTGGCTCGAGCGAAGACTGCGTCTGCATCTAAACCTGAAAGAAGTGATTACTCGCTCGAGCGAAGGTTTCGTGGCTCGAGCAAAGGCACTTATGGAAATCACGCGAGATAAGCTTCTCGCTTGAGTGAGAGAAGCTTCGCTCGAGCGAGCTTCAGAATCCGAATTTCTATAAGTAGTTGGTTTTCTCCAAAAACTAGGATTACTCTTTCAGATCTACTTTGAGGTTTTCTAAGGTTTTCTTCTGGAGAGATTTTTGTGAGTTTTCCTTGATGTTTTTGAGATGAGTTCTTCACTCATGATCTAAGATACATAAATCAAGGAGTTGTTACTTTAAAATTCAAAAGTGTTAATCTTCGGTGGATTTGAAGATTCAAACGTAGAGTTTCAAAGGAGTTTGATTCTGTACGTAGTTGATTCAACAAGTGGAGTTGTGGATTCAACTTCAGGTTGATCAGTTCCGAGACGAAGGCGTGGTGAAAGAGTTACAGAAGGTGTGAAGACAAATTGACTGAGTTGGGTAATTTGTGTATTATCTTTGTAATCTTTCTTTCTTCAGTAGTGGATTGATTAGTGGCGTTTCCCGTGGTTTTTATTACAATTGAAGGTTCTTCAATTGTGGTTTTTCACGTAAAAATCGTTTGTGTCGATTTATTGTTTATTCAGAAAAACAACAATCTAAATCACTTTCGTAAGTGCTTGATGATTTAGATTGCATGTTTTGAATAATTGGGATTTGGAATATTTTAATCTTGATCTAATCACGAATCACTTAGGATTTTCAATTAGTATCAGAGCAGGTCACTCTTTGTTTTTGTCAAAACTATAGGAGTGTGATTTTTTGTGATTAGTGATATGGATTCGATTCGTGAAGGTAACTCGACCCATAGACCTCCTCTTCTCGATGGTACAAACTATTCTTATTGGAAAGCTCGTATGAGAGCGTTTTTAAAATCCATCGATGAGAAAGTTTGGCACTGCATGATTTATGGGTGGAGTGAACCTACTGTCACCATTGATGGTGTTGATATTCCTAAACCCCTTGATAAATGGGACACAACTGATTACCAAAACTCGAGTTGGAACAGTAAGGCTCTCAATTCCCTGTTTTGCTCCGTCACACCTGAAGAGTTTCGTCGTATCTACACGTGTGAGGTAGCAAAAGAGGCTTGGGACATTCTTGAAACGATTCACGAAGGTACTACTTCTGTCAAAAGGTCAAAACTTCAACGTCTCACATCCGCCTTTGAAACCCTTTTTATGCGTGATGATGAGACGTTTGATGATTTCTATGCAAAACTAAGTGATATCGTGAATTCCTGTTTCACACTCGGTGAAAAAATCCCTGAAGCTAAAGTTGTTGGAAAAATCTTGAGGTCTTTACCCGAGAGGTTCCAATCAAAGGTGACAGCCATTGAGGAGGCTCAGAATGTTGATACCCTTAAGCTTGATCAGTTGGTTGGAAATTTGCAGACTTATGAAGCCCACCAGATTTCAAAGAAAAAACAAAAAGATAGTGTGGCTTTCACTAGTGCTCATGAGACTGCAAAAACTCCGGAGACTGAATTTGATTTAGAGTCTGAGATGACGGCTATGTTTACTAAACAGTTTAAAAAAAATTTGAAGAAAAAGAAGCCTAATTTCAGAGACCCTATTTCAAAAGACAAGAATAATGAAAAACCCAAAACTTTTCCACCAAAACTTGCTCAAAAAACTGAAAAGAATATTGTAAAGGGACAAGGGGTCAAGTGCTATGAATGTCAAGGGTTTGGCCATATTGCCCTTGAATGTCCATCGAAAAAAGAATCGAAAGAAAGTCTACATTGTGACTTGGGATGATGAAAGCGGGTCGGAGCAAGAACCCGAAGAACCTGAATCCGGCGAAGATGAGGATAGCGCTTTCATGGCATTTTGGTCCACTTTTACTCAACCTTTTCCAAAGCCAGCGGAATTAGCTCGTGGTCAGAACCTGCATCATCCTCCCACCTTTGACGGGAGTAACTACCTGTATTGGAAGATCAGAATGAGGGCGTTTCTAAGAGCTTCTAACCCAGAAGGCTGGCAAGCCATTGAAGAAGATACAGAAAGTGCTGACAATCCGAGCAATCAGAGAGCCCTGATTTCTATTTGTGGTGCAATTTCTGATGAAGAACAGCAACGGGTTGCTCACTGCACAAAGGCTAAAGATGCATGGGAGATTCTGAGCCAATTCCATGAAAGAGGAGATTCACCTTCACCACCATCCAGCAACTTTTCTGCCTTAGTTGCCTGACTGGATGAGGTCAAGAAGAATGAAGAGCAAAAAGATGATGATGAAACATCTACATCTGAAGACAATGATGAGATTACCGGTGATGATCTACAACAAGCTTACGAAAAGCTTTATGATGAATCTCTGAATCTGTCTAAAATCAATGACAAACTCACTCTCAAACTCAAAGCATGTGAAAGTGAGAATGTTAAGCTGAAAGGAGAACTTGTAGCAGCAAAGCAGAATATCATCAAGATCTTAAGTGACAGGCAAGACTTATGTGGAAAACTTCTATCCTGTGAAACTGAAAGGAATGAACTTCTGAAGGTGTATTCCACATATGAAGAGAAGCTTGAAAGTCTTGAGATGTCACAAGCTACATTGGAAGAGATAGTCTGTCAGAAAGATGAAAACTCCGTATTGCTAGAGCCACTATTGCCATGTGGAACAAAGGTTCCAAATCTTTAGAAGACATCCTCGGGTCTCAACAAATGGGTTGTGACAAAAGTGGGCTAGGCTATGGTGCGACAGCTCACAAGGGACAGGCCTCTACTTCACATGACCTGAAGACTCAAGCAAAGGGAAAGTTGAAGGTAGACCAGGGTGATCCCTCTTTCATCTACCTAAAGGGGGTAAGATCAACAAAAGGGAGGTAAAACCTGTTTTTATTTGTCATCACTGTGGTAGGTATGGCCACATTCGTCCTTATTGCTATGAATTGTTTGGTAAGGTGTCTCAAAAGGGTAGAAATTCGAATACTTTTTGGGTTAGGAGACAACCTTACATGTCGGGGAATACCAAGATTCATGAGGGTGTTCACAACGCCAAGACATTTACCAAGACCAAAAAGATTTGGGTGAGAAAAGATGATTTGACTTGTTTAGTTGTTCACACTGCCCTCAAAGCACGTGACTCACACATGTGGTATCTTGATAGTGGGTGCTCTCGTCACATGTCCGGTAACAAATCCTACTTCACCTCCCTTGAAAAATATGAAGGAGGACTTGTTACCTTTGGAGATGGCGGCACTTCTAGAGTCATTGGTAAGGGCTCTATAAGTGTTGCTGGTCTTCCCAAGCTCGAAAATGCTCTTCTTGTTGATGGCCTTAAAGCAAATCTTTTGAGCATTAGTCAAATGTGTGATTCCCACCATGAAGTATTGTTTTCAAAAAATAAATGTGAAATTTTAGATAAAAAGGGAAATACTGTCTTGCATGGGGTTCGCACATCTGATAACTGCTATGGGATTGTTACTACTAATGATCTCACTTGTCACTCTGCCATCATAAGTAACATTGATTTGTGGCATCAAAGATTAGGTCATATGAATTTCAAAGACCTAACTAAGATAGCCAACAAAGAGCTTGTGAGAGGAGTACCTAAACTGGGTAAAAATCTGAACCATGTGTGGACCATGTCAACTTGGAAAGCAGACTCCGTGCCCCTCATAAAAAGGTGAACAGCTTTACAACCAAACGTCCTCTTGAATTGGTTCACATGGATTTAATGGGTCCTACTCGCACTGAAAGCATTGGAGGTAAAAGATATATTTTTTTAACTGTTGATGATTTTACTCGATTTTCATGGGTAAATTTTTTAAGGGAAAAATCTGATACGTTTGATGCTTTCCAGGCCTTATCCTTAAAATTCAAAATGAACAGGGTGTGTCCATTGGGCGTATCGTAAGAATCGAACTGATCATGGTCGTGAATTTGAAAACAGTTCGTTTTCGGATTTTTGTGATATGCATGGAATTAAGCATGAATTTTCTGCACCTATTACTCCACAACAAAATGGAGTGGTTGAGAGGAAGAACAGAGTTGTTCAAGAAATGGCTAGGGTCATGCTCCTTAGCAAGAAACTTCCTCCAAAGTTTTGGGCTGAAGCCCTAAATACTGCTGTTTATGTCATAAATCGCGTGTATTTAAGGCCCGGCACTTTACAAACTCCATATGAATTGTGGAAGGGATTGAAACCTAATGTAAAATACTTCAAAACTTTTGGGAGTAAGTGTTACATTTTCAAAGATAGAGAGCCTTTGGGCAAATTTGACTCCCGAAGTGATGAAGGTATTTTTCTAGGGTATTCAACCACAAGTAGGGCTTTTCGAGTCTATAACCTGCGAACTTCTTCTTTAATGGAATCTATCAATGTGGTTATAGATGACACAGGTTCACCTACTCAAGCAACAAATGAGGATGACAATGGTGAGTCTCCAATCTTGGATACTGAACCACAAAGTCAAAGAGAAGCTGAGGTCCAAGCACAAGAAGTTGAGATGGCACCATCCTCACAGGTAAGTCAAAGTCCAAAGAGTGCACAAAGAAACATCACTCCTGATGCTTCTATCACCTCAAGTCCTGAGTTCAAACCATCAGCAAGGGTGAAACTGAATCATCCAGCTCAACAGGTGATTGGAAGTGTATCGGATCGAATGAAAACCCGAAGACAGATTCGGGATGAGGTATCACATATGTGTTATGTTTCTTTAATTGAACCTAAGAATTTTAAAGAGGCCTTGCTAGATGATAGTTGGGTCAATGCTATGCATGAAGAATTAGGTCAATTTGAACGTAACAATGTTTGGACTCTAGTTCCCAGACCTAGAGACATGAATGTGATAGGTACCAAGTGGATCTTTAAAAATAAATCTGATGAGAATGGTACTGTGGTTCGGAATAAAGCCAGGTTGGTTGCTCAAGGCTACACACAAGTAGAGGGTGTTGACTATGATGAGACGTTTGCCCCAGTTGCACGTCTCGAATCTATTCGTATTTTACTTGGTGTTGCTTGTTATCTTGGTTTCAAATTGTTTCAAATGGATGTGAAAAGTGCCTTTCTGAATGGGTACTTGAAAGAAGAGGCATATGTTGAGCAACCAAAAGGGTTTGAGGACCCTAAATGTCCTAATTATGTCTACAAGTTAGACAAGGCTTTGTATGGGTTGAAACAAGCCCCTCGGGCTTGGTATGATAGACTTACTACCTTTCTTCTTGATAATGACTTTCAAAGGGGTAGTGTGGATAAGACTCATTTGTGAAACATACTAAGTCTCATATTCTTGTTGCTCAGATTTATGTTGATGATATTGTGTTTGGATCCACTGCTGATCATCTTGTGAAATATTTTTCGGATTGCATGACACATGAGTTTGAGATGAGCATGATGGGAGAGTTGTCTTATTTTTGGGTCTTCAAATTAAACAGTCTCCTTCTGGAATGTTTGTTTCTCAGACTAAATATGCCAAAAGTTTTGTGTCTAAGTTTGGTTTTGAGTCTGCCAAACATGTAGGTACTCCCATGAGCACTAGTCTTCACCTTTCCAAAGATTCCTCTGGTATTGATGTTGATCCTATCCTTTATAGAAGTATGATAGGGAGTCTTTTTTACCTCATAGCCAGTTGTCCTGATATTGCCTTCAGTGTAGGAGTTTGTGCCCGTTACCAAGCCAGTCCTAAAGAGTCTCACCTTCTTGCGGTCAAACGCATCATCAAATATGTTAATGAGACATTGGGGTATGGGGTTTGGTTTTCTACTGATTCTACAGCTGAAATTACTGGCTTTTCTGATGCTGACTGGGTAGGGTGTGCTGATGATAGAAAGAGTACATCCGGGGGTTGTTTTTACCTTGGGAATAATCTGGTTTCCTGGCATAGTAAAAAGCAAAATGCCATCTCCTTTCGACTGCTGAGGCTGAGTACATTGCTGCAAGGAGTTGTTGTGCACAAATGCTGTGGATTGAAGCAAATGCTTCATGATTATGGATAGAACAGAACACTCTCATTCTTTTCTGTGATAACACAAGTGCCATAAAACATTTCAAAAAATCCTGTCCAACACTCTCGCACCAAACACATTGACATTCGTCATCATTTTATTCGAGAGTTAGTAGAAGAGGCCTTGTTGTTCTTGAGCATGTTCCCACTGAGCATCAAAAAGCTGATATCTTTACAAAACCCCTTGATCTTCTTCGGTTTGAGTTCCTTAGAAAGACCTTGGGTGTAATGCTCGATCACTAGAGTGTTACTTGTTCCACGAGTAGGTGTGAGTGTTTGGCAGTATGTGTGCTTGGATGCTATAATCTGATTGTCATTGATTCTTGTCTTACTTGCATACATCTTTATATGCACACTACTCATGATGCTCACAAGATCACATTGTTCTCTGTTCATTGCTCATTTTGAATGCCCATGCTCATTAACCTCATGATCTCATTCTGTACACATCCTTGAGGTAAATTGTTGCAGGGGTTTCCGCACAAGTGATCAAAATTCTCTATGGACCACTAACAGTGTTTCTTGTACTTTTTCAGTGGAATTGACCGATACTAGTATATCATGGGTGATGTTGAGTCTCTTAACCATCTACCATCATTTTTCACTTCCACGGTTTCTCTCTCAGATCCTTGAAGTCCGGGCATTAGGAAAAGGCTACCTCAGAGGCACTAACCAAGCCATCCTTTTTTATTTCATTCTTCTTGGTTTGGTTTCCATACTCTTAAGCGTGAATGCCACCAGTGAGTGCCCACAAGAAAAAAAAAAAAAATGGACTCATTGATTGAGGGGAGCCTCCGCATTTACTCAACAAATACCCCGTGATTTCTAGTGGTTTGACTTTTCTCTGTGATGTTCAGTTACTCTTGCCGGAGGTCCAGCCATCCGATCACTACGAGGATTAACTCTAGCTCAGTGGACTCTCATGGATTGCACACACACACTTTATTTTGTGAGATCTCATGTTGGATTTTGAGTTGTACATTCTCATGCAGCTTATGATCACTGATAATATTTTATCTGCTTTGCTCATCATTTCCAGTGTCATTGTTTTTCAAAATTGCAAGTTTACAGGTTTCATGATGTTTGGATTATTTCATTTTAGTCTTAATTTTGCCTAAATGTGATCATCTTCTTGTGCTCCAGGTCTCACTTCATGATATTGAGTATCTTATTTTTTGCTTTAAAAAAAAAAAAAAAAAAAAAACAATTTTGGTTTTGTTTTGTTTTTTTTTTTTTTTCTTCTTCGCTCGAGCGAAGGAGTCCTCGCTCGAGCGTACTTCTGCTACTGCATTAGACCTGAGAGCATGTGTTTTTGGCTCGAGCTACCAGTTCTTGGCTCGAGCGAACCCTTGCGCATTATTGTCCTCGCTCGAGCGAGAAAGTCTTCGCTCGAGCGATCTGTCGAGGTTCAAATTCTGAATCTGTGTCTATTCAGTTCATTTTTTCCCACCTCTTCGTATTTTCCCTTTCTCTCTCCCTTAGGGTTTTCGTGGTCGTCTTTGCTGCAACCTTCAGTTGGTTCTCTCTTGGAATTTGGGCATTTTTTATTTCTTTCAGTGGGTAAGTTTTTTTTTCTCTTTGTTTTTTTTCTCTTCTCATTTTGTTATGTGAATGTGAAGATGCTCTGTTCTCATCTAGGGTTCATTCTTGTTGTTTTTGGTTACTTCCTACTGATTTTGTATTTCTCTTTTACCTCTAGGGTTTGTATTTTGGAGCATTGTACTTTGTTCTTTGCTAGGGTTTAAATTTCGGGATTTTTACATTGGGGATTGTTTTTATCCTCACCTATTATCTTGTGAGAATGTGATCTGTTGTTTGGATTTGGGGGTTCTATTATTTTACTCTTGGTGGGGGTTTAATGTGTTTCATTTCAACATTTTAGTGTCCTTCGGTTTACTGCTAGTTTTTTTTTAGTCATGTTTTAACATTTAGTGTTTACATTGTGGAGTTAGTATATACCGCTATAGTTTTCTGCTTATTGGACTAATGTTCTCATGCTTTCTCTCTTTTGGGTATTGGGATTCTCTTGTTGTCATTGTGCTCCTTGGTTTGGATTTGGGGGTTTTCTGATGTTGTTTATTGGGTGTTCTGTGTCTGTCTGGGCTTTGTGTTTGTCTTGCTCTGTTTGGGTTGTCTAGTCATGGCTGAGTCGTCTAAACGCCGCAAGACCACTGTTTCCCGTCCCTCTTTCAACACTGAAAAGTTTGAGTCAAAAGAAAAGGCCAAGTTGTTTAGGGAGTCGTTTGCATCTCGTAAAGTCCATTTAGAGCGAAATGTCCACCCAAGTGCCTTTGAGGTTCTTCCCATTCGGTCTTTATTTGATTCCTTAGGCAGAGATTAAGTGTTGCATTTTTCAAGTCCACAAAATTTGAGTCTCATCCGGGAATTTTATTGCAATATGCATTCCATTCGCAAGGAAAATCCCGCCACTTTTACTACTTGGGTTAGGCACAAGTCTCTTGTCATGACTGGGGAGGTTTTTAGGGTTTTTCTTGGTCTTCCCGAAGTCCCGGATTTTCGGTTTCCACTTCTTACTCGTACCGGGATTGATTTTGATCGTGTTGCTTCTGAGTTATGTGGTCTTGACCGGACTTGGATTGTTGGGGCACTCATTCAGCAGAATGAGTTGCTTCCTCGGTTCCGTCTCTTGAATATCATTGTATGTGCGAATCTTTATGTCACCACCCATTCCTCGCATATTACTCAGGACCAAGGTTATGTTTTGTATTGTATTCATCACTGACTTCCTATTGATCTTCCAGAGATGATTGTTTCGAAAATGATTGGGGTCTTTGAGGGTCGAAAGTCTTTGGGTCTTCCTTATGGGTGTTTGCTTACCCATTTTCTCACTTCTCTTGATATTCCTTTTTCTGATGATGATGAGTTTGCTCACCCTATCAAACCCATTACTAAATTGACAGTCTCCCAGAGTCAGGCTCATGTGAGGGGGGTGTGTCAGGGGTTAGGAGTTCTGGTGTAGGTGATGATGATCCCCTTGTAGAGGAGTTTGAAGCAGCCACTGCCAGTGCTCCTGATCTACCCGAGTTGCAACCTCGTTCATTCCGTGGTCAGCTACAGCACTTTGAGTAGACTGTTACTCGTCGCCTTGATCTTTTGGATGGCCGCCTCGATGCTCTTGACAGCAAACTTGATGAGCAGAGTACCATGCTTGCGCAGATTCTTTCTCTTCTCCAGCTACAGCAGCCACCTCCACCTGAGTCTTAGTTCTTGACAATTTTTTTTTGGTTTATACTCTTGGACAGTTTTCTCTTTTCTGTGAGTGTTTCTTCTTGCCTTTGATAGTTTTGATTCTGATGTATATGATTGTTTTTTTTTTTGGTCACTCCCGACAAAAAGGGGAAGTATGGTATATGGGGGTATATATGTTTGGACTTATCATATGTTTGTTTGCAGGCAGGGGTATATATGTGGGGGTATATATGTTTGGACTTATCATATGTCTGTTTGCAGGCAGGCAGAGTTTTTTTTTGGTGATGTATGTGGCATACTTATGATGTTTGTGTGCAGGCAGCACTTGGACTTATGGGCAACAAATTCTGTTTTGTCTATATTGGAATTTAAGTTGCTTATGATGATTGATAATGGTTTTTTGTTGTTTTTAACTCTTGATGGTTTATTATGTTAATAGTTCATTATGTTGCATAACAAATTCTCTTTAGTTTATGTTGTGCAGATTGGTTAGTTTTGTACAGACTGTTTGTCCATCAAGATTGGTTTGCGAGTTGTTTCTTTTTTCTGGTTTTTAGTTGGATTGTTTAGTTTGATGTTTGGTTAGGAAATTATGTTAGAAAGTTTTGTCCGGGTATTGACAAAGGAGGAGATTGTTAGGTCCCTTGTTCTTGTCTATCCCGCGAACCACTTTGTTAATCGAGTTGTAAAATTTCCTTGCTGTTTTGTCTTCCTCGCTCGAGCGAAGGACTGCGTCTGGCTTAAAACCTGAAAGAGATTAATGTGCGCTCGAGCGAAGACTTTGTAGCTCGAGTGAAGACTACGTCTGCATCAAAACCTGAAAGAAGTGATTACTCGCTTGAGCGAAGGTTTCGTGGCTTGAGCAAAGGCACTTATGGAAATCACGCGAGATAAGCTTCTCGCTCGAGCGAGTGAAGCTTCTCTCGAGCGAGCTTCAGAATCCGAATTTCTATAAGTAGTTGGTTTTCTCCAAAAACTAGGATTACTCTTTCAGATCTACTTTGAGGTTTTCTAAGGTTTTCTTCTGGAGAGATTTTTGTGAGTTTTCCTTGATGTTTTGAGAGAGTTCTTCACTCATGATCTAAGATACATACATCAAGGAGTTTGTTACTTTAAAATTCAAAAGTGTTAATCTTCGGTGGATTCTGAAGATTCAAACGTAGAGTTTCAAAGGAGTTTGATTCTGTACGTAGTCGTTGATTCGACAAGTGGAGTTGTGGATTCAACTTCAAGTTGATCAGTTCTGAGACGAAGGCGTGGTGAAAGAGTTACAGAAGGTGTGAAGACAAATTGACTGAGTTGGGTAATTTGTGTATTATCTTTGTAATCTTTCTTTCTTCAGTAGTGGATTGATTAGTGTCGTTTCGCCCGTGGTTTTTGATTACAATTGAAGGTTCTTCAATTGTGGTTTTTCCACGTAAAAATCGTTTGTGTCAATTTATTGTTTATTCAGAAAAACAACAATCTAAATCACTTTCGTAAGTTCTTGATGATTTAGATTGCGTGTTTTGAATAATTGGGATTTGGAATATTTTAATCTTGATCTAATCACGAATCACTTAGGATTTCAATTACTGAATGCTCTGTTTGTGGTGTTGGTTGCTATGTGAATGATGTGTTCTTGGTGAATGCTATGCTCATGGCTTGTGCCAGATTTGTTAGAATGCTCTGCAGTTTTGTTTTGGAGTTTTGGGGTGAATGTTGTGTTTGTGCCTCTGCTGCAATTTTCCCTTTGATGGTCTTCTTGTGTTGTCTGCTGGTTTTTTGTAATCTTCTTTTGATCTTTGTTGTTGGTTCCTCACCAACTGACACTTGGAGCTTTGTGTTAGCTCCAAGCTCCTCTTTATTGATGCATTGTATCACTTTTTGTATACTTCCATCAATAAAGATTTCTTTTGCCGATCAAAAATAAAATAAAAAAATAAAAAGCATTATTTTATGTTATTTAAATTATGAATTTTTTTAGTGTAAACAATCTAAAAAGGCTAAATTCTATTAAAATTACAACGTGCTATGAAAAATAACTATGAAAATTTTATATATTTCTTAATGTATGAGATAGTTGATGAATTTTATACTTAATACTTTTGTTTAAGAATTCATTTAACTTCAACAATTAAAATATTATTATTATAAAATTTTAAATAAATAAAAAATATTTATGAAATTTTTGCTTCATACTTTAATGAGAAATATAAAATTAAAATAAAATATTCTATTACAAATAATTGAATATTTTTATAACAATTTGTAAAATAAAATAAAAAATAGATTTATTTGTTAATATTAAAATTTGATATAATTTAATAGCAATTTTTAAAACAAAATAGAACTTATTGATAATTTTTCAGTGTGATTTATGATTATTTTAAGGACACTCGGTCCATAAATCCAAATTGAAATTTTGTTTGATCAAAAGTCCACACTCTAAAATATTTTATCCATAAGGACATGGTTAAGCAAAATGATCAAAATACCCATATATATATACATATTGCATACACGGTTAAATGAGCCAAGCACTCACCCCCTTCTCTCTCTCTCTTCTCTCCTCCGCTCCCCTCTCTCAATTTTCTCTCGCCGGCCAGATCTACCCCTCTGCCGCCACTAACGTCGACATGTATATCGAATTTGTCTCTCTTTCTCTCTTCCTTACCTCTCTCTTCCCCCTCTCTCTACAACAACGATGTAAATGAACTCGTCGAGATCGATGAAGATTCAATGTTGAATCAGCTTTCAATCAACAATAGGGAGTTGAAGAGGTTGAGCTTTTGCTATTTTTCCAACGAAATCAGTCGATGGAACTCTCACGCGCCGCTGTAATAACGAACCCCCCACAACAGTGACTTCAGCCGCCGAGATCTAGATCGGTTTCCATCGTGAGATCCAGATCCGTCACTGGTTGTGAGATCCAAAGCCAGATCCAACCCTCCTCAATCCAAATCATCATAGATCGATTACTCCAGTTTCATTGCCGTCATTTGGGTCGTCGCCGGCGTCATGTTCTGTTACAAGCTTGGCTCATGGCTTGCTATCATATTCTGTGCTCAGATCACTTGCCAACTATGTTACACGGACTCTTCAAAATAAATCAAATACTCATGTCGGACACCCGACACTTGGACAAGGGTATGGAATATGTTCAATACTTTTAACGGGATACTTTTTATATAATTGTATATAACACTATTATTATATGTACATATATTGTATAATTGCTATAAATGTCTTTTTGACACTGTAAGTAATATATAGTACCATTTTATCTCACATATTTAATAAAAAATATAAATACAACATTTTTCTGCCAAGTCTACGTACCCTTAAATTTATGGTTTGACAAGTCCGATCTCTAGATACATACCGCACCCATACCCGAGTCCATGTAACATAGCTTGCCAATACGAAGAATATGGATGTGTAGATGATCTGATGAGTGTATGTAAGTGTGTGGGTGATCTGTTGAAATTTGGAGTGACTTTTTTTCTTTTTTTCCTATCTGTTGTTGATGTTGTTGTGGGTGTGTTCGGGTGGTCTGTTGAAATTTGGAGTGATCTTTTGTTGTTGTTGTTGTTGTTGTTGTTGTTGATGATGATGATGATGATGAAACAGATACTTGCAGCATATTAAATTTTAGTTGTTGAATTTGAATAGATAGAGATAGATTTGGTGGTGGTATTGTTGAATTTGAATTTTATTTGTACAGATAGTGGGAAGAGAGAGATTTAAACAAATAAGAAAAAAAAATGAACAGATAATAAAATTTGGACAGATATTCGAACAGATAAGGGAAAAAATTTGAACAGATAGTCAAAAAATAAAACAAGTAAAAAAATATTTGAATAGATAGTCAAAAAAATCAACAAATAGATTAAGAGGTTAAATTGAAAATAAAATATCCTCGAAAACAATAAAAGGATTTCTTACCAAACTATTTCACAAAAGGTAGATCTCTCACCAATAAAAAATATCTATTATTAATGGAACCATCATTCACCATTGCAAGTGAATGATCGTTCCGTAAGGTGGTTAAGGAATGAGCATTCCATTTCATTTTGGTGAATCAAACATGGCATAAGACCTATTTTTGTCTCCATAGTAATACAATATTGCATTTTCCTTTTACCCATAAAAATAAAAAAAATAAAAAAAAAAAGAATGACCTTTTCAGAAAGGCTGCAAGCCTTCAATCTCAGAACCCTGGAGAAGTCATGGATTTTAACTTATCCACTGTGAAAAAGGACGAAAACAGAGATAAAGTTATCTTGCATTGCCACCAATTAAAACACTATTGATATAACATGAACTTAGATGTATTTGGACAAACTCAAAAAGAAACTAAAGCATTTTAGTGTTGTAGAATTCAATTAGGACAACATTCATCATATTTAGATATACAGTATGAATGTTCAGTTTAGAAGCAGTACAATATATTATTGTGGTCACAATAACAAATAAATTGAGCTCACATGTACTCAAATAATGTGTAAAACAAAAAAACAGAATATTCACAGCAACAGCAGGTTTATCCAGTACGACTAATATACAACGCACTGATGATGGAGAATAACCAGAAGCACTCATGATTAGCATCAATTCCAAACTTTTCGAGGATTTGACATATATGGGAAAAATGAAAAGAAGCAATACTATATTCTTTCAGATTAAACAATGGCATATTGTAGACACCCCATTTTTAACCGACCTTAAGACTCAGACGCCACCGATTGAGTACTTGGTGATGCTGCATATCGTGCTCGTTCAGAAGTCTCAGAGTCTCGGCTGTGAGCCTTGCCTCCGGACTTCCGGGCGTTTCTGTGTTTTGCCTCGGTTTGCGAACCAGGCTCTGTTTTCTCTTCCCGAAGGGAGGGAGAGGTCTCATAGATCATCTCTCAGTGGCCGTAGGCTACGTTTCGTGGTCGTAGGCCATTTTTCCCATTTCGGAGCCCGGTTCCTGGTTTTCGGAACCGTCGGCCGTGTGCCTCGGTTCGGGACCGCCTAACCACCTCCTTTTGCTCCGGTTTTTGGCATACATCTTATTTCCTCCCTTTTGAGGGACACTGTGGTCCGAGAGACCAACTTCGTGGTCGAACACCACCTCCGGTGCTTAACAGTCAGTTTTCGGGGCCCCGGGCCGCACGTTTTGGCCCCCGAACCTTCGATTTGCATCGGTTTGAGTTCATTTTTGGCAGGGACCTCTATTTCATTGTTAGGAAGGTCGTAGAAGGGTGGGAGGCCAGCAATTATCCTCAGAACCAGTTTTATTCCTTCATCGCCCTCCGTCGCCCGTTTTTCTCGCTAGAAAGCTAGTGTTGACCATTCCCGGGCCACTTTCTTGGGCCCTCAACCACATATTTGTGATGTACAGACCTGGGAGGCCACCAATATGTCATGGCCGGCCATCAATTCATCTTGACCCTTTTGAACCCCTCTGAAAAGTGGGGTTTTCTCTCTCCTGGTTCACTTTTTCAGGGTTTCAACCACATGGTTGTGTTGTGCACACATGGGAGGCCACCAATATGGGTGGCCGGCCAGCTAGTTTTGCTTGACCCTTTTGACCTTGGCCGGCCGGATAAGGGAAGTGGCCAGCCGGCCACCTGGAGCCTCAATAACTGGCCGGCCAGAATCCTCTCTTCAGGTACTTTACAAATATACCCTCTGTTTCCCCCCAGATTTTGTATCCGGGGGGCTAACTTTTTGGGGGGAAATTTGAATTCCATTTCCTCCCTTTTTCCCCCACTCCTTTGCCTATATAACCAGCCCCCCAGCTCTTGTTTTAGGGGTTACAAAATTGGTGTTGAGGCTCTTGCATTCTCTCTCTCTCTCACTCTCTCTCTCTCTCTCACTCTCTCTCTCTCTCTCTCTCTCTCTATTCCAAGCCTCCAAACCCTTTTGTTCTTGGATCATTTCCACACCACCACTCCATCCTCCTTTCCAACAACTTGGGGCTGTTTTCCAGAGGTGAAGAGCTCCCAAACTTGGTTCAAAAGGCTGCTGGTCCATTGGTCTTCAAGGGTAAGCCTCTTTTCCTTCTTTTTGTTCCTATCTTGCTCAATATCTAAGCCTTGTGTGCAAGCATTTTTGGGCTCCGACCCAAACTGTAAATAGTATTATTTTTAGCTCCTTTTCATGTTTGATTAAGGACCTCTTGCTGTTTGAGGTCTCCAGCTACCATTTGCTTCTTTGCCTCTCTTTTTGGCCCTTTTTTTTGCATAGTATTTTAGGCCTATTTGTGAGCTGTTTTAGACTTTTCCATAAACTGTAAAATACCATGTTTTGGGCCCCTCTTTAACATTGTTGAAGGGCCCTCCTCTGTTTGAGGCCAGCAGCCATCACTTGCTTCTTTATCCCTCTTTTGGCCTTTTTCTTGCATAATGTTTTAGGCCTACTTGTGTTTATTTTCGTGGCTTGTTGTAAACTGTGAAGTGCCATGTTTTGAGCCTCTCTTCAACTTTGTTGAAGGACTCTTGGCCATTTGGGGCCGGCTGCTGCCCCTTGTCTTTATTCTCTCTTTTAGGGCCATTTTCACATGATAGGTTAGCCCTACTTGTGTTCACTTTTGAGATTTGTCATAAACTAGAAAAAAATCTTGTTTTGACAGTGTCTTCATGCTCTATTAAGGTTCCATTCTTGTTTGAGGTCATATGCTATCTTGTATGCTAGGTTGCCTCCTATTTTGAGCTTTATATCCTAGCTATTGTTGCATGCCTTGTTTGGCCCTCTAGCCACTGGAATCCAGTGGATTTCCAGTGGCTTGGCCACTGTCTTGAGCCTCCAACTTAGAGGGGGGTGACCCCCTCTCACCTTGACTTGTTTGGTGGCCATTTCGGCCTTCCAAAGCGACCCCATCTTGCATGCTTCTTAGTCACATTTTGGGGCCAATTTGTTGAGTTTTTGGGACCACCATATTTGATTTCATAGTGGGTTTGGGCTGCCACATGTTTATCTAGTATGCGCCTAAGAATCCCTTGTATGGCCCTCTAAAGGAACCCCTCATTTTAGCATGCCATAGTTGCATATCAGTGGTTATTTGGGCCTATTTTCACATGATTTATTCACTGATTTTTGATGGTTTGGTCAGATTCCATGTGCATCTTACACTTGCCATGTAAACCATGTTTGTTGGTCAAATTTGCATGCTATTTTAAGCCATCTTGCTAGCACTTTTTGGCCACACTCTAAACTGGAAAAATGCATATTTTGGGACTGTCTTGACTCTTTCTTTACACTTCATGTTCAAATAATGCATGCTTTGTATAGCTATAAGTCATTCCATGTAACTAATTTTGTGTTTCGGGGTCCATCTCTTGCGTCGGGTGCCATATCGCCATGTTTCGGGACCATTTAGCATCATATTTTAGCGTCAAAATTCGCATGTTTGTATTCCATATTCCATGCCTTGCCATGCTTTGTTAGAGTGGCATTTGTACCTTAGGATCGGTCCTCGATTTGCGTGCACGTGTGCACGCATTTCGAGTGTCTCATTTTCATCTAATGGCCGCTGATGTGAGTGTGGCTGAGGTCCACTCATGTTGGTGTAAGTCCATTATGCATTGTGATGCCATTTCATTTCATAGCATTGTGTATGCTAGGTTGTAATGTTTAGCGCATTGTGTATGCCATGTTTACCTCGTGCATCGTGTATGCCATTTCATAGCATTGTGCATGTTAGGTTGTATCTTAGTTGCATTCATGCATGTCATGCATACTGCATTGTGTTTGGGATAGGAGTTAGCCCGAGCACGGGAAACGAGGTACGTTTCGTACTCCGAGTGACGGAACGTGTCTCAATTCCCCAGTCACCGACACTCCGGATTATCCATGATGGATTTTGGTCTTATTGTGTTTATATGTACATTCATTTCATATTGATTGTGCAATTCGACTCCTCGGCCATCGTGCATCGAGATGCATGATTGGTGGCACGAGGATCGAGGCATGCATACATATGTGAAAATACATTGCTATGCCCCTTTCCTGCTCTCTGTTGCAGCAAATCAAGAATCAACAGCCTTCCAGAGCTTGGCGCGCTTTCCAAGAACAGTTGCAAACGGAGGCTAATTGGGGCATCGGAGTGGATTTCTGCGCAAGGCAACCCGAACATGCATCATTCATCATCCGGAGCAGAGTCGAGGCAGTCCCTAGCTTGCATGCTAGTTTATTGCTTTCCTAGCTAAATTTGTTAATTAATTAGGGTTTTGTACTTATTCGGACTGTATTTATTTGGGACTGTATATTATTCTTTCGGACCCTCCGAGTGAGGGCACAATTGTAATAAGTGTGCGTGCGTGTGATGTATGTCTTCCAACCCCACGTCGTTCTCCCTTTCATTTACCTGCTTATGATGGTTAGATTAGGGCACGTTTCAATTAGCATACAGTATGATAGCATGTTTGCATTCATTCATCTGTTTTGCATGCACCGGGCTCGGCGCATCATACTAACTGCATTTGTATTTCAATTCCGAGTTGAATACATGTTAGTTGTAGCATTCCATATGCCATGTTTAGGATAGCCGAGCCTGCTATAGTTGCATTATTGCATGTGTTGCATTAGGCATTTCTGTATAATTAGGATCATGCATGGATTTCTAATTAGCTTCTGTTTTGGCTTGGAGTACTCGGTAAGTTTTATGCTTTAACATCCTTGCATGTGTGTGAGTGACTGCCATGATAGCATACTTACCATGAGGCTATTTGCTTATGTGATATATCTGCCTGAATGCCTGTGGGTGAAGGTTAGGTTGTTTGGATTGGGACAAATCATCAACTGTAAGTTTTAAGCCCACTAGATGGTGGCAAAACCATGTTTTCTAAGCCCACCTGAGGGTGGCAAAATCTGCATTTTGAGCCTACTTACGAGTAGCAAACCATCTTTCAAAAACAAACTGAAATGTTTTTGTTCCAATTCAGGCGACCCGGTCTATACTTGTATGCTGTGCGCATCATATAGTAAATCTAGGCTAATAACCGGAATAAGAACACATAATGTTTCAAAACTAGATATCATGGTTAGTAGAGGCCGATCTTTGATCGGGCGAGCGGGGGTGCTCACGAAGTGACCTTCCTCAATCGTACCCAAGTTCCCGAGCCGAGGCAACTTTGGTGATAATGGACACGTGGCCTTAGGCAAACGAGTCAGGGTTTCCTAAATTTCCCAAAAATAAAATATTTAGGTGGCGACTCTGTATCTGGCAAAACAGTCCATGTTTGGCACTTCTTTCAAAAATCTGTTTTCTCAAAACGATTTGCCGGATTTGGACTCTTTGGTTCAGATTAAGAACCGTGACACAAATCGAGTCCGAACTGTAGCGAGGTCCCCCGCGGACTTGCTACACATATCTAAAATGATTTGATGCAGCCACCAAAAAGCCCACATTTGCATCATTTGCATGGATGCAGCATTAATTCAATGGAAGCATTTATTTTCTAAAATGACCTCAATTTTTTTAGAAAAAAATAAAATAAAAAATACACAAGATAGAACAAAGAGAAAAGAAAAGAAAGAGAAAGAAAACCCTCATCACTCATCCATGATTCAAACACCCTATCCAATAATCTTGTGTTAGAGAATGAAGGAAAGTTGACAACATTGCGCAACTTGCATGAGGTAGGCATGGTGGCATCTAACAGCCAGATGAACAACTCGAACAACTTCAATCAGAAGTGTAATAATAATTGTTCCTTGCGAAGACAATCAAGGCATACATGACAAATAAATGTAAAATATGAACATCACCAAAATTAACAATTCACGCCAACATACCTGGAATCTGGATTCATGGAAAGAAATGTATCCAGGAAGTCCATAGCTTCCAAACTACTTAAATGGAATGTCTGGCAAACAAGAGAGGTAAATCCAATTCAACATTCCTTTCAGTTGGGTAATACTATGAAATTGGAGGTAATCCATTCACAATGAACTAGAATACTGTATACAAAGAGATGAATTTGATTCAGAGGATCAATACAAAGCCTTTCATTGCACATCAGATTACAAAAAAATATTGCCTTTTATCTTTTCAGAAATATTTAAGATAATTTGTGGTAATCAAATTATGTGAAACTTTTCCCCGCCCTGATAAATAAGGTGGTACTTTATTACAACCCAAGAAACCCCCAACAGAGAGGAGGCATTTATTTTTGCAGAGAATAAATAACAAGATTTTTAGGACCCTACTTATATAGTTATACATTGATGCTTGTTTCAAAACTGACATCTCAACAGTTATTCTCTCGTTTTTTAAAAGATAGCTTGAAGGTAAGGAACCACACAGTATGCGTTCGGGTCTTACATGAGCACCCAAAAATTCTTCAAAAGCCAATGTTTATCAGTCCATAAATCTTGTTACCATCATTCCAACCAAAAGATACAACATCATGTTCCTTTTATTTTTTTCTTCAAATTTTGCATTCTACATAATATATATATATATATATATATATGGCCAAAAAAGAAAGAAAAGAATAAAAAAAAATACTTGAGGTAAGGTAATGCCTATTGTGCAAAAGCATATAATGAAGTCTTTAAAGGTTAGACACAGTCAGTGCAATGAGCAACAAAGTTTCTGTCCTAAAAACAATGTGAATATTGAAATATATAGACCATATAGTACAATACTCCTTAATATGTACCATTGTCACTAACCAGGTCCATCCAAAAAGCAGTTACATTAACTTGTGCAGAGACATGATTAAGCATTCAAGAAATAAAGCATCCCTCTCTCTCAGCTCGAGGAGAATGGGCAGTAAGCTATGTAGTTGTGACATTGTCCTCTATGGTTTTAGGGTTCACATTGTATCTTGTAGATTGCTATAGTTTCTGGAATCCATAAAAAGAACTCATATTCCAGAATATCACTTTTACCATATACAACAATACAAAGATATGAATCAAATAGTAGTTTATGCACATTATAACACAATAAATATATTAGTATCAATCATTCAATTATAAACTCACCGATTCCACCTTTTTCATTTCAATCATATAAAGTGTAGGATTTTCCTGCAAAGCATACCAAGCAATGCCAAAAATTAGGACCCCAAAGTAGACAATATCTGTTTTGTCCAGGCAAGATTTAATGAAAAATTTTTTAAGGCTCCAGCTTTAGATTGCAGGGCTAAACAAAGAAAGTTCAAGTTCTATGTATCAGCCTAATTTGGAAGCAAGTTGAACCTGGCAAACCGGTGTCCACATAATCTAAGATGCAGAGCACAAAGACTGTATACTCTTCCCACAAAACTACTACTTTGAAACTTGTGTACAGGCTTTTTTCTTCTTCCATGTACCGTAATTGACAATTCATTGTTTACTAGAAAAATAGAGTAGGAATTTACATTAAAGTTGTACTATATTTACGTTGCCAATATCTCTTTTGAACCCTAGCTTAGATGGAGAGATCTCCTTGCTGGAAATTGAAGGAATACAAGACCATTCACAAGCACATTACTTTCTTACTACTGCTCTACTTCATTTTTCACCTCTTTTATTTTTCCAAAATATTCTGAGATCCTAGCACTATTTACTTGTCACTAACATATATTTGTCATTAATATGAAGACCACTGCAACTTCCATTTTTATCTACCACATCAATTTTCAAGGTTCATTGCCACAAAGGGCCTCAAATTAAGTTAGAGCTGACATCAAGTGCGTTATAACATGTTTGAATTTAGTACTAGATCATTAGTGCAGACCTACTAGCAAGATAAACTGTGAAAGACATGACACACGAAGCAAGAAAAGTGCACCTGTTTGGACTTAGCAGCTTTTGCAAATAGCATGAAGTCCCCATACGCATGACCTATTTGTACGACATTAAGAGCAGTAGCGATAGCATGGCCAGTCTGAACATATCCATCAGGCATGAAGTGATAGATTAAATTCAATAATCTATATAAACAACTCAAGAGAATGATATATACTTCAGGCAGCTCATGTGGCATACCAAGAAATATCCAAAATGGAGTGCAGCTGTTAGATAATCATCATATTAACAAATCAAGGATTCCTCCCCATTTACCCACATTACAAAGAAAAAATTCTAAGAACCAAGACAATGCACCAACTGCCACTAAAAGCATGCATGAGAGAGAGAGAGAGAGAGAGCAAACTATAAGACTAACCGCAAAAAAATGTTCCTTCAATTGTAAGAAATTAAATTACACACATACAAGACATAAAGGTTGTCGATTATGCAGTTACATCTAATTTAATTGGCACTGTGTGGCATTCATTTGGAACCAAATAACAAGGCAAGGAGCAAACAACTCATGAATGAAAAGATTTTGACATAGATTTATCATTAAAAAACATAAATAAATGTAACTGTATATCCGAAGTCAAGAAATGAGAAATTAGCTGATTCTTTGTGCACAGATGCAGCAAAGACAGACTTCCCATTTCCTGGGTTAATAGGACCAAGTGCAATAGAAATATACCACGGAAACACAATTACAATAAATAAGATGTGTTAAAACATGCACAAGTTTTGCATTGCTTTCGAGACAAGCATATGAAATACAAAAGATGTTAACAATGTATAGAACCAACAAAAAATTGCATGCAATTTAATTGCACGCGAAGAAACTTTGATGTATAAGCATTGTAAGCTTTCTGTATTTCTGTATATTCAATTGTATATTTGATTACAACCAGACCTTAGATTATATAGCCCTAACTCCTAAACCAAAAAGGAGAATACAATCATGCCTCTAATAGGACTCTAATATAATCACTCCTCTAATAGGACTCTAATATGTACGACCACCTAATTTGTAAGATTCACAATTGTGAGAACAAAACTGACTCGACTGAGAATCTAACTAAAAAGATGAAAGTACAACGGGGGAGGTAGACTGAGGAAGATGCAGGCTTTCCACAACATAGAGATCTCCAACTCTACGGCCGGTCCCAATCTGCTTCTTGGATACGCGATCCTGCACACAACAAACAGAAGAAGAAAAGATAACATCAAAACCAGAAGCATCAAGCTGACTGATAGAAAGCAAGCTAACAGACAGTTGAGCAACATAAAGAACAGAGGGAATAGTAACATCAAACATAGCACAAGGTAAAACAGACCCAATAGATAGGACAGACATATCAGACTCGTTAGCAGTATTGATAGTAATAGGAAAGGGAAGGGGGATACAGTTTTGAAGTAAGGAAAGGTGAGGAGTCATATGATGAGAGGCACCAGAATCAAAAAGCCAGACAGAGAAAGGAATACCTGAAGAGGACCCAAGCAAACCTGAATGAAGAGAGGTGAGAGCAGAGGCAGATGAAGATGACTGAGAGATGGACTAGAGATGCTGAAGCTGAGCAATTTGAGCACTCAAGGAAGCCAAGTCAGGATCAGAAGCCAGGGCAGATGTCACGACCCGAACCCGCCCCCATGGGTTAAGGACGTAACCGGCCAGTAATCCTGGGATTACCTACGGCCTCAAACCAGTCTAGACGTAACTCAACAGAGTGAAGGGGCCAAACGGAAGCAATAATTAAAAACTTTGTCCATAGAGCCGTGCTTATATGCACATCAAAATATTCCAGACATACATATGTTAATAACTCACAACAGAAAGCATAGCAACATAAATTTGTGTACAGACAGGATCATTCAAAACTGAGTCAACCAACAAACTATATGCAAATGTACTCGAAACTTCGCCAACATGACAACATAGAACAGCACGACACAAAGGTGAAGGCAAGTCTCGTACGTGAGACGCAAAGGCTGACTCTCCAAAACCTTTGTTGTTCCACACAGACTTCACTGAGGCTGGGTTTGAATTTCCCTGGCTCACCTACAAACACATGAATGAGCGTGAGCGAAAGCCCAGTGAATAATATCAAATAAAAAGATACAACAATATGTAGAACAACATAATCCGAACGGCCTTGGCCCAATTCATATTTCTAATTAACATATATATACACAATGTAAGTCAAGTGACTGTGGTTCTAAACATACTGGCCTTTTGGCCTCTTTATCTTTCATTTATGTCAAAACGGCCTCGGCCCACTCATTCATTTCCATCGGCCTTTGGCCCAATCGTTCATTTCCATCGGCCTTCGGCCCAATCGTTTCATCCATCGGCCTTTGGCCCAATCATTCATTTCCATCGGCCTTTGGCCCAATTATTCATTTCCATCGGCCTTTGGCCCAATCATTCATTTCCATCGGCCTTTGGCCCAATTATTCATTTCCATCGGCCTTCGGCCCAATTATTCATTTCCATCGGCCTTTGGCCCAATTATTCATTTCCATCGGCCTTCGGCCCAATTATTCATTTCAATCGGCCTTTGGCCCAATTATTCATTTCAATCAGCCTTTGGCCCAGTTTTCATTTCCATCGGCCTTTAGCCCAAACATTCATTTCAATCTGGCACATAGGCCTTACAGACTTTTATATCAAACTGTGTCCACCCTTCAAATTAATGAACTTTACATACTTACATAGAAGTAGCAATTGGACAACAACATATGTCAGATATTACTCACAGTGATCGGCTTGTAGATTTGCCTTGGAGCTCGACCCTACACATTCCATGAACACAAAAGGGTCACTACCAATTCAATCCGTTCTTTATTTCACATATTCCTCTTTAGGCTTCATTCTTATCTCTTTAATTCAATTACAATGCTCAATGTATGCCTAAGAGTGCTTAGAAGTGAAAAAGAACGGAAAAACATAACACATAATGCATTTTCAAAATTTCAGAAAAATAGGGTCCCCGCTCGAGCGTGGACTTCCCCGCTCGAGCGGACCCTTAAGGCCTGCACAAATACTGGTTACATCAAATCCACGCTCGAGCGTGAACTTGGCCGCTCGAGCGGAAAGCCTGTCTACATAGCTCCCCGCTCGAGCGTCAACTTCCCCGCTCGAGCGGCACCATGTCTGACAAAAATGCTGGGAGCTCGATTTTCCCGCTCGAGCGGCACTTCCCCGCTCGAGCGGACATAAAAAATCTAGGAATTCCAGGTTGTGTTCTTGAGCCCAAATTCAATTTCCCAGCTACAATTCTTGCATGCAATGGCTCAAATCTCATGTATAATCATGCTAACATGGAATAGACCCCAAATTACAACTCAATGAGGCTCAATTTCACAAATAAGTCACATGCATGCCCCAAAACCCATTCTAATATGGTAAAATCATGCATTCAAGCTCATCTCTTAATTATTCAAACATGCATGCTAATTTTTGACTTCATTTCTATTCCAAATAGTGCAAATGGTGTTCATTCTCATGGAATACACAAAAACATGCTTGCATGTATGATTCAACACTCATATTTCCATATTCAACTTAGCACATGCTTGATTATACAAAATCATGGTGATCCTATACATGCATGTGTATATTAACTCCAAATTCATCAATTATAGTACAACTCTTTTCTTGATCACCAATTAACCTTTAATATACAAAACCACCAGTTCAAACTCATGAATTCAAGACCCAATGCTTACCTAGAGGCTCAATCTTCCAAACTATAGCAATTTCTTGAGTTATCTTCAAGACCTTCAAAGTTCAAGAGCAAAACTTGCACAATTCTTCTCTCTCTCTCTACAGCCGGCCTTCACACCCCCTCCATGCCTACCTCAGATTTTTGAGTTCAAAAAGGAGCAAAGAGAGTGTATATGGCCATAAATAAAAAGTCCCACTCATGCTTATTTAATAATATTAAATAGTTGGGCACTAATTCACCAATTTAATCAATTTAATCTGACCCGAATCAATTTCCAATTAAATTTCACCGTAGGCTCCAAAAATCATGCCAATCACATTGGCGTAGTCAATTTCGGGTTCTATGGCCGATAAGGCCTTCAATTTATTTTCTAATGCAGATAATCAAACAGATATTCTTACGGTGAACAGATAGAAATTCAAAACCACATATTTTCACGTAATGGCATACCAAATCATATCAAACATATAATCAAATTCATATTAAGGACCAATTAGTTAATTACGGAACAGGGGCATCACAGCAGAGGCAGTATAAGCAGCAGAAGGGCGAAAAGTACTCGGAGCAGGACCTTGGGACTGTAGTTAAGGTGGCTGAGAAGACTGAGCAAACTGACGGCCCTTCTTGGGACAATTGTACTTCCAATGGCCTTTTTTATGGCAAAAAGCACACTCATCAGAGGCTAGTGGCCTTTCTTGGGATTTGCATTGGCCTGAAGCTGATGAGGTAGGGGGTTCGGTAGTAGAGGAGACGGAGTAGGAGCCAAGAAGACAGATGGAGACAGAGTCTGACTGGCCATCTTAAGATGGGTTTCCTCAGAGAGAAGCTCACGAACAATAGCATCCACAAAGGGGAGAGGAGACCGATGAAGGATGCCACCATAGATAGCCTCATACTGAGGGAAGAGAGCCGTTAAGAATTGCACTAAACAAACCTTGCTCCCGAACTTAACAAAAGCTGTCAAGTGTCTTGAGGCTAGATGGTTTCCATGAGAGCCAGTGATCCTAGAGGCCTGTCATCTCAATGTAGAAGTCTTGAATAGACAAATCCCGCTGACGAGCTCCCTGAACGGAAACTGTTTCTAACTCATACCGTTTGGCAAAGTCTGGACTGTGAATAAACACTTTGTAAAGTAATCCCACACCTTTTTAGCAGTGCTTATTTAGAGAACATCATCCCGAACGGTCATCTACAGAGTTATGGAACAGGTCAAAACTTGAAGCATATCACAAATCCCAAGTGTCACAGGAACTCAGATAGTCTTCTTGTTTGGGATCCGATGGATGAGGAACAGAACCAGAAACGTATCCCCATTTTTTTCGACCAAGAAGAAATTTCTCATAACTAGACCAAAGCCATAGTTGTCACTTGTAAGCCTGCATTTAATAGCTTGGATTTTATCTTCCACATTGTAATGAACCAAAAATAAAAGAAAAAAGAACTGATGGAGCACAGTGATAAAATCCAATAAAGTTGAGGGGTCAACTTGTAATAATCCAAAGTTGAAACAGAGAGTCAAGGTGGACTGAAATCAGAACATAGAACAAAATCAGAGATAGAGAGAGCAAGACCGAGAGCAAAGACCAGAGAGAGAGAGCCAACGCAGAGGTCGCGAGAGAGTGAGAGAGATCCCTCAAGCCCAAACCAGACTCGCGACTTCAAACCCAACAAGAGAAGGCAATCGCAATTTCGGCGAAGACAGAGAGGGCTGTCGCGACTTCAGAGAAGCTTGTCACGACCCAGCAAGACCTTCATGGCTTCAGAGAGGGCTGTCGCGACTATCACGACCCAGAGAGGGCTGGCTTCGATCGACCCAGAAAGACCCAGGGTTTCGGACATGGCTCTGATACCATGTAAGCTTTTTGTATTTCTGTATATTCAATTGTATATTTGATTACAACCAGACCTTAGATTATATAGCCCTAACTCCTAAACCAAAAAAGAGAATACAATCATGCCTCTAATAGGACTCTAATACAATCACTCCTCTAATAGGACTCTAATATGTACAACCACAATCATGCCTAATTTGTAAGATTCACAATGTATTCTCACAGATCTTAATATCAAAATAAACCAATAAAGCAGCAAGAATAAACAAAATAGTGCAGACTCACCCTTTTAGCAAAATGGACAGCATTTTCCTTTTGATTTTCAAGAGGTGAAACAACAGGAAGATACTCCACCTGTACAATTTAACAAATAACCTACATCAATTTATTACCAACATACAATACAAGTAATGCAGTACCAAAAAATTCCAATTAAATAGGTATGGTTACCTTGTTTGTATGCATGTATATCTAAGCTGATGCATAATAAATATTGTCTACTGCGGTCTATAAAATATACATGCACATGTACGGTCAAGATGCAAATTCTAAGACAATATCTGCTGTATGATGTAAAACCACTACAGTGTTCTTTCCACGATCTTGTTGCAGCAGCAGATGATTAAGAAATAAACACAATGGCTATTACAAGCCAAAACACTGTTATTGTACTGCCTGTAAGTTACCCAAAGCAGAAATTGGCTCATTGACTTCAATTCTCCAAGACACTTTGTTCTCCCATTAAAACTATTCAACTTTATGTCAACTCCAACCCACATGGAGTAGTTGGAGGTTGACTGGTTGGCTCTCCAAGTCAAGAAAGAAGAGAGAAGTTGGCAATTGGCAGTTTGGCAACCCCATAACTCCCTTCACTTGACTTTGTTCCCTCTCTTTTATGTATAAATAGAAGCTAAAAGGAAGAGAAGAAAAACACACAGATAGAGGCATCAAACACAGAGTGTATAATCTGTGTAAGAGAGTGAGAGTGCTATAGAGAGAGAGTGAGGTGTGAGTGTTGTAAACTCCCTCCGGGAAAACTTCTATAGTAGATATCTCTCTCATGGACATAGGCAATTGTCAAACCACGTAAATCTCTTGTGTGATTGTGTGTGATTGATTTTTGGGTATGCCTTGATCCTAACAAGTGGTATCAAAGCCGCGTTGGTCAATTTTCAGAAAAACATGGGGTATTTTTCAAAACTGCCGAGAAATCAAGTTGCTCGAAATTCAATTTTGAGCATACCGGAAGGAAGCTCTTGACGAGACGAGTCCAGAACTGCAAAGCCGACCCTAAGAAGAGGCCCCACGCGCCCTCATGCGCCCTTTGAAGAAAGAGCGTGAGGCCCACTCTCAGACACGCTCCACACGCGCCGTTGATAGCCCGGCAAGTCATCCTAGTGGCAAATACGTGCCCGACGCGTGCCTGAAGGAAGGAGAGTGGTGTGTGTGTGCGCGTGACGTCACCGCCACACCACACGCGATCTGGGCAGTCCATGTAAGCGCCACATGGCAGCCACGTCAGCTCACGTGCCAGCCACATCATAGCCATGTGTCGCCACGTCAGCCCAGTCAACTTGCTGGTTTGACACGACCCGATCCAGAAGCGGGGGTTATCCGGTGCAACGCGGCTAAGGTACATCTGCAGATTTAAACCATCGAACTTATTTTGGCTAGATCTGAGTCATTTGAAGTCTGATTTTGGCGATCCAATTGTGGTTTTCAACTATTTGGAGTATTCCAGAGACATCCGTACGGTCAGATTTTTAATTCGGATTTTTCTGTAAGAAGAAAGTAGACGATGGCAGAATCCACATCAACTTCAGGATCCATGATCAAGTTGAATCCTTCCAATTATGCAATATGGAAGTCGCGGATGGAAGACATCCTATATTATAAAGACCTGTTTGACCCTATTGCTCTAAAAGGGGTTAAACCAGAAGAAGTGAAGGATGAAGGCTGGATAAAGATGAACCGAAAGACTGTCGGTTGTATCAGACAATGGATAGACCACAGTGTGTTTCTACCATGAGACAGATGCATATGTCCTTTAGATAATGGTAGAAAGAATGTACCAGTCAAAGACCGCCCGAAACAAAGCCTTGGTGATGAGAAGGCTTGTGAATCTAAAGTTGAAGAATGGTGTGTCTGTCGTGAGTACACCAGTGAATTTGAGAATCTGGTGAATCAACTTGCAACCGTCAAGATGCCCTTGGATGATGAAATGCAAGACGTACTACTGCTCAGTTCTTTACCGGATAGCTGGGAGACGTTGGTGGTTTCTCTCAGCAACTCTGCACCAGAGGGGAAGCTAACCATGAGCATGGTCACAGACGCCATGTACAATAAAGAGGCAAGGAGGAAAGACATGGAAGGTAATCAGTCCCATGCTCTTGTCACAGAAGATAGAGGCAGAGACAGAGGTAGAGGAAGAGGGAGAGGAAGAAGCAAGAGTAGAGGTAGATGGAACAACAGGGGCAAATCTAAAGACTGTAAAAGTCAAGTAACTCTAGCTTCACTTTGTAGACACCCCATTTTTGACCGACCATAAGGCTCAGACGTCACTGATTGAGCGCTCGGTGATGTTGCATATCGTGCTCGTTCAGAAGTCTCAGAGTCACGGCTGCGAGCCCTGCATCCGGGCTTCCGAACCCTCTTATATACCTTGCCTCGGTTTGCGAACCAGACTCGGTTTTCTCTGTTTCTTTTCCTGAAGGGAGGGAGAGGTCTAGCAGATCATCTCTCAATGGCCATGGGCTACATTTCGTGGCCATAGGCCATTTTGCCCATTTCGGAGCCCGGTTCCCGGTTTTCGGAGCCGTCAGGCCGTGTGCCTCGGTTCGGGACCGCCTAACCATCTCCGATTCCTCCGGTTTTTGGCATGCATCTTATTTACTCCCTTTTGAGGGACACTGGGGTCCGAGAGACCCACTTCGTGGCCGAATGCCACTTTCGGTGCTTAACAGCCTATTTTCGGGACCCCGAACTACGTGTTTTGGCCCCCGAGCATTCGTCTTGCATCGGTTTTTGTTCATTTTTGGCAGGTACCTCTGTTTTATCATAAGGAAGGTCACTGGAGGGTGGGAGGCCAGCAATTGTCTCAGCAACCAGTTATGCTCTTCCGGCGCCCTCCGACGCTCGTTTTTCTCACTTCCGGCCAATGTTGAACACCCTAGGAGCATTTTCTTCAAGCCCAAACCACATATTTGTGTTGTACACATATGGGAGACCCAAAAGTCCATGGCGGCCAGTAATTGTTGTTGAACCTTTTGAACCCCTTCTAAATTTGGCTTGTTCTCTCTCCTGTTTTAGAGTTGTTAACTTTGAACCACATGGTTGTATTCAGGAGACATGGGAGCACACTTTTCTCCTATGGCCGGCCATTAATTCAACTTTTCATTTTTGACCCTTGGCCGGCCGGCCATAGGGGGTAGCCGATCGGCCACCTGCAAGAAAGGTAGCAGGCCGGCCTTGCTTCTTGGGAGCAGCTCCAACACTCTCTCAAGGCTTGGAACACTTGCCTCAAGCATACACACTCATATCCATCTCTATCTCTCTCATTTTTCTCAAGTTTGGTGCCATTTCTCATCATCATCAAGCACCACCACCACCACTCCATTTCCAGCAGCAAGGGGAGCTTTTCAGAGGCTTAGAAGCAACATTCCTCAAGCCAAGAGGTAGCAAAAGTGGTCTTCAAGGGTAAGTTGCCATTTCCCCTCTTTTGTAGCATTTTCTTGCCTCATTCTTAGGCCTATTTGCTTACTGTTTTGGGCTCCGACCTAACTGAAACTAGGTCTTTTTTGAGCCATATCTTCATGTTTGTTTCAAGGGCTCAACCCTGTTTGAGCCCTCCATTTGGTACTTGCTTCAATACATCTTGTATGCCATTATTTTGCATGAAATTTCTAGCCCATGTGTGATCTGTTTTCGAGCATAATGTAAACTGTAAGTGGGCCTATTTTGAGCCCCTCTTCAACATTGAAGAAGGGCTCAACCCTTTTGGCCCCTCATGCACTTGCTTCATAATCTCTCCTATTTACCGTAAATTTGCATGATTTGTTTGGCCTATATGTAAATTGTTTTGGAGCATGTCATGAACTGTGAGTAAGCTTATTTTGTGTCCCTCTACAACATTGTAGAAGGGATCAACCTTTGGGGCCTCCATGTTATACTACCATTATACCCCTCTTTGGCCCCCATTTTTGCATGCTTTTTTAGGCTTATCTAGCTTCTGTTTTCGGCCATCATCAGAACTGGAAATGGTCATATTTTGACCTTCTTGGATATTTCATTAAGGGTCTTGCTTGTTTGATGAATGTTTGGTACCTCATGTTATAGCCTCTTATCCTATCTTGCATGCATTTTTGGCATGTTTGCATACTGATTTGGGGGATGTCATCTACTGTAAATGTTCATTTTTAGTCCCTCTTCAGTGTTGTAGAAGGGTATTTTTTTTTGGGCTTTGCATTTACCACTTACTTCAATACCCCTCTTGGCCCATTTTTGCATGCCATTGTTGCCCTATCTATGCTTGCTGTTTGGCCATGTTTTAGACTGGAAAATGCTTTTTTGGGGCTGCCTTGCTACTGTATTTTCATTCCATGTCCATATTGTGCATGCATTGCATAGCTATAGGCCATTTCGGGTGCCTAAATTCGCATTTCGGGACCATTCCTTGCATTTGGTGTCATTTCGCCATCTTTCGGGACTGTTTTCCCCCATTTTCAGTGCTGAAATTCCATTGGTGTTTGCATATCATTTCTATGTCATTTCATGCCTTATGCCATTGCCTCGGTTTGCGTGCCCGTGTGCACGCATTTCGAGGCACTTCATTTTCATCCATCGGCCTCTTATGTGAGTGTGGCTGAGGCTCTCTCATGTTAGTGTAAGTCCATTTTGCATTCTGTATGCCATTTTAGTCTCATTGCATTCCGTATGCCATTCTCGGTTTGCGTGCCCGTGTGCACGCATTTCGAGGCATCTCATTTTCATCCATCGCCTTTATGTGAGTGTGGCTGAGGCACTCATGTATGGTGTAAGCCATTATTGCATTGCGTATGCCATTTCATCCATAGCATTGTGTTCCCGGTTGTGTTTACGTGTAGCGTGTATGCCATTTCATACATTGTGTATGTTAGGATTGTATTTAGTTGCATTTCATGCATATCATGCATATTGCATCGTGTTCGGGATAGGAGTTAGCCGGGCACGGGAAACGAGGCACGTTTCGTACTCCGAGTGACGGAACGGGTCTCAATTCCCAAGTCACCGACACTCCGGATTATCCATGATGGAGTTAGGTTTTGTTGTAGCATTCATCTGCATTCATCCTATATTGAGTTGTGCAATCGCTCCTCGGCCATCATGCATCGAGATGCGTGATTGGTGGCACGAGGATCGAGGCATGCATATATTTGTGAAATACATTGCTATGCCCCTTTCCTGCTCTCTGTTGCAGCAAAATAGAGAATCAGCAACTTTTCGGAGTCTGGCACGCATTTCGAGAAACATTGCAAACAGAGGCTAATTGGGGCATCCCAGTGGATTTCCGCGCAAAGGCAGCCCAGCATTGCATTCATCAGAATCAAGGCACCCCTGGCTTGCATGCCAGTTTACAGTTTTTCTTAGTTAATTTGTTATTATTCGGACTGTATTATCGGACTGTATTATTCTTTCATTTCGGACTGTATTATTTATTCGGACCCTCTGCGCGAGGGCATAATTGTAATAAGTGTGGGTGAGTGTGATGTATGTCTTCCAACCCACGTCTTTCTTCCCTTTTATTTACCCGCTTATGATGGTTAGATTAGGGCATATTTCAATTAGCATACAGTATGACAGCATGTTTGCATCATTCATCTGTTTTGCACGCACCGGGCTCGGCGCATCATACAAACTGCATTTGTATTTCAATTCCAAATTGAATACGTGTTAGTTGTAGCATTCCATATGCCATGTTTAGAATAGCCGAGCCTGCTATAGTTGCATTTTGCATGTGTTGCATTAGGCATTCTGTATATTAGGATCATGCATGATTTCTAATAGTTTGTTTTGGCTTGGAGTACTCGGTGAGTTTTATGCTTTAGCATCCTTGCATGCGTGTGAGTGTTGCCATGAATAGCATGCTTACCATGAGGCTATGCTTATGTGATATAACTGCCTTGAATGCCTGTGGGTGGAGGTTGGTTACTTGATTGGACAATTCATCAAATGTTTGTTTTAAGCCCACTAGATAGTGGCAAAATCATGTTTTCTAAGCCCACCTGAGGGTGGCAAATCCTCTTAGCCTACCTGCGGGTAGCACCATCACCATTTTCAAACAAACAAACATGAAATGTTTTGTTCCAATTCAGGCGACCAGTCTATACTTGTGCTGTGCGCATCACATAGTAACCTAGGCTAATAACCGGAATAAGAACACAATGTTTTCAAAATAGATATCATGGTTAGTAGAGGCCGGTCTTTGACCGGGCGAGCGGGGGTGCTCACGAAGTGACCTTCCCCAATCGTACCCAAGTTCCCGAGCCGAGGCAACTTTGGTGATGACGGACACGTGGCCTTTGGCACCGAGTCAGGGTTTCCTAAATTTCCCATTAAAAAATTTAGGTGGCGACTCTGTATCTGGCAAAGCAGTCCATGTTTGGCACTTCTTTCAAAAAATCTGTTTTCAAAACGATTTGCCGGATTTGGACTCTTTGGTTCAAGATTAAGAACCGTGACATTTGAGTCGAACTGTAGTGACCAATAGAACGAACGGTCCCCCCGGGCGTTGTTACAGTTTCTGGCGACTCTGCTGGGGATTTAGAGAACTTGACTCGAACTCATGATATCTGTTTTGACTACACTTGTGTGTTTTTGCATTGCATTTGCATTGGTGCGCCTAGGACACCGTGTTTGCCATATGCCATTCCGAGATTTGCCGGAGGCTTGTCTTGTCAAGGCATGTCCATAAGGCTGATCGGTTGGGCTCTGCAGCATGGGAACACAAACCCCGGTTTTACCGGGGCACCCTTTTTGACCATTCGACCTAGTGCATATTCGGATCCATAGTGACCATTCCAAACTAGGACAGGTTGCTTACCCGTTTATAGGTTGTTTGAAACCGCTGCGTGCGTAGTGAAACCCTAGCTCCTGACAAAATAGGACAGGGAAACCCTACCCCAACATAGGGGTGTTTTGGCTCTCACTTATCTGTTATGTGCTTTAGAGTGCGTCTCTACAGGAATGCATGTATCAGTCTATGAGTTTGGGCATCAGGCCTGCGGGCATCAGTCAGTATCTGAGAATCAGTTGTCTGCGGATATCGATTCAGTTTTGGGGAACAGTGATACAGGAACAGTGATCAGTGATTGAGGACAGTGTATTTTCAGCTTATCAACTGCGTGTTGTATGCCCGACTGTGTGTTGTGTGTATTTAATTTAAGCTGTTATGCTGCCCGTTTATCTGGTTATTTATTTCCTTTTCGCTTTATTATCTTTTTGCTAGGGCAGTTTTTAGCACGATTGCTTCCGAACCAGTAGATACTCCCCAAGCACTTTGGACACGAGGTCGCCGACTCAACGATCCGAGGATCTGTTGACGGACATCCAGTGTTCCACTCCCTACCCCCAGTTGCCAGAAGAAGGCCAAGGAGGCGCAGTGTGTCAGAGCAGGGATTACCGGACAGAGGGCTACTTTGACAGTAAACAGTCAGGTTGAGATTTCTGTGTCTGCCATAGAAGTACATTTACCGGTCATCAGATGGAACAGCAGAATACATCAGGAGAGGCGATGATGCGCCAGATGCAAGAGAGCATGAGACAGATGCAAGAGGATGCCATCCGCCAAGCGGAATTTTCTAAACAACAAGCCGCAGTCATGGCCCAGCAGGCCGAGCTGATTACTAGGCTGCAACAGCAGAATGCAGCGTCTGCTTCACATCAGGTTCCTCCTCCACCAGCGGCTCCACTACCCGAGCAGGCACCTACTGGTCAGAATACCTGCCAAATCCTCAGAATACCCTCCCGAACACCCAGAACACCCTACCCAATGTCCAAATATCCAAGAGGACACCAACCTTCCAACGGGGCTGGCTCCGCCCCCGCTTCTGCCTCAACTGTCCAAGAATCTTACACCCAACCACCCGGACTCTCCATTCGAGTTCGAGGTAGATCATACAGCTCTAAACTGAGTAAGTTGGAGAAGCTTTTCAAGAAATCGCAGGGGTGAAGGCCATCCCAGACATCGAAGATGGGTACACTGACGTGGCCGTAACATTGCCAGACAGATTCAAGATGCCACAGATTGACGTTTTGATGGGTCAGGGGATCCATGGTCCATCTCCGGCTATTTTCAGACATCCTGAGGCCAATGGGCCTAACCCGACCACAAAAGCTTTCCTTGTTTGGCCGAACTTTGTCGGGTGTGGCAGCCATTTGGTACGCAAAGTTAGAAGATGATGTGAAGAGAAATTGGGATGAGATGGCTGAGGCCTTCGTTGCACAGTACTCGTACAATACACAGATCGAGATTACAACCCGTGATCTCGAAACGACGAGGCAGGAACCCAAGGAGTCTTTCTCCGATTTTGTAACTAGATGGAGGGCAAAGGCGTCGATGATGACCTTGAGGCCTACAGACAAAGATCAAATCCGGATGATTGTGCGCAATCTCCAACCGAAACTCATGCAAAAGATGATTGTACTCCCCTTTCCCACCTTCTCAGATTTACACGAGATGGGGGTACAGATCGAGGATGCGATGAAGCAAGGTCTGATCGACCAGGACCGGGAGCAGCCCCGAAGGACATTCAACCGCAATAACAACGCAGGCCCGAGTGGCGCTGCAAACACAAGGACTTCGAGGTCGGTATGGTCACCACCACTCCCCCTTCCCAACCAAGGCCCGCAGCGGCCACACCCTTTTCCAGTACATCCGGGAGCAGTACCAAGCCCGAGATTTCAGCCCAGAGGCCAAAGAACCTTCACTCCACTATACATGCCTTTGTCCAAGGCTCTCGGGGTGTTAATCAGAAAGAAGCATCTGACACCTTTAGAGCCGAGGCCACTGCCAAATCCACTCCCTCCCTCTCATGACCCAGCAAAGTACTGCGCGTATCACCAACAGCACGGTCATGACACCGACCGTTGCTATAGATTGCGTCATGAGATCCAGGATCTTATCGACAAGCAGGTGATCGCGCCTCCCGAAAAACCCAACGTCACAACAAATCCTCTCCCACCACACAACCAAGCCCCTCCTCCCAAAGAGTCAACCTCATCCAAACTGGGGTCGTGTCCTACGATCCTAGTATCTATATTACTCCCTCTCACCTACCCAAGCCGGAGGTGATCCTTCCTGTGCACTGACTTGTGCATGTGGACTTCACAACCCAATCTAAGCCAGTGGTGGTGACCACCGAAGATGGAACGGGGCAGGTTTCAGAGGAGAGCAGAATTGTTGAGTCTGGGATGGAACAGCCTGGGAATTTGCTGGAGGAGCCTATGATCCAAGCGTAATTTATCAGTGGGCCAGTCTGAGCTGAGTGTGGGGCTGCCAGAAAAAGCTGAGCTGTGCATGATTCGGGGGGACAGACTTGAACAAGGGGCAGATGATCTGACAACAGTGGAAGGGGACTTTGCCAACTTCCAGTTCTTCAACGACCAAGAATCAGGGATGCTGCAATCAACTGGTTCGACTATGAGGAGTCGGCAGAAGTTACGTGGTTAGATGATCAGCCAGACGTTGTAGAATTCAATCAGAACAGGGCCCGGCAGGGGCAGAGTATCAATGATGGCCGGAAGGGCCGAGGGTCAGAATCCACCGCCGGAGAGCGCCGGCGTTAAGAATTTCGCTCAGAATTTGGGGATTGTAAATACAGGGAATATTGAACAACCAGCTGTACTGACGCAGTTGGAACAACAAAGGTTTGACGATTCCGAGAGAATCAGAAAAGCTAAGGCCCATGTGGGGGTCGAAAGTGCTGTGTGCACAGAACAGAAAATGCTGCGGGCATAAAGACTGAAGGTGCTGCGAGCGATCATACCGGAGCCGGACAGATGTCTGTCGGCTGCCGACGGAATGTGGTGGGAAGACGATGACTTATGTCTTGCCCACACAGATGAAGACTGGGGAGGTAACCAACCAGATGATACCTGGTATATTGACGAGATCGCTCATATGACCAGAAGTGGGGGTATTTCAAGCCCCAACACTTGGACCAACCTGAGGCATCTGGAAAGACAAAGAAGCTGAGAAACAGAGAGAGAAACAGATTGAAGAAGAAGCTGTGCTCAAGCAATTGAAGAAAATACAAGCAGACATCTCCATCTGGGGACTGCTTATGGCATCGAGGGTGCACAGACAGGCCGTCCTATCTGCCATGGACAAGGCCAAACTCTCTATAGACACTACACCAGAGCAGCTGGTTGGGCTGGTTTTTCCGGGAGGAGGTTCCCCGGCATTAACCTTTTCAGACAAGGAATTACCGCCTGAGGGCACAAACCATAACAAACCTCTCTACGTCTCCGTGGAGTGTAGAGATAAATGGATACCGGTGGTACTTGTTGATACCGGGTCCGCCATCAATGTCTGCCCAGTCAGAACAGCATATGCAGTTGGGTTGAAGCCCGCGGACTTCACACCAACCACTCAGGTGATCAAAGCTTACGATAATACGAGTAGGGAAGTGATGGGGATTGTCAAGATTCAAACCAAGGTTGGTCCAGGACAACACGACATCGAATTTCATGTCTTGGACGTTCCCGCAACCTTCAACTTACTCTTGGGGCGGCCGTGGCTGCACCAAGTAAAGGCAGTCTCTTCCACTCTACATCAGATGGTGAAATACCCCTATGGAAAGGGAGTAGCCACTGTGTTCGGGAACTCATCAATCCATCCGCCTCCGGAGGTATCTACGCCGGTCCTAGAAATTGAGCATGGCACAGAAGATGTATTCTTATCAGGATTCACTTTGGCTGAGGCCCGGGTAGTACAGAATATTATGGCTGTGAATGAAGGTGTGTACGTTAGTGCTCAATCCGTCTACCTCATGAACAAGCTACAACATATTCCCGGGATGGGATTAGGAAGGAGCGGCAGGAAAGGAGTCGCTTGTTGGCCGAAGTGCCACACAACCCATACCTTTGGACTGGGTTATCTGCCCACCAAAGAGGACTGGGTGAGGAAAGGAAAGGAAATGGCCGGCAGAGCCAGAGCGAAGCAGGCTGGGAAGCCTTTTGACCTTACACAGGCCCATTCAGGGTACCCTGAACGGACGCTTCGTCCGGGAGGGGGAGGATTTCCATTTTGCGGCTTCCCAGAGCCGTGGATAAACGCGGAGAAGAAGCGCGTCCAGGCTTCGAATTTCTTTGACTGCAACTATCCGGGGATGACGTTGCCACAGAGCAGACAGACCCACCAGCTGAGGCTGAGCAGTGTAAAGCAGGGGATCCTGAGGGCACAGAATTTGAAATGGGGGTAGCACTGGCATGTCTCTCTCTGATCCTCCGATCGACCAAGAGTGCTTGGGGGATAACTTCGTGGTTTCCATGATTGGGGATGAAACGGCTGCGAGCCAACCAGCAGCTATCTTGGATGCATCAATCGCACCCTCTCTCACTTGGCAATACGAGGAGGGATTTTTGTCCAGCAGCACCGGGTCAGGTAGTGAGCCGGAATCTGATTCCACCGAGTCTTGTGAGTCGGAATCAGGTTCCAGCTCGACTGAGTCTGAGTCTGGTACTCCTGGGGATGTTAACCCGGATGCCACAGTCCTGTCTAGGTCGTCTTTTTCCTTTTGAGTCTGTTGTAACAGAATTGGACGATTTGGATGAACTTAATGAGAATGAGGTGAATGTGGTTTCCGAGTATTTCTCTGTGCCCTTGATTTATTGTATTAATTCAGACTTTCAAAACTTTGATGAAAACGACGAGGACGAAGTTCCTCCGGTTTTACAACGTTTAATTGAGCAAGAGCAAGAGAGATTTGTTAAACCATTAATGGATGAAATCATACCGTGAACATTGGTACTGAGGAGGACCCGCGGCTGGTCCAGATCGGGTCCACGTTGTCTTCGGAGGAACGCGAGCGCTTAGTCGCTTTATTAAAAGATTTCAAAGATGTTTTCGCGTGGTCCTACGAAGACATGCCTGGAATCGATCCTGAGATTGTACAGCATCGGATCCCCCTTGACCCCGAGGCCCGACCTGTCAAGCAGAAACTCAGAAGGATCCGCCCGGATTGGGCTCTTAAGATTAAGGAAGAGGTCACCAAGCAAATCGACGCAGGCTTCCTGCTGGTATCTGAATATCCGACTTGGTTGGCCAACATTGTTCCGGTGCCGAAGAAAGATGGCAGGATCCGGGTGTGTGTGACTTCAGGGATTTGAACAGAGCTAGTCCGAAGGACGACTTTCCCTTACCGCACATCGATGAGTTGGTGACTTCACAGCAGGGCATGCATTGCTCTCATTCATGGATGGCTTCTCAGGATACAACCAGATAGTGATGGCACAGAAGACCGGGAAAAGACTGCATTCACCACCCCGTGGGGGACATACTGCTACCGGGTAATGCCGTTTGGGTTGAAGAACGCTGGAGCTACTTATCAACGGGCCGCGACCACAATACTACATGATATGATCCACAAAGAGGTTGAGGTGTATGTGGACGACATGATTGTCAAGTCCAAGGAAAGAGAGGGCCACTACACCGCCTTGCATAAGTTTTTCCAAAGGATCAGGGAATTCCGGTTGCGGCTAAACCCTCAGAAATGTACATTTGGTGTTACAGCGGGAAAAATGCTGGGGTTTCTGATTACACAAAGAGGCATCGAGGTCGACCTTCCAAAATCAAGGCCATCTTAGAAATGCCACCACCAAGGACTGAAAAGGAGGTGCGAGGCTTTCTGGGTAAAGTGCAATTCATAAGACGGTTTATCTCAAAATTAACCTTGACTTGTGAACCACTTTTTGGTCTCCTGAAGAAAGGAAAGAAGTTCCAATGGGACGGCCGATGTCAAGCTGCATTTGAACAGATTAAAGAATATTACAGAACCCGCCCGTGTTGTCACCGCCAGAACCAGGGAAACCGTTGATTTTGTATCTGTCAGTACTGAAACTACAATGGGCTGCATGCTTGCACAAGAATCAGAAGACAAGGTGGAGAGAGCCATCTACTATCTCAGCAAGAAGATGCTGGAGTATGAGACCCGATATACACCGCTGGAAAAGGCTTGCTTAGCTTTGGTATGGGCTACCAGGAAGCTGCGGCACTACCTGTTAGCTCACTCTGTAATGTTGGTTTCACGACTTGATCCCATCAAATATCTCTTCGAGAAACCAGCGCTTACGGGTAGGCTAGCTCGTTGGTTGCTGTTGCTCTCCGAATTTGATCTCACGTACGTGACACGCAAGTCAGTGAAAGGAAGAGCAGTGGCAGAGTTCCTTGCCGACCACCCGGTTGAGGGGGATGAAGCAGTTGAGTACCTGTTCCCGGATGAATCAATTCTGCATATCGACGATGAAACTTGGACGATGTACTTTGACGGAGCGTCAAATCAACAC